>CM021109.1:115858890-116292872 GCA_007115665.2 Sequoiadendron giganteum
GTTTTCCAAAACATAACATCATCAGCTCTCCACAATTCAGCAATATATAAGTTTCAATGGGCAAATGAAACACTTTGAATTCCAAGAAGTTGAATCACTTAAACTTCCCAAGGGACGCCACCTTCAACCATTCACTTTATTGTGAAATAATAAAACATTATTTCCCTTCCCTTTAGGCATCCATTTCTATTTGCAACAATAAAGCATTTAATAAATCATTAAATACTCAACATGACCCCTTAATGTCCTCTCTTTAAAACAACATGAAGTTATCACTCCTAGGCATGGGGGAACAACTTAAAAACATGAAATTAACTAAGTATAACACTTAGTCCAAGGAGATAACCAAAACCAAAGCCAATACTGAAACTGATGGATTACAACAAATAGCATGATGACCTAAATTGAACTACAGATGAGGATACTGGCAAGATTAAACTTACTAAAAATAGCTACTGCCAAAAATAGTAAGTTCACTTCAACTCAACAGAAAGCCAAACTGATCGGCCAAACTGAATTGCAAAAGATTGAGTTGCTGCTAGAGTGATACTACTATAAATATACTTACCAACAATAGCATATTGCTATAAATAGTAAATTTGCCAAAACCACATCTGTATGCCAACTGTGAGCAGTATCATGACTTATTATAAATAGTAAGTGTTTCCAAATATCTTTTAAGCACAAACTGGACAACCATCATGACTTACTATAAATAGTAAGTGCCAGGAAAGGATGTTGGATTTAGATGCAAGTTACCCCATCTTGAAGCTCTTCAAAAAACCAGAAAGCTCCACTAGACATGCGTCAAAAAAACACACATGCAAGCCCTCAAAACTGCATCTGAAACCTCCTTTTAAATAGAAAACCCTAATTTCCCATTTTGTTTAGCCTACGAGTTTCTGGAAATAGGCTAAAACCAATTGTAGAGAGTAGGGCTAAATCGGGGACATTACTATCCGCCCTTCCCAAAATTGCTTGTCCTCAAGCAATGCCACAACACTCAAAGAAAACAAATTGATCCTTACTACGCCAAGTAGGATCCTAGGGTCCTGTTGTGACCTTTTCACACATCACCCCATCCAAGATGGGGACCCCCTAATTTTTGCTCCATTCTGGTCTTTTGGCTTTGGTTCTCTCTGTCTCTGGTCTTTTGTCCTTCCGGGGATGTCCCGTTTGACCTCAGTTGAAGTAATTGACAAATTTAGGGTTTCTATCCTTTAGACCCGTTCGAGGTCAGGATTGAGTTACTTAGGTGAAATCTAAGTGCAACAACACATTCAGAAAGCTCAAGGCAGAATCCCCCTGAAATCTCACTGAAATCCGACCACTTACTATTTTTAGTAAGCACCTAATTTGAGGCTTGTTCCTCAGGATTTCGGGATTCTAACTACTTCAGCACAATCAGGCAACTTCAAAGTGCCTACATGCGAAATTTGAATGGATTCAGACAACTGGCTATTTTTAGCAGTTCAGCCTTCGGAGGCTATTTTCAGGGTTTAGACAAGCAATTCCTCGGTGAATGGCAGGAGAATTGATCTGGGTTTTCCAAGACCTTCGCGATGGTGTAACATGCAAATCAAGTCGGGGACTTTTAGAGGCCAGCCTTCTGAGGCTATTTTTAGGGTTTGCATGCAAGAATTTTCAATGCATGTCCGGATATTCCATCTGGGTTTTGCGAGAGCTTCGCAGTGATATGACATGCAAGTGGATCGGATTAGTTTTCAGGGACTTGCTATTTTTAGCCAGTGCCGGAACTTTGACCAGTTTTCTAGGTTTTTCTGGGTTTTTTGAGATCCCACGGGCACTGTGACATGCAAACTCGTCCGACATCCAATGGGCCACTCTCTGGACACTTACTATAAATAGTAGCTTCAATCCAACAGCTACCTAGCACTTCATTCCATCGGGCAGAACGACAAGCAGTATAAACCAAGTGGTAGTTGAAGAGCACATGCAAGTCAGATTAGGGTTTCCTTGCCATGTCTAAAAATAGATGAAGTGAAATGCAGAGATGTCAGAACGAAGCATGCCGCCATGATCAGCATCCTTCAAGCTACCTACTGGCAAATTTTGAGCGAAATCGGAGGACTTACTATTTTTAGTAAGTCAAGACACGGCTATAGATAGCAGGTCTGCGCCGGAAGTCGGTATGAACAGAGCACTCAAGTTTCAGGTCGAACAGAGCTACCGAAGACAGGCAACTTTGAAACTTACTATAAATAGCAGGTGGCTTAAAATAGCGCGTCATCACCAAAAGCAAGTATGAACAGGTCTCTCACAGCATCAAAAGCAACTGGAGCGAATTTCAAAGCAAATAGAGATACGGAAATTGATCAATTCTAGGGTTTGCTAAAAATGGCAAATGGCTAAAAATAGCATATATTGTGCCGGACAAGTATAAACAAGGTGGCAAGGTCTCAGAAGGTATAATCACGCCAGCTCCAGTTTCAGAACAGGTGAAAAGGCATGGGAAGGCACACTTCTCCAAAATTTACTAAAAATAGATGGCCAAGGCGTGGCTGAGGTGTTGAAGGTTTTCAAGTGGAAACTGGCATGAAGACACATGAAATGCGCCCAGGCATGGGAGAAAGTTGCTAAAATTGCTAAGTGTTAAAATTCCTCCTCATGGGGTGAAATGTGCCCAAGGCTTGAGGAAATTCCTTCACACCAGGCTAAATGTGCCCAAGAGGTTAGAAAAATATTCTAAGGCAAGGGATTTTCCTCCTCATATCCTCAAATGCGCCTAAGGAAGGTGAAGAGTCACCTAGGACGTTGAAATTTCCTCTAACACTATGAAATGCGCTCAAGGAAGGAGGTTGCACATGCTAAATGCGCTAGAAGGAGGTGAAAGGTCACTTAAAGGGGGCGGAATTCCTTCCAACACTATGAAATGCGCCCAACTTGGAAGTTGCATGTGTGAAATGCGCCCAAGGGAGCTGAATAGTCACCATGGACGTAATGTTTTCCCCCTAACACTAGCAAATGCGCCCAACATGGAAGTATGCAAGCCCATATGCGCCATAGGAAGCTGAAAGGTCACAAGATGACGGCGTTGTTTTTCTTTGATGAAGGTGAAATGTGCTCAAGGATAAAGTGAATGTCTATTAGGTGAAATGCGCTCAAGTGTAGAATGGAAATAGCCTAGCCCATATGCACCAGAGGGAGGTGAAGAATCATGTCTTAGGCGTGGGGTGATGAAGGAAATGCGCTTGAAGGCAAGGAAGCTACCTATGAGGAATGCGCTAGAGGAAGGTGAAGGGTCACCATGTGAAATGCGCCAAGGGAAAAGTAATGCTAAGGGGGCGTAACTGTTTAAAAGACCAAGGGTTATATTTATTTATTTCTTCCTCTTCACATCATGAAATGCGCCTAGTAAGTGGGGACTTGAAGAGTGAAAATGGCTAAGTAAGAAAGAGAATGTCTAGGTGTGGAATTGCCTGAGAAAGGAAATGGAAAATGACATGCTATATGCGCCCTTTGGAGATGAAATTTTATTTTTAAATAATTCCTAAGTTATTTTCTAGAAAAAAAAATGGAGAGTATGAATGAGGATGATGCTAGGTATTTCCGGAGTTATGAAAATCTTCAGAGAGGAAAATCAAGAAAATTGGCCAAGATCGAGGAGATTGAAATTGCAGGAGTGGAAAACATCAGGAAGGGGAAGAAATAAACATTAGCCATTTTTATTATTTTTACATAATAAAAATTAAAAGAACCCCTTCGTCCGGATACACATGAAAACTATGGATTTTGGAAGGATTTTTCTTCTGGGTATTAAACATTTGCAATTCAGAGGTGATTCAAGCTTACTCCACGCCATGTCCACATCGTTTCGATGGATATTTTGCCCAGTGCCTATTTTAAATAAAATTCCTAAGGCAAAATTGAGAGATTTCTCTAAGGCAAACGAGCAAAATAAATGAGAGGCACTTTGCTAGAAGTTTTGAGCTAGATAATTTTTTCAGAGCGAAGACAAGATCAAATGACTTAGCCAAACATTTCGAAATGGTTCAAGGAAGTGAACGAATATTTTAAGAAATCAAAAGCGACGAGGCAGCCTATGCAGAGGTGATGAATTCATAATTCTAGAAGATGCCTCAAATGACAAGTGTTACAACGGAGAAGAGAGAGGGAAAATGAATTCGAAAATTTGCTAAGTATAGCCTCTATAGGAATTCGACCAGGCTATAAGATTTTAAAATCTTCTTCATTCCTCTCACCAGTTGCTGAATGCAAAAATATTGGCTAAGTGAAAGTACGAATTTTTGAAGAGATTGCAATTGCTGAGAAGTTCGAAATTGTGAGAGAGCTAAAGGAGAAGTGCAAATTTGTAAAAGTTGAAGTTGCTGAAGGAAGTGCGACTTAACTTGCTGAGGCTGTAGTTGCTGAGAGGCACGAATTTGCAAAAGTTGAAGTTGCTGGATTTGCTGAGAAGGTACGAATTTGCCAAAAGTGAAGTTGCTGAATGCTGAAGTACGACTTGAGAAGAAAGTTTGATAGTTGCTGAAAGTTGCTAAGTTAGAAGGAGAAGTACGAACTTCAAAGAAGAGGTTTCAAATTTGTTGAAAGTAAATTGCTGCAAGCAAACATTTCCAAGTGTTTGACATTGTGTTGCTGCAACCAGAGAAGAAACTTCTAAAAACGTTGAAGTAAACATGCGTAGGTGAGGTTTGCAGCTGAAAGTGACAAAGTGTTGCAGCCTTTTTATTTAAAAATCTGCTGGCACCCTAAAAAACGATATATTGTTTTATAAAATCTTGTTTTCTAACAACTCTCTTGCCTTTTTGCAGAATGGCCGAATCAAGCAGAAGAGCTGCAGGCAGAAACAACCACATCGAGTCCAGACAGGCTGTGATCAAGAAATTGGGCAAGTCATTCTTGCCAGAATCTAAATTTTCATCCAAGCTCGGCAGGCTAGCTGACACGAACTTAGGCTCATTCAACATGGAAGCATTCAAAAGAACGATATTGGGGACTGGAGGCCATCACCCGTCAGTGACTTCGCACAGTATTGTCAGAAGTGGATTGTATGCAGCTGCCAACTTTCCGCCAGCTATCCGATGTCCAGAGCTCATCATGGAGTGCGCCTACCACTACAATGTAGAACAGAGAACAGTCACTTCGCCAGATGGCAAGGTGTTGGCTAACCTAACACCTAAAGCGATCGGAGAGGCATTCGGGATTCCAGTTCATGAGAAGATGCTCTACAAGACGAAAGAGAGAGCTGGAAAGATGTACTCATCCACCACAGACCGGTGTGCTGATTTGATAAACACTAGGTGGATGATTAAACCCAAGCCAACTCGCACAAAATTGCCCAAGCAGATAGTCTCAGATGACTTGAGACAGGAGTTTGGTGATCTCATTATGATGCTCAGCAGAGTTGGAGGTTGCCCCCAAGCATTCATCTTTGAACCTTAGATGTTCTATTTTGTCAACTTGGTGTTAGAGGGAAAGGATTACATGGATTGGGCACTGATGATCAGTGATAACATACATGAGCAGCTTCGTGGCGTAAGGAGAACGAAGACATTTTACATGGGCTCCTACCTTGTCTATATGCTGGATCGCATGACGAGATATAGAGGGATCTCTTACAAGGAACCAATCGGTTGCGGATTCCATCAGTTTAAAATATATGAAGCTTGTCCACAGTTGCATCTAACAAGCACAACTAATTACAAGAGGGTCAATGACGCCTTTACAATGCATATCACCAAGACCTTGCAGCAGAAAACCCACCACAGAATATCAAGGGAGGCGCAAGAAATGATTGAGAAATTTGGATGTTGGTTTATCCAATTTCCAAAATTCACCTACATAAGGCTGCAAGGATTTTCCTCCTATCCATACAGATTGCCTCGGTATCCCACAAACAGGATAGTGATGCTGAAAGTATCTAGGCAACTGATTGCCTATGATAAGATTCAGAAGAAGAAGAAGAATGGTGGACTCGGATTCCCGATTACTATGGAAAATTCAGATGAAATCTGCCCATCACTGCAAGCAACAAGAGAGGCAGAAGCGGAGCTCCAATTCTTCCATCTTTCCTATCACACCAGCAGGCATTACTACGATCCCCACAGAAACATCAGGTGGATATTGACGGAGGAGTTCAGGCACAAGGTGCAGATCGAAGACTTTTGGGCAAGTGCAGTGGATGAGATCGAGGTCAGAAAAAGAATGTTTTCTCGGATACCGTTGGATATGGTCAGAGAGTGTGAGATCATCCCAGTGCCAGATCAGATTGAGGAGGATATAAACGTTGTACAGGCTGACTACGAGACAGTAAGAGATACACCTCTGCCACTCCCAAATTGATTTGAGCCAGAGATCACTGACTTGGATACACTTTGTATCCCAGTCTTGACATTTACACGGAGTTGGGTAGAGAGGCATGTCAGCCGACTCAAGGGAAGGTCAATTCCCCTTACCTACAATTTGATGGGAGACAGCAGATTGCAGACAACTAATCAGAGGAGACGGAGTAACCCAACTCCAGAGCCTAGAGGAAAGGAGCCAGTTCGACCTGAGCCAGTGGTAGTTGAGGAGTCCATGCATACGCCATCTCGGACACACTCTCCAAGCTTACAGGAGGTGTCGTTGTTTGTTGATCAGAGGGAGAGATTGGACGTAGAGCAGACAGTGCAAATAGAGAATCGGCCACCTCGTAGAGAATCAGTGGGTCAGAGCATCAACATGCCCCAAGAAGAACATCGGCAGGAAAATCAGCAAGAGACAGATGAGGGGATGGCTACTGATACTCAATTTCAGCAGGAAATTGAGGCGGCTCTCGAGGGTGATGCTACTTCAGATTAGGATGCCCAGAGTTTAGGAGACACAGAGCCTATTGATGACGGTGAGCCTCGTCAGAACGATGGCAGAGGGGAGGTTCACGAGGTGGAGGATGAGGTAGAACAACCTTTTATTATATCTGACATGCGGCATGAGGTGCTAGAATGGCTAAGGGATAGGATGAGGCGTGATCCTGTAAATGAGACCGATCCCGCAGCCGAGATGGAGGAATTATTACAGAGGATCAGCGCACCTCCAACAAAGAAAAAGGCTAGGAAGTTCTCCAAGATATCCACAGATGAGGATGGATCCCGAACCTTACATATGGCAGTTCCTCGAGAAGAATGTGATAGGGACGAGGCCTTTCCTGAAAACTATGTTGTGACAACCATGGAACTAGGCCGCCCTACTGGAGCACAAGTGGTAGAGGAGTTCGATAATTCCTATCGAGCACTCAAGGATAGATTGTCCTACGTGGAGGGCAAATACAAAAGGTTGAAGGTAGAGCACAAGACACTGATTGGCTACGTACAGCACTTGTCCCGTCCTTGTGGGCAAGAAAATCCGGCAATTGAACTCCCAGCTGAGTTTTCCAGGGAGTCAATCAGTGGGTTAGAAGATTTGAAGAGAATGGCACAGCAGGCAGATAAGTGGGTTGCCAGTGTGCGTACAGAGACAAGAAAGTTCATGGAAGATCTTGCACATGCCTATGGGCAAGCTTCCGATATTATGGCTAGAGTGGAGACAGTTAACCATGCTTGGGGTGAGGCTCGCATCTATCAGATGAGAGTTGTTCTCCGTTTAGGGGCTTTGATGAGTATTCCTCAACAGACTTTGGTTGAGGGAGGAGTTATCCAGCAGGGAGATAGATACGACTTCGCTAGATGGTATTCTTCAGTAGTCACAGGCCGGGGATTCTATGATGCATCACAGGCAGATTCTGTCAGGGTCAGAAAGGCCATGACGAACATCTTAGATGGAATTCTCAACACGTTGGAGGCAATCTTTGCCAAGAGGTTGACTGCTGAAGAGGTAACTGCAGATGGATTGAAAGACAGATTGGCGCCATTCTTCTCTAAGGTGAAGACCTTCACACAGGACGATTTCGAGAACACAGCCACGTTCTCCAGTATCATACAGAACACCCAGGACGCCCTTGTTGCTTGGAAGAAATCATGTGCCCGGCATGGGCAAATAGTTGCAGTTTTAGAGTTTCAGTTGGATCACATTCCTCCTATCTCCGATCAGGAAGTTGAGGCAGTCTTGGCCAGATTCATCAGATTTGCAGCCAGCGAGAAGGAGAAAGGAAACGCTCTTCTGGACGATGACCTTCTAAAGGGAGACGACGTGCATTGATGGTAGGGTGTGGTGCATTGATGAGGAGTGGAGGGCGCATTCATTGCCCCACTCCTCTCGGTGGCGGTTTTTAGGGCAGAAACCCTAATTAGGGCATAGGTGGCTCAATCTGAGCCCTTTATTGTAATCAGATCTGAACCGTCCACTATTTGGATTCATTATAAAAGGGGCATCCCCCCTAATTTGTAAATAGTTAGAATTAGAATCAGAGATAGATCAGAGCTAGACAGAGATAGAGGTTGATAGAAGTTAAAGTAGAGCTAGGAGTTAGCTTAGTTGGAAAGGAAAGAAAGACTTTCCCTTTGAAAGTTTTTGCAAAAGATTGTTGTGTAAGACTCTCATGATATAAAGATTTCATTGATTGGTGACTTCATTTTGTGTTGTGGGCAGTTGACGAGATTTTTTCATCTTTCCAATTCGAATAGAGTAAAGTAAAGTAGATTTGTTTTCATGCAAGTAGAGTTAATTATGGAATGCGACATTAGTTTGTGCATATCTTCCCGTATCTATACCACTGGCGGACTTGCTGACGGGAAGTCTGCTCCTGCGTGGTCAACTGGAATCTCAGCACTTAACTTCGATTGTGTTCAATGTGCCCACTTGCTTCGTTGTGAAGGGGTGTGCATGGTGAATCTCAATCTGAACATCTCATCCATCCTTTGAAGATTGCACCAGCTTTGTCAGAGTTGTCCAAAGGGGAGACGAAGCGAAGTTTGGTTTGAAGACTGTCAAAGCTAATCCTTGCATTCCACCCGTAGAAATAGATTTTAGAATTCCTATCCCTACCTCCTTTAAATTCAGCATTTCCCGATCCATTCAAATACCAAAACATCATAGTCAAAATCCTTCACTTGCTTGAACATATAAAGTTGAACGATTACGTAAGTCCCCTTGGAATACTCAGCATATTCACATCAACCAACTGAGTCTATTCGCATTAAAGGAACCTTGGAGTCGAACGCATGAACTTTCACGCAATCTTAGCATGCGGAACACTTTGATCAAGAGAGAATAGAGTGACCGTTGGACATTTTATTTTGTGGTGGTGTTGTCATAAAACACACGTCAACAGGTCCCAAATCCATCTTTGGGAGGACCCACCCTGCTGATGCTGCATCACTCTGATCACACAAGAAAAACCAACACTCCAAATCTGCACTAACCCTCTTTGTAACCCCAAAGAGTCACCATATCTGAAACCCAAACTGATAGACTTAGAAGAACTGATGTTAAAAAAAACTTGCAGCATCTCATGTCTCGAAAACTCCGAGGAGTCAAAAACAACAAGACCACAATCTAACACATTCCTGAGCAATAGGGCAAATAATTTTCTCAATTCAAAAGCATGCTCCATATCATAACTCTTCATAGCACCAAGCAGAGCCACGACAACATATGTCACTCTTCCAACACTTCTTGAAAGGAAAGATCAACTCCTTGCAAGAGATCCCCCATCACATCCTCAAAATTTTGTGAAGATGTATAATGCCTTTTTTGAAAAAAATTGATATAACTGAGATGACTCTATGAAACACTTACAAATTTCACCCTATGAGTCTCCAGTTGGTGGACCAAATCAGTTTCTAACTTACTGCCCCAAACACTAGTATAGGAGAAAACGCAGAGAAAGCCACTGTTGAACATTAGAGAACATCCCATACAAGAATTATGGCTATACTGTAACAATCCTTTCCTCATTTGAGACTCAAAATCAGTCCTAGTAATAGACTGGAAGGTCAGAAAATGGAAACACCAACCAACTAACAGGTCTGATTTAGACAATTTGAAATCTGATTTATGAAAAATCAGCATTCCCAACAATAAGCAACAACTGCAACAAAAGAATCTCTCATTAAAATTGGCATAGATGCTCATGAACAAGGTTGGTGGCTTCTTGAATAAAGGTCTCAATGCCACCACAAACCATCTTCCAATCATATTTTCATCCCAGAACACCAATTTATGATCAGAAATAAAAATCCAATGACAGGAAAAGAAAGTAGCAGCAATCATAGAACTGAAATTTTTACACTTATCTCTCCAACTAACCCTTTTTTTATGCTTACCATTCTTCATTAAAAAAATACTTGAGATCCCAAATACTAACTTTCAATTGGAGACAAAGTCCCAACACAAGAGCTGATGATCTCAACAACATTTTGAAAACAATGTGCTGGTTTATCCCCTTTAGAATTTTCAATATTATCTTTTTGCCAAGTAATGTCAGGATCCCATACTATCAACAATGCAGTACCATTTCTCAAACGGAGAATTGTTCTCACATGAATCATTTGATTCTCTCGTTCCATCTAGATAAACACTTCTTGAAACTCCAAGAAGTAATCAACAAACCTATGTTCGTTGAAGAAATGGAACCCAAAATCTTTTGTCATATATTGTCGAAAAGATTCCATGAACCCTTTATCAAATACAATTTTGAAATCTATCACTCTAAGAGAAGGTGGTGATGAACTAAAATCTGACAAGAGTCTCACAAACATCCTCATCAAAAAATAAATAAAACCTTCATCATCATGACCATCAACTCTTTGCTGATGAACAATAAGAATGTCCTCATTTCTTTGTGTTCCAAGAGTTACCAATTCTTGCTGAGTGGGTGCACTAGGAGCAGCAATAGATTCAACTTCATGCAACTCTCTTATCAACTCTCCAACGCTGGAAGACAAACTCAAATTTCCTTATTCAGTAATCTCTAAAGCAATTCCTTCATCAATATCAAAAAGAGGATTTACATAAACCTTATTAGCACCTTCTTCATACAACAAGTTTTCAAAAGCCTGAAAACTTGTTGATGATAATTTGAATACTTCGGTTTCTCGGGACAGCATTCCAAATCATATGTTTCTTGTATGAGATCAAGCTCATCAAGAATTACTTGAAGCTCCTTAGCTCTTCTTTTGTTTTCTTGTTCCCATGAATAATGAACAGCAAAAATCTGATTCTTTGCTTCAATTAGAGTCTCATGCACTTCTTGCAACTTGGCTTTGGTGAGCTCGTTACACTCCAGTTCCTTGTCGACAATTTTGGCCACTTTGTCTTTAACACGAATGATGTGCAAAAGACTTGATTTGATTTCCTCCAAAGCAAGCTTAATGAACTTCATATCAACAATGGAAATGCAACATACATCTTCTCCTTTAGGCACAACATAAATCAAATTTTCAACATGCTGATGCAATTCATCAAGTTGTAACAAAACTTGAATTCCATTTTCAGCAGTTTGTGAGCTTGAACTGCAATCTTCATATGTTGTCTGAGATGTTGTAGGATAGCTTTGATGGACAAAGATTTCAAAAATCGTTTGAGTTGCACTTCCCAACTTGTCTCGCATGTGATGAACACTCTCCATCATTCCATCCATAGTGCCTTCCAATTCCTTAGCTTTTTGCCTTAGCTTGTTTTCAGGTGAAGATAAATCTGCCTTATGACTACTAGAAACATCTCTTTCCACATTATTTTCTACACATGATTCAAGGGAGTCGGTCAAATCAACTATGTAGTGGGAAGAAACTTCAGCTTCCCCTTTCTCTTGGCTTTCAAACCAGCATTCTCCCAAATTGTGAAAAGGCAATTTGCTGGTTGAACACATATCTTCTACCAACCGAACTTCTCCTTCATTTGGATCTGCACTTATGATTTCATCATGCAACTTCATGTCAACTCTTGTTTCTAGAAGTTCTTCTCTTGGATTTTCAACTTGAGGCACCTTAACACTCGTTGACTCATTGTTCTCTACTGCAAGATAAATGGAAACTCCTTGAACATTTGCTATGAATTCAAAGGGATTCCAACTTTCATCATCCTCTTCAACTTCGGAAATCTCCTCTTTGTCCTCAACAGTCTTCTTCAAAAATGGCTTCAATTTTTCTTTACATTGACTAAAAAGTTTTTTGACTAACAAATCAGCAGTAGGAGAAATCTGCTCCTCATGTTCATAGGCCTTCTTGAGAAGGGATTGAACACTTTCAGAAAGAGTATCAACTTCTTTGATGGTGTCAATTAGAACATTTTTAACAACTGCAAACACTCCCTCTTCCTGCTTACTCCAAGTCGAAGTGAATAGATAATCAAACAAATGGTAAATCTGATTTTTCATCCCAATTCTATCAGAAGGATGCAAGTTCTTATTTCTGAAAATGTCTTGAAGACAACAACTCTTCTTGGAAACACAACACTCCTCGTTTCATCCATATCTTGAAAACTCTCCACAATCATACTTAATATGGTCTTCATCGTTTCTTCATCATAGGGCAATTGTGGCTTTACAATTCTTATCACTTCCATGAAACAAGAAGAAATCAACAGCTTAGTTTCTTCATCTGGATGCCTCAACCAATAGGGCTGATTCAAAACATTAACTGCAAGAGTTAATGCCAACTGCATTTCCTTTTAAAGTGATGGCTTCACTTGTCTCAGACATTGTTCTAACAAATGAAGAATATTCTCTTCATTTCCTCTTGACTGAAATTCTTTGGCAAGTCTCTTTCCAACCAAAATGAGAGTCTCTGCCAACTTCCTTTCTTCTTCATTAGCCATACTTTATTCTGACAAGACAAGGTTTCACAAACCTTTGAAAAGTGTCAACTTCAAAAACTTCTGAAGTTGAAACTAAACTTTGTTCTGCTTTCTGATGTAGTATCTGTCTTCTCTGACTCTCATCTAATAACCGAAGCGGTGAAACTCACAGGATGGAAGGAAAACAGGCTATGATACCACTGAAAGATACTCTCATTTTATTTTATTTTCAATAACAATTACAATGTAACCAAGCACCCGTTAAGGTTAGCTTAAACCAAAACGTTGCATAAAAGAACTCTAACCAAGAATGTGCCTTAAACCACTTAAGGAGGAGGGGCGGGCATATGGTCAGAGGATCCCTAGGATCTATTGAATCAATAGTTACAAGATTACAACTGAAAGAGAGTCTAAACTCAACATCAAGAATGTGCACTCAAGATCCTTTAATAGGCGAGGTGCTAACATATGGTGGGTGCTAATTGTTGAATTGAAAGAAAAATAGGCAGATAACCAGCCATGAGAGAAATCACAAATAACAATTCATCCGCTGCGGCAGACATCCACTCATGAATGGGAATTCACCACTTTCTAGTGGGTACAATGAGAGAATTAGCAAGTTTTTTTTTCCACACTGGCGGTAAACCATCCAGGGGTTACAATGTGATAATTAAACATAAATAAGCAGCAATTAAATAGACTGAAACAATACTATTGTTATAAGCTTTTACAAATAGAAATAGCTGCAAATTACAAGAGTTTGACAATGATTTCAAGCACCAAGATATAGGTTGATTCCATGTTAGTTATCAACAAGAATTGATGAAGAAAGATTGGAAAAACAAACTGAAATAAGTTTGATTTAGAAATCTGCAATTCTGGAAATGAATTATTCTAAGTAGCCGGTTCGGGTTCGGGTTCAAGTTCGAGTTCGAGGGTTCGGTTTGCCGGTTCGGCTAAATTTTTTGGGGGCTAGGTTCGGTTCGTTTTGGGTTCGTATGTACAAAAACTGAAAAACATGTAAATATATATATATATATATATATGCAGTCTAGAAGCATGAATTAGGATTAGAACATCACCTAACATCATATAAACAACAAAACCGCCATAAACTTGAATATCATTTAAAAGTTGAACACTTGCAAATTTGTAAGAATGGCAATGCAATCGTTTGTAGAAGCTTCAATGATCAATCTTCAACTCCTTTTATCAACCCAGCAAGCAAAAATAAGAACTCAGCCTCTTGGAATGAAAATTCTTGTTTGCAAAACAAATGAATAAAAATGATGTAGTTTAGGTGTTTAAAGTGTTTTAGAGGTAACTTTTAGGGTTCCCTTTGGCGTGGGCCAAATTCAAACTGCAGAAATAAATTAAAAAATGCAAAAAAAAAAACGTTTTTTAGGCGTCCAAACGTGTGGGTTTGACTTGGGTTCGCCCGGGTTCTTCATTGACGAACCAGGACTCCAAATACCGAACCCTAGTTGAACCCATAGAGGGACCGGACCAAGACTAGTACCCAGAGCGAACCCGGACCAGGAGCCTGAGCCAGGGAGCTGAGCCCGGTAGCTTAGGAATTAACAACAACTACAAAGTCAATCAAATGCTCATAATTCATCAAATTACCTCTGATTGGACTGAAATATTTTGTGAATAATCTCTAAAAAGTATGGCGCCCAAGAACCAATAAAAAACCAGCATCAAATTCTTCACATTAATTTGGCATGAATCCCAATGCCACTTAGAAAAGTACGACCCTCCTTGAGAGGCGATTTTGACATTAAAAATCAAAAACTCCAAAATTAAATCTGAAATGCACAAGTGGGGTCGCCTTTAGCATAGGAATCAATAGAACCAATACCCACAAGCTAAATAAATTCACACCCAAAGCTGTAAATAGAAATGTCCTTCAACCATGAAAGGATCAGCAAACACAAATTCTGGAAATAACATCAATTTCTCCAACAATGAAGCTCAATATGTACTTTTGAATGAAGCACACTCTCAATCCATCATCTAGGGAACCATAGTTTCAGGCCCGAAGAGTGGAATAGAATTGCTAAGCTTTCCTTTAGCCGGATTCTGGATTTCAAACTAGCAGCATAACTTTGCTTTCCAAAACATAACATCATCAGCTCTCCACAATGCAGCAATATATAAGTTTCAATGGGCAAATGAAACACTTTGAATTCCAATAAGTTGAATCACTTCAACTTCCCAAGGGACGCCACCTTCAACCATTCACTTTATTGTGAAATAATAAAATAATACTTCCCTTCCTTTTAGGCGTCCATTTCTATTTACAACAATAAAGCATTTAATAAATCATTCAATGCTCAACATGACCCCTTAATGTCCCCTCTTTAAAACAACATGAAGTTATCACTCCTAGGCATGGGGGAACAACTTAAAAACATGAAATTAACTAAAAATAATACTTAGTCCAAGGAGATAACCAAAACCAAAGCCAATACTAAAACTGATGGATTACAACAAATAGCATGATGACTTGAGTTGAACTGCAGATGATGATATTCCCAAGATTAGACTTACTAAAAATAGCCACAGCCAAAAATAGTAAGTTCACTTCAACTCAACAAAAAGCCAAACTGATCAACCACACTGAACTGCAAAAGATTGAGGTGCTGCTAGAGTGATACTGCTATAAATATACTTACCAACAATAGCATATTGCTATAAATAGTAAGTATGCCAAAACCACATCTGTATGCCAACTGAGCAGTATCATGACTTACTATAAATAGTAAGTGTTTCCAAATATCTTTTAAGCACAAACCGAACAACCATCATGTCTTACTATAAATAGTAAGTGCTCGGAAAAGATATCAAATTCAGATGCAAGTTACCCCATCCTGAAGCTCTTAAAAAACCCAGAAAGCTCCACTAGACATGCGTCAGAAAAAAACACATGCAAGCCCTCAAAACTGCATCTGAAACCTCCTATAAAATAGGAAACCCTAATTTTCCATTCTGCTTAGCCTACGAGTTTCTGGAAATAGGCTAAAACCAATTGTAGAAATTAGGGCTAAATCGGGGACATTACATTATCTTTTAACCACCTTTGTACAATTTTCTTCTTGTATTTTTCTTGATGCTCTTCCCATATCCTTTCACATTCTTCAATATTGATGGTGACACTTCTAGGCCATGGTGGGATGGAGAAGCATTTCTTAATCATGTCTGGCTTTAAGCTACATATGATTCTTCCATCAACTGACTGGATTTCCCTTGTGGTTGGATTATAATGCTTGATACAAGCAACTATGAATTCTAGGCTCTGTACTGAGAAAGGTATGGATGCTGCTGCAAAAAGCTCTGAATGGCCAAGATGCCTGATGGTGGTGTTGCCTGCATCTTCCAAAGGACGTAAATTGAATATTGGCTTGATATGATGCAAGTCAGTCTCAGCCGTTTCAATGAAATCATGGTACAATGCTGATTTGGTCTTGAACTTTGTAGGAGTGTACTCGATTATGCAAAACTTAAAGACTGACAGTAAACACGCCTAGGTTCTGACAATTTTTAGCAAACTTTCTAAATTTAGCTTTGCTGATTTTTCTTCTCCAAACGGATGAAATTTTGAGATTTTTTCTGAGATATGGGTTTTGATTAGAATTTTGTCACAAGCCAAACCAAATCGTCTATTTTTGAAAATTTGAAGTGAAGATTGAAAAAGCAACAAACCCTAATTTTCTCCAGAAAAAGCTGGCATCTGGGTATTGTTCTTGAGCATATTCTGGATGAACCCAGTTGATTAGATTTTGTAAACCTTGACTTCTAAATGAAAAAAACAACTTTTTAAAGTGTCTCTGAAAAAGCTGTGATATGGGTTTTGTCCAGAAGAAGGTTTAACATAGACCCAGAAGATTAAAAATGGAAGAATTTGAAGTTTTCCCTGACATGCAAAATAAAAGCAACTGCTGCAACTTTGAGAAAATTCTTCAACAATTTGTCCAGAAGATAGAACAAATATGGATCAGCTTGTTGAAAATTGAAAGTAATGGCCTTCTTCACAAATTTGATGTTCTTGATGAAGAAATATGAAAAAGGAGGCCTTCTTTGATTGCTGATCTGAAATTTTATGAGAAACCAGCAAGTTAAGGTTCTTGAATCTTAAAAAATATAGGTTTGAAGTTGTTGCTTTGTTTCTCTTTGAAGACACCTGCAAGAAAATATGAAAAATAATGCATAAAGATGTCCTTAAATAAGTTTTTGCTTTGAAAACAGCTTCTCAAAACCCTAATTTGATGAAACCCTAAACTTAGTTCATGCCTTGAACATAGGCGTTTTTCCTTTCTTTTGAAAATTTTGAAATTTCCCAAAAATTAAATAAGGCTTGAGAAGTTGGGCGCCCTTCTTGAGGTATGGCACCCAATCTCCCCAAACTTAGCCACTTTTCCATCATTTTTATCTTCTGTTCATCTATCAACCCTGTTTTAGCTCTATCTCCCGACTTCCTGATTGATCCGACTAACAAACTGAGTATTCCATTACGGAGCCTGATCAAATCTTACAATATTGTTCTGGAGACGTCATTTGCTAAAACCTTCATTTGACCCTTCGAATTGTCAGGTGCTTATCTCTGATAGGGGTGCCCATTTTCTCCAGTGTTAGCCATTTTTCATGATCTTCAATTTTATCCTTATCTTCTGACCTTCAGATGAATTGATGATTCTGGGCGTTGTGTTGATCAAACTGACTGGCTGACGGATTCACTGGATAGCTAAGATGATTCTGGAAGGGGTCTTTTGGATACCTCATCTCCGAAAATTGACTTCTGGTGGCTCTAAACCCTAGGCGCCCTTCTCCTTCAGGGGCACCCATGGCTTCTAGAGTTGGTTTTTATTCTATTTTTTTCACTGTTACTTCTAACTTTTGTCTTTTCACACAATTTTTCGCCTTTGTTCGGCTTGTGACATCTGACGATTGCTAACTTTGACGGATGAACTGATGGATTCGTTGGAAAGCTGAGTCCAATCTGACGAAGTTACATTCGAAGGACCTTCTGCAAATTTATCATCTAGCACCTCAAAAGCTTGGGCGCCCTTCTCCTTTAGGGGCGCCCATCTTCTCCAGACTTAGTTTTTATTCTGTGTTCATCTTTAGAGTCTTAAAACATCTCTGTGACCTTTGTTTGTCTTGGATTTGTCGATGACTAGATGATCTGACGGGCGTGTTGACTGATTCGTTACGGAGCTGGGATGATTTTGAGCAACATTGGCTTGGAGGCAGAAACCCTAATTCTAGCTTTTAACCTCTTGAAAAGCTAGGTGACTTTCTCCTTCTAGGGTGCCCATGGCTGGCAGTGTTAGAAAAATTTATGAACTCTTCAACTTTTTACCTTGTTTAACGTGCCCTCCTTAGCTTTGAGCGCCGGAATGAAAAATATCCTAAGGCATTGAAGTATGGGCGCCTCTTCTTGACTGGGGCGCCTGAAGTCTCCATACTTAGACAAAATTTTCCATTTTCCATTTTTCAAACTTCTTTTGTCTGTTCTTCACTCTTTGTGCACATTGTTTGTTGACAACCTCTGTTTGATGCTCAAATGTTTGATTCTAAACCCTGGCAACTATCTGAACTCCATTGATGACCTTGGATCTCTGAAAAAGCTTCTGAAAAAGTTGAATAGATCTAGTAGAGTAAAACTGATTTTTTTGTGATTCTGACTGCACTAGCCTGATGAGGAAGTATTTTAAGCCAATCAAAATCAGTCTTAACCCTAACAGCCAAACTTTCTATTTTTAGAAAATGCTAAAAATAGAAATTTCCTAAAAGTTAGGGATGAAAAACTGAAGTCTAGGTATTGTTGGTTTGATCGTTTTGAACCGACCCAGATTACCTGATTTTAAAATTTCTGAGTTTTTGACCCTCATGCAAGACATGCAAAACCCCAATTTTGACCTTTTCTGACAGATTTAATAGTATTTTGACTCATTTCTTCAAAATGCGTAAGTGTAGCAAAATTTTTAATTTGGAGTACAACAATGTATATATCTCTTGTTCTGCATATTTTCCCTACTGTGTATATCAATTACTAATTATATCTGTAATTGCTACTTTTCCTGTATGCAGATTTATTTCTTAATAATTCCATTCATGATGCCTTAAAAAAATTCCACCTTCAATATTTATGCTATTCAAAAGATATGTCTTTTGTGGAGAGGTGTCATTCCAAATGGATGTGTCCCCTTAAACTTCAATCGCTGCTTTACAAAGATGTATTTACCCTTTTAATTCCCTTTGACCACTGCTTTTGTTTAACTTCACATTATTAGAATATGTACTCTTAATAATATAGTTGCTGCATTTCTTGAATACTCGCTGTCCCTTTATTAATAGCATTTGCTGCTGTTTGTTAATATGTATTTATGAGAATCGCTGGCTGCTCGTATATCTCATATATATATTATTCTATATTACTAATATAACTGAATTTAATGTCAATATGCTTATTATATATATTTTAGTATTTATATTATAATGCTTATAATTAAAATAATAATATTTAAATTGTTTAATATTTATATCTATATTGTTATTTATTTATTTGCATTGCAATGCTTGGCTTTTTAGCGTTGCAATTTCGGGGGCATGACAGTATTCCAGCATTCTACATCATTATGTCATCACCCTCTGTAGGGTCTATTTTCACTTATTGCCTACATGGCAGAATATAGAAGTTAATTAAAATAAATATTTCAAATCAGGCACAGTCAAAGGACAAAGAGGTGGAGCAGAAGTATGGCTGTCTATCCATGTATTAATAAAAGGAATATGGTGCTAGAAAAGGGAACATAGACAGAATAAATGCAAGGTGCGAGCATGTTAGGAATGGCTATGCAGCTAGCAAGGTATGGTGTCCTTGCCCTTTGGCACTCTAAAATGTCAGATTTGAGGTCAATCCAATATGCAGGTTCTAGAAGAACACCCACGACCTCAACAAAAAAAATGTTTTGAGCAGTTTTAGGGGAAAAAAATCATAAAATGTGGTCTCATGGAATGCACGAAAGGCAGCTAGCAGTTGTAAATTAAAAAGAAAACACTACCAATCCTTGATAGTGCCATTCTTGCCTGCACTCCATAGAGAGTATTTTAGTAGACACAGAAGGAAAGCAAGATAGGGAGATTTGCATGGAAAAAGCCAGATTCCACAACCTTTCTTAGCAACCTTCC
The DNA here is from genome assembly GCA_007115665.2 of Sequoiadendron giganteum. NCBI lineage: Eukaryota > Viridiplantae > Streptophyta > Pinopsida > Cupressales > Cupressaceae > Sequoiadendron > Sequoiadendron giganteum. The sequence goes on from CM021109.1 coordinate 115,878,775, forward strand.
TACCTGTGCCGAAAGAAAGTTGGGCTGGACATCTATCATGTATATAGAATATGCATGAAATGGATTTGTTGAAAAGGTTTTGGAAACTTCATGCAATGTAATTGGCAGCTGTGAGTCCAAGTTCCATGCCCTTTCCCACATCCTCCACGGCTTGCACCATAGTGGGAATCAAAGATATTGAAGAAGAGGAGTATAGATGAAGGAATTGGTGCATTGTAATCTTGGCAATGGGGATTTTGAACATTTGATAAAATCAGTTACACCAGTTGACCCACCTAAACTTGCCCCGCCTATAAAGGAGACATTTGATCCAAAACAAGATAAATAATGTACATTCATAATATCTATGATATTAATACGTGACAGTTTATTATTATCGTAGCTTATATTTAAACTGGTAATGGCTAATAAATATCTAGGAATGATTAAGGATTCCGATGATTTGTGAGTGTTTTGCTTGTTAACTGATACACAACTGTTCTGGAGAAATATATCTCTTTTCCCTACTCCAAAAGACCTTATGGATTCACTGTCAACCACTGGTAAATTAATATTTTGTTCACTAGACATGCATCGGCAAGCTGGTTTGAATATGTCATTTAATAAGTGCATGACTTTGTGGTTGAGATGCTCATTATATAGACTTAATTTCTCTACTAGCTAAATTCAAGTTGCAAGTAATAGGACGATGGAAAACTTAGCTAGTATAAGGCATGTTACTTTGCAGTCACAGGCAAGTTGAGAGTCGATTGACGGAGACAAACAGTCAAATTATAGAAGCTTTGATTTTAATGTTTCGCTCCCAAAATTCTTGACTTGCTCCATTTAAGTCCTCATCATCCAACTTTCTATTGAATAATTCTCCCAGACATACTTTATTCTGAGTGTTTGAAAACCCATCTATTTTCTCATGACTCCTCAGCTCAATAAATCATGTGCAAAGTGCTTCCTTTTGTGAAGGTGGTTGAATAAGATTTGTGTAACAAGGGATAAATAAATGAGTTTAAATACTTCGTTCAAACAAATGGAGGTTAAACAATTGGATAAGAATTGCATGGTGATATTACTGTCACCATAGCTGTAATTGTATTATCCACCGTAATAACTACTAACCCTCATTCTTTTGCTAGTGCTGATATAAGGGTTAGGACAATGATATGCAACATGGAGTCACTTACAACTAATCATTGAGGTCATAAGTAATATAAATGACAAGTACAAACATTATCTACATTATAAATTAGACCAGTGTAAGAATATATAGTCACACATAGGATAAATGAAATCCAAAGGTTGAGAATATTAATATTTCTAAGTGTATGGAGCATATATCTTCCTACAATGACCTAATGAATATATTGTTTTCACCTATCTTGAGTATGACTTTGGTATTAACTATATTTAAAGCAAGTTTGTAATTATTGTTGTATGCCCTTTGAATATTAGATGATTGTTATGCTACCTTGATGCCATTGTGACAATTTAACAAGATTATAATTCTTTACATCATCAAATCCTATTATAGCCTTTCATCCCTAGTAGAAAGGTGTAAAGGTGTTATAAATAACTAGTTTGACTATTGATGTATCTTACCATGTGTATGTGAGGATTTGGATTGGAGATTACTTCAACAATCTAAGGAGTGAGACCATGCAAACAAACATGATTTCTAGTTAGTAAGTTATAACCCTAGCCTTTGTGTCAATAAGATGATCCTATAAGAGATTTTAAGATGCTCATGTTGAATTATGAATAATAAAGGTGGCAAGGTCTAACTGGAGATTTTGATGTCCTTAGATGGAAGTGTTATAATTATGGATTGTCAAATTGGGAACCGGGTTGGATTTCCTTGCTTGGTATTACACATAATATCTTGTTGGGAATCACTTAAAGGAACCTTATTTGGATATGAAAATGGGTAAGAACAAAACTTGACTTTTATTTGATAAGATTGGATATGAAGTTAGTATTAAGTTAAGTGGAGCTGAATATTTTGTAACCCTCTATCTTATTGGCCTCAACATAAGATTATACAATAATTATCATATATGCGGGCAGTAATAATCATAGCATTTCATCCCTTGTGGGAAACTCTAAATGGTTGCATCCTCAGATCCTCCTAGGTTGGGGTATATGTGGCTAGTAAGCTTTTCAAGTTGGAAAATTATTATACATAATAATGTTGGTCAACTAAGCAAGGGAAATTGGGTATATGTCCTTAAGACTATTATATCCTTGATTACTATCATGTGCCAGAAATCAGAAAAAAAAAGAAAAAAAAGCTATAAGACCCTCACTCGAAAGTCTTTGATGCCACAAGTGGGTAGTAAGGTTCATGGAGTTTAATATATATTTATAACAAAAACTCAAGGCTTATTAATGTCATCATAGTGCGATAAGATAAAACTCATTTACGTTGGCATCAACAATATTAGCATTGTATACCCTTGAAAATATGATTAGGGTGTAATAAACTAGTCTAACTCTTCGTTTAACCTAATGGGTTTGTGTGAACCAAGGTAATTTTGTGTCGAGTAATAAATCCACCCCCTAAGTCAATAAGATGAACCTTAGTGCATTTGGAAGCAAGAATTAATATTAGTTGACTAAGGTCTAGATAACCTCCTTGAGTAATGGTATTTGAGTGTTATGAAATCTCATGTACGGGAACGTAAGTGTATGTTTCTTGAGAGAGACCATGTAAGGAGAACTACGTATGACTTTGATCCCATTTGAAAACGAGTACATAGGTAGCCCTTTAGTGAAGGATGCCCCTATGACCTCAAGTCTATAAGGGGAGGGTTTAAGGGGATAACTCCAAGGTTGGGGTTGTTCCTAACTTGTTTGACCTTTCCTTTTCAGTAGGCTTCAATTTGAGATTGAAATGGGTATTAGATGGTTATGAATGAGTTAAAGAAATTTGATAACTTGTATTTAATAAATAATGTGTTTTTGAGTAGTAAGTTGAAGTAAATGAATTTGACTACTTTATAGTCAGCATTTGTCTATGTACACATGTTGAGTACATGCCATCTTGTGTTGGTTTAATGTGATTCTTATGTGTTCTAGAATTCAACTCTAGACCTAGAGGACTCTATGTATAGGCTCCTGAATTTGTTGGTTGTGATATACTATAGTACTTGTGAATCTTGTTGTGCAAGTCTTGGGCTAGAGATGACCCAAGTGTGAATGTATGGGATATTTGAGTGGTGACAGGCAGTCGTTAGACCATGCCAATGATCGATGTTTGGGCTACTGCTAGGGATTAGTCGGCATTCACTTGGTTAACAGAGGTGAAGGTTGCGGGCTACCCTGGTTATGATATGGTAAAAATTGCACGAGTAGTTACACTACCATGTGGGTAATGGTAATCAAAGCTATTTGTTGTATCAGGAGGGTTCACTAGCAATCACCTATAGCACAGGGGTGATCGAGGCCGAGTGGTACTAGAGTTGTGAAGAAGATAGTTAACAATATGTATGTGTTGGAAGCTAATTCTCCCTAGGTGGATAGACTTGTCGCTAGTGACTTATAGGTGATTGAAGTTGGAATCCAGTGGGCTATGGTAGGTTTGATGAACACACGATTATAGTGAGAAGGGAGGAGGAGGGGGGGGGAATGAAATAGTTTAATACAATCTTTTACTTTTTCAAACTAACAATCACAATAATATCAATTGCAAAATATCATTCACATAAGATCTAACAATTATGACACAAGAACACAAGATTTATGTGGAAACCCTTGTGACTATTGGTTGAAACTAATCTTTATTTATTTAATTTCTGACTTTTCAAAACAGATCACAAACTTTTCTTATTCGCTACCTTCATACAAAGTGGGACAATTTGTATTATGAGAATCAACCACCTTTATGAGTTTAATTGCTGTCTTCTTCTTAAACATTGCCTTTTAAATCTTTTCTTTATCGCTGAATTTAATCACTGCACATAATGAATTAGTCGTTGCCTTTTTTAATGCTCCAATCGCTGCCTATGTAATACATATTCATTTCTACCTTTAATTTCTTTAATCACTGTTTATATATATGTAAGAATGTAGTCAACCATCATATAGATTCCAAGAATATAGTTGGAAAAGAATAATTCAATTAAAATGCTTCTATGTAGTCGGCCAATATTTGGTCTTTTCATAAAGTTTGTTTTCATAATCTTTGTCTTCAATCAACTTGAAATGATATGGTCTTGCCCTTGAAATGTTCAGTGGCCTTTACGATGTCCTTTGATATCAACAATGTGGTGGCAGTGATTTTGTTCTTTGACATTAATGACAATCTCGTCAATTTGTTTTGACAACAGTGACAATTGATCTTCTCACCTTTGACATCAATGACTATGTTTAACCAACAATTTCGTCCATATGCCTTGACATCAATGACAACAATTTTGTTCATTTGCTTTGACATCAATGACAATTGTAGGAACGATTTTTCCACAATCCATGAATAATAGCAGCAAATATTTTTGGATTTAATTGTGTATGTTATCTTGAATCGACATTTTGAACCAAACACAGTGGTTCATCATCAGGAAGAGGATAATCAAGATAACATACACAGTTAAATCCAAAAATATTTGCTAATATTATCAATGACAATAATCTAACAATCTCCCATACTCCTTTGACATCAATGACAATCAATTCCACAGAGGTTCACTACTTGTGGAAATCTTTGGGTTGGGGACAGACCCTTGGTTAGTATGGGATACATCGAGTCCTCTTCCCAGTTGCTTGATGGTACAAAATATTGGGGAAAATGATGGACCTACGATGTAGTGTGCAATGCACCAACATTCCTTTTCTATCTAGGATGCACTATGGACAGGTGTTAGTCAACCATTGTGTATGTTTCAGTCATTCTTGTGTATATGTTAGTCAACCATTGTGTATGTTTCAATCATTCTTGTGTATATGTTAGCCACTTATTGTGTAAATGGTCTTGGGTTTTGTGTATCTTGCCCATGCCAATGATGACATCAAGTAGCATGGGCTGCTTGATTGTCGTCATAGATGTCGACGGATTTGGGAAAGGATGGGACCCATGGTGTAGTATGGGATGTACCAACATTCCTTTTCCAAGTGAAATCTCTTTACGGGCTTGTGTGTTTTAAATCAGGTAGTGGAATGATGCATGCAGTAGGTTGCATTCATTTCCACTTTACCAACCTTTCTTAATGTGAACATGTGATTTATTGTGTGGTTTGTCACACTGGATATATGTGATGTATGCTTGAGCTAGTCAATGTTGTACTTGTGATGTACATATGAGCTAGGACCATTGTACTTGTGATGTGTGTATGAGCCAGTCACTATTGTACTTGTGATGTACATATGAGCTAGGCACCATTGTACTTGTGATGTGTGTATGAGCCACACTATTGTACTTGTGATGTGTGTATGAGCCAGTCACTATTGTACTTGTGATGTACATATGAGCTAGGCACCATTGTACTTGTGATGTGTGTATGAGCTAGGCACCATTGTACTTGTGATGTGTGTATGAGCCACACTATTGTACTTGTGATGTGCATATGAGCTAGTCATTGTTGTACTTGTGATATGTATGAGCCAATCACCTTGTGTGTATGTGATATATGCTCGTGACAGTCATTGTGTATGATTTTTGGGATTATGGTATGATATGACCCCTATGTATTTGTGTATGTTTGTATGCTAATAATTGGTAATGTTTGGTATGGATCCAACACTTGATGGAAAATTATTATCATTTAATTATAATTGGACTAAATGATAGCTTACACTAAATGAATAGTCATGGTTTAAAGGTGAGATCAGAGATATCATACAAGAGGAGAGAATGAACTCCCTCTAATATTGTTGGGCGAACTACAAAGCCTTTGATTTCCCACGAGGGGATATGTGTGCAGGGTCATCATGAACCATTGAGGTTTAGGTTAAGGTCTATGGATGATCCTAACCGTAGGAGCTTAACACTTTTGAGTGTAAGCATATAAGTGGTGACATTGATTTGTTGTCACCATGATGAATGAAGAACTTTTGAAATCAACACTTCAAATTTAGATGAAAGATGCTTGGTCAATTAAGTAGGTAGTTGATGTGAATTGAATTTAAGAAAAAAAAATTGTAGTGGCTGAGGGGCACTTTTTACATAGTACTAGTAAATATGTAGAAACCACTTCTTCTCATGTATCTGTTAATGCTAGTAAATAAATGAGCAGTTTAGGAGAAATAATCACTGCTATATGTGCCCTAGTTCTCCCAAAGCAACTCATATTTACAATGCAATTATGGAAGCAAAGATTCCTATAACCTAAAGTTAAATCTCCTAGTATAAAGATTGAAATCAAGCTGAATCAGTCTCATGGAGATTACATAACTAATTAGTGATTGGACTTCAAATATCTGCAAACATCCCCTGCTTTAAATATTTACACCTCCCTAGGAGGTATAATGATATAATCAAGAGGCTAGTATTGTGATGAATTATAGGGCATTTGTGGAGGTTGGTATAATCATGTCCTCTACAAACAATCTCTTGTCTCTCAGTTTCTAGCAGTCTACCTTGAGCATATAGTTTTATATTGTGTTGTGAATTTTCTCAAAAGATGACAACCAGAATTTGTTTCACAAGATTTAGTTTGAAAAATTAGTGGAGCAAAATAGGTCAGAAAATCAACCTTTTGTTGTCTGAGGTTGCCGCTGCAAGGAAATGCTTTATCAGAAGATGTTTATTCCATAGTTACAAAACTCGAACTCGGCTAGGGTGACTCGACTCAAGACTCTACACCTGGACTTAGCACAGACTCGGCAATATGAAAAAACCCCTAGAAATTTAGAGATTTTTAAGGATTTAAAACTTGTTTCAAGCACCCTTTATTAAATAAACCTTAAAGACACAATAACGTCATTAAATAGAAGCAAATTTGGTCACATACACAAGTGTACATTGATCACATAAGTATAAAGTACGGAAATTGTAGCTGAGCTGCTAAAGGAAATAGCACACTTAGATATATAAATATAGTCAAATGTATACAAAACTCATGGAATATGAAATCCATGACATCAAATGTTCCAAACAAATATGAAATATCAGAACAATAACTACAAGTCTATGGCTCAAAGGAGCTTGCATCCTTCCTATGAAGGCATCTAAGGTGGATCCGAGATGATGTAGCAGCTGCAGCCATAGTCTTTGCTTGTGACTCCATGCCACCCTCACCAACATTAGTTGTGGGTGTGTTTGCACGTGATCTAGCCTCCTCTCTTGCCATGGTTACAGCCTTAGCCTCTCTATCTGCCTGGTCAATTCAATCGAGGTCCTCATCACTAACAAAAGTATACATCGATCATATAAGTATAAACACAAATTGTAGCTGAGCTGCTAAAGGAAATAACACGCTTAGATATATAGTCAAAGAATCAAATGTACACAAAACTCATGGAATATGAAATCCATGACATCAAATGTTCCAAACAAATATGAAATATCAAAAGATTCAAAACAGTAACTAGAAGTCTATGGCTCAAAGGAGCCTACATCCTTCCTACGAATGTGTCTAAGATAGGTCCTCGATGATGCAACAACCATAATCTCAAGTTTCAGGGCAATTGCCTTAATGGGGTTGAGGGGTAGTGTTGTTTGTGGAGGTCTAGGGCAATGCCCCCAGTGGGATCGAGGGGCAACACCCCTCATGGGGGTCTGGGGGCAGCACCCCTAGTAGGGTCAAGGGGCAGCACCCCTTGCGGGGGTTTGGTGGTAGTGCCCCCAATGGGGTCAAGGGGCAGCATCCCTTGCGGGGGTATGGGGGCAATGCGCCTTGTAGGGGTTGCAGGGGTAGTGCCCCCAATGGGATCAAGGGGCAACGCCCCTTGCGGGGGTTTGGGGGCAACACCCCTAGAGAGGTTGAGGGGCAGCATACAAACCTTCATGGCGTACATCATTTTGCATTCACAATAAGTAAAAAAGAAAACAAGTTCTAACTTTAAATTTCATGTAATTTTTGCACTTTTCAAACCTTGCCTGTTGACAAGACTCGGCGAGTCCGGTGAGTTTGCCAGACTCGGCGAGTCTAGCCAAGACTCGACCGACTTCAACTCCAAGCCTGAGCCCCAAAACTCGGCTAGGTGGACTCGACTCGGGACTCGCTGAGTCTTGGTGAGTCTCGTTTCTATGGTTTATTCTATGTAAGGCCCATTTATTAGTATCAATAAACTTGTTTTCTCCTGAGGGAAAAAATATTTCCCGTCAATCATTTTGAACTATTATATTTGCAATACCTATCAAATTGTATCATATATCTTTGTTACTTAATTAACTGCAGTGTGCACCCTTAGTTATGCAGATGCTTATCTACAAGCTGCTAATTTTTTTTTAATTTATTGATTTTGAAGAAATGCATCTTATATTACTCCTAAGAAGAAATGATTTACATCCACTAAACATTAGCATTAGCAGGAAAATCTCTCCCTACATAGAAAAAGAAAGAAAACACCTGGGCCTGTGCATCAATGGGAAAAGACTCCATTCTCTTGCAGAATCAAAGCCAAATCTTGTCTAAAAGTAACAACTTTCACAAGTTGAGTGGGTTGTATCCACCTGAAATGTATCTCGGCATCTTGTTTTCCAAAGGAAACTGTTTTCTGCCAACAAAATTTAATGCTATAGTCTGTTATAGCTCTCCTTGACCATCCAAGAATCTCCTAGTGTAAATCCTTGTCAAGGAAGAGGGTCCATCTCTTGTTTTAGGCATGGTTGAAAAGGTGAACGGATGATTTTTTATTTTGTTGCAAGCTTCCAAAGACATCTTTATGTCCACTCAAGTTTGCAGTGCCTCTCCCAGTATTTGAGGTCAAAGCTTTGTATGTATCTAAAATTCGCATTGCACATACAGTCTGGTTACAAGGCCATGACTCAAGTTTCTTTCATCAATGCTAGAGGAATAACTACCATTTATCCATAAGAGGTGTAATCTGTTCTTGCTGTGTATATACATGCTGATGTTTGTCTGTATGATTAGTGAATGGTTCCCAAGAATGTTCACTTCTGACAATTCATGGACATCTTCATTATACAGAATGCTGCTCAACAAATTAACAAATTGGAAGGGCTTAAAGTTGAAAACAAAATCTGCAATGAATAATGAGTTGATAGAATGCGGTACAACTCATAACATGTGTTTATGGTACTAAATAACTTATAAATTGTATTTGTTGAGAAAACTAAGCTCCTGGTTATGTTCCAGGTAAGTATAATCTTGATTAACCTGATATGGAACTTGGTAAATATGCAATAATAACCTTATTGCAATGACAAGTAATGAGCAAATAATGGAGTGTTTCTATGATGAAGGAAAGCACAAATCTCCCAATAAAGATAAACCACTTTGAGAGGGTCTAATCTCCATGTCCAATGCAATATCACAAATGGGATTTTAGATAAGAACTACTCCAATGGTATGATGATATAATTCCACTCTCATATATATACATAGTGTCATACAGTCACTTCACCACCTTTTCCCAAATTTTCATAATATTTAAAAATTATTACGATGTAGGCCCAACTCCCTAGAACCAACATCTCTACCATGTAGGGCTACAATTTATTCAAGTAGTGCACACCCTTGTCATCTTGCTTGACAGATAACATTGGACACCTAAAATATGTTTATCCTTGATTTGAAACAGCTGATTTTAAACTTTCAAGCTCAGTTGAAGTCATGTAACCTGGACTTAAGTAAGGATATTGAAAGTCTACATGAAGCTGTCAAAAAGATGTAATTGTATGTGTGTTCATTACAAGAAAAAAAATTTAATATGTAATTTTAGATGTGTTAAATAAGCTATGGATCAGTGTGCAATAACGGAAGTCTAAAGGAAGTAGGAACAAAATATATCAAAGATACAATTAGAAGCATATTGATTACACACAAAATCTTGTAAAATGTTGTTGCTGATGGCTGCAAAAACAGAAGTATGTAGGAACAACAAATTTGAAGCCTACCAGATGCGAGCAAGACATCTTGTTGAGATCTTGTATGAGGAAAATCAAAGCTAATGGAAAACAACTGCTAATACAGCTAAAATTTTTTTAGGTGCCTGACCTACAATTAAGATAAATGGTCATGTTTGATAAGTGAATGCTTATTATGATGTCCCAATCCCTAATAATAAACATATACCTCTATAATTTGCTTAATATGTACTCTTTTCATGTTTTTAATAATTTACTTGCAACCTTCTCATCGCTATCATTCATTTGCTAATGGATATTTGGCAGGCTGAAGCAATGGTAGCAGAGTGGAAAGAGTTTCTATGGGATGTGCCAGGAGAACAGGCTGCTCTGTGGGGCCACTGCCAATCTCTTTTTACTGAACACTCATTTCCTCCCTTGCAGGTCAGTGACAGATACTGTTTGAAAACAAATATATTGTCTATAATCTACTGTGAAAGCTCTTAGTTGTTTCTTTAGAAGTATGAGATATGATCTACCTGTTAAAAGAAAGTTCCCTTGGACAGGCCGGCATGTTTTTTCTGAAGCATGCAGAGGCTATAGAGAAAGATGTTCCAGCCTTAGAACTGCATGGAATGCTTCTTCTTGCACTGCAGTGGTTAAGTGGAAGCATGAATAAGTCAAATCCGTATGTCAGCTTCGTTTTCAATTTTTATTTTCTTTCAAAAATACATTATACTCAGTTTTTAGTTTGAAGTTACATTTTTTCTTGCACCTGAAGAAGATGATTCCTCCTCTGATAACTATTGTAGGGTTTATCCTTTACATCTGCTTCGGGAGATAGAAACTAGAGTGTGGCTTCTAGCTGTAGAATCAGAGGTGGAGATAAAGAATGGAAAGGGAATTTTTCAGGTTTCTTTTATTCCAAATGTTTCTTCAAGGTCAAGCCAAGAGAACATCATGGGAAACAATGTCAGTGTCATTGATCAGACTGCAAGTATTATTGCCACAATGGATAGTCATTTAAATGCCATCAGAGCAAGATCTGGAGATCAAATTGACGAAAAAGAATTGAGTAAGGCACAAAGTCGTAGCTCACAAATATCAGATGCTGGTCTCCCAACTGGGCCTACTAGTGTCTCAAAACTCAAACGAAGGAACAAAGGGCATGTGCATCCTAAGCGAACCCTTGTGGACAACACAGAAAAAATCCAAAGTGAAACAGAAGATAATCTACCTTCTTCTACAGCTCTTCTCAGAAGCAATGAACATGGGGAAGTCTTTCCACTTCTGGAGGAAAACATTAAGCTAGAAGCAACTGTTGCAGGATGGGAAGAAAAGGTCGGAGTAGCAGAACTTGAAAGGTCTGTTTTAGCTCTCCTAGAAGTCGGTCAAATTGCTGCAGCAAAGCAGCTTCAGCAGAAGCTTTCACCGACACATGTGCCTTTAGAGCTTTTACTTGTAGAGGAAGCTCTCAAAGTAGCTGAGATATCCAATCCTAATATGCAGGGGTCTATTTCACTGTCAATGGCTGAGCCTCTAGCATTTGCATTATTGCAATCTTTGAATCTGATAGAAGACATCAATATTGCTACACCTTTACAGGTAACCTTTTTCTGATGTTTTCTCATTGTGTCTAAATTGATTAATTGGCATTAGAATTCCTCTATGAGTGGAAGTCAGTAAGGTATTTAAAAAGCAATTTATTGCAGACCATCATCACCATTAATTCTTGTACTCTTCACAATTTTGAAGATTTGATTTGCAGAAGAGAGATTTCTTTCCTTGAACTTTAAGTTGTGTGATACACGTGACAGGTATTAGAAGCTATAGCAACTAAATGCCGTGAAGGATGTGGAAGGGGTTTATGTAATAGAATCCTTGCAGTGGTAAATATTGCCAATTTTCTGGAGCTTTCTTTTCCTGAAGCATTCCAAAAGCAGCCAATTGAACTCTTACAGCTTCTCTCCCTCAAAGCCCAAGATTCTCTTGACGAAGCTAGACTTCTAGTTGATACACACTCAATGCCTGCAGCAAGTATTGCCCGCATACTTGCGGAATCATTTCTAAAGGTTTGAAATCTTAGGACAACCTATATTCCACCAGAGTATATATTTCTCTATGTTCAAGATTGCAATGGGTTTGCATCCTCATGGATGTGTGCCTGTACTCTGTAGGGCCTTTTGGCGGCACATCGTGGTGGATATACCGAGTCTTCACAAAGGGAGGAAGGGCCTGCTCCTCTTTTATGGAGGGCCTCTGATTTTTTAAAGTGGGCAGAATTGTGCCCATCTGAGCCAGAAGTTGGGCATGCACTGATGCGTCTCGTTATAACTGGTCATGATATGCCTCATGCGTGTGAGGTATTTACCTGAGATTCATTTCATCTTTAGAATCAAAGATATATTATTTTCCCATTAGTTATTGCCAAATGATCAAGAAAATTTGTTTTTAGGAACATGAAAGTATTGTCATTGTTGGGCAACAAGCAAATCTAAGGTTTAGAGTATTCAGATTGGGTTTATCATTGTGCTGTTGACCAAATACCTTTTCATTGTTCATTTCCAAATTATAGAGGATTTTTTTAAAGCATATATTTATGTTCTTCTCATGGTCACTTTGATACTGTTCCTTATAATGTCTTCAACAGAAAACAAACTGCAATATCTTACTCAAAAAATATCTTGAGCAGTGAATGATATGAAATACCTAAAAGCATAAAAATCTGTTCAAGGGGTTGTTGTCAACGTCCACTATGGATACATTAAACTGATATTACTATGCAATCCAGATTGTATTTTAGGTTTTGTAAGGCAGAAAATATAACCATTTGTGTGGTTTTCCCTGAGATGATTGCATTTAATTCAAGCCGTCTTTCAAGCAAAAATGAAAGGATCCTCCATTTACCCTGAATACTTGGGAGAGTTCTATTGCTTGAAGGCATCAAAATGTGCAAATTACTGATATCTGCATACAATTTTTACTGTTAACTCCTTTAAGGAATGCCAAGTTACTTGTGAATGGTATTTTAGGTTATAAACGGAAGCACATAGTACCATGTATTCTTTTCTTTTGATATGGTGAATAGAGAATTGTTTTTCAGCCACCTAAAAATGAATTTGATGCACCTCCTTCAACTTGCTGAATCTTGGTCACATTTTATAAACATTTCTTTTTGATAAACATGTTTTGATATTATGAGTGTGGATGATGCACCTCACAAAATAATCATTTCAATAAGTTATTATTTTTTAACTCAGTATCTTAGGTTGATTTCCTCAGTTTATATTGGAACTTCTTTAGCTATACAATATTTTGGAAATGCTGTATTTGAAATTTTTTCTCAGTTTCAGGTATCTTTGTATTTTTTTGTTGGTGCTTCATTGGCTATCTGAAAACTTCTTCCTTGTTGCCTGTTGTTGACTCTTGGGAATAGTATTGATGTACTTATATCATTTTTATACAAGCACTTGAACTTATAGTTTTATCAAAACAATAGAAATTGCAAGAGAGAGCCTAAATTAATTCAATTCATAGAAAAGATTACTTACGATGTCAAACTGCACTCTTCTTCATTTGTTGTGTCACTTAGAGTCTGGCATCAGACCTCTGAGAGTCCCTTGTTTGAATCTTAAATGAGTTATTGTTCACATCTTTTTTGTTCAAAAACTTTAATCATGTGTTCTTGATTCTTAGTAGCACCCATGTAAATATTTTGTTCTTATATGCATATATAACTTTGTACCTGCAATTCCTATTGTTGTTACTCTGTCTGCTCATTTTAGGTGTCTCCTTTGCATTGGAATGAGCCATAAACTTTTGTATGAGTAAATTGGTTCTTTTGTGCGTGTTACTCTCATTAGGCTACATTATTCTGTGGAGTTCGGACCTTGTTATCAGAGTCATAACATATGTTTGGATGCTTACTTTTTGAGATTTTCCTGTGATGTCTTCAAGTGCCTTTTGTTAGGGTGCCATTTTGCTTCATTTAAATATTTTTAGCTAGCATCCTTTTGCCAGCTAGCTTCTTTTACTCCTTCATAGAATTTGGTAGGTTGTTTTCAACCAATTTTCTTGTAGTTTATTTTCAACAATTTTCATCTGTGTTGTGTAAAAGCATTTTTAAGCTACCTAAGTCCTGAGGACCTAAACTAATTCAATTTGTGGCAAAGAGAACTTCAAATATCTAACTGCACCCTTCTTCATTTGTTGCAACACCTCAAGTCTGGTGTTACGTCTCTGTAACACTCAAGTATAGATCTTAATGAAGTATTTATTCACATCTTTTTGTTCAAAAACACTAAAAGGGTGTTATTAATTCCTTGTACCATCCATGTATAGATTGTGTTATCTTATGTGCATATTTTATTTTGTATCTTCTATTCCTTTAGTTGCTACTCTTCATCTGCTTGTTTTACATGTCTCCTTTGAATTGAAATCAGCCATCAGCTTCTCCATGAGTAAATCAATTCGATTTTGTGCATATTACTCTCATTAGGGACACCTCATTATTTTTTGGAGTTTGGACCTTGTTATCATGGTCAACTTATATTTAAATGCTTGCTTTCTGAGATTTTCCCATGAAATCTTCTAGTGCCTTGTGTTTGGTTGCCATTGTTTTTTCATTCAAAGGTCTTTAGTGAGTTCTGTTTTACCTGGGAGCATGCTTTTGCTCTTTCATAAAGTTTGATAGGCTGTTTTCAGCCAGTTTTCTTGTAGCAACATTTTTTGCTTAACTTAGTCCAAAGATCAACATTCCATTAACACGAGAAATAATAGAAATAGCTCTTTTTACAGTATCTGTCAAATCTATTCCCAAGAATGAGGATATTGATAAATATGTGAGACCCTTTTATGTGTTTCATTTTTAGTTATTAGCAATTTGAGCTTTTTAAAGAGAACACTTCTAGATTAAATGGTACAAAAAATTTCAATCCACTGATACATTTTGTCTGTGCTTCCAGGTTGAGCTGCTAATTCTAGCCCATCATTTCTACAAATCCTCTGCATGCCTTGATGGAGTGGACGTCCTTGTGGCCCTTGCAGCGACCCGTGTTGAATCATATGTTGCAGAAGGGGACTTCTCATGCTTGGCTCGTTTGGTAACAGGAGTCAGCAACTTCCATGCTTTGTATTTCATGTTAGATATTCTCATAGAAAATGGTCAACTTGAGCTGCTCCTCCAGAAGTATGCAGTTGCAGATGCGACAACAGAATCAGCAAAAGCTATCCAAGGGTTCCGGATGACAATCCTTTCAGCTCTGAAACATTTCAATCCTGACGATCTTGATGCATTTGCCATGGTTTGTATTCCAAGTGATAACTTTGTGTTAGGCTTTTACAATGACTTAAATTTTTGGTCTATGTGCTTTATAAGGGAGATTAGCAATTGCTTTACAATGATGAATATCCTTCGATAACTATGCTGAGTATGGCTTTGTCCAAACACAGTTTTTTTTAGCAAATATTCAATCCTGTTGTAAGCAATTAATAAGTTATTATCCTTTTCTTCATGATAGCTTGCTTTCTGTTGGAAAACGGCTTATTCATAAGTTACTGTAGATGAACTAAAGAATAATATTAATGTCCAAATCATGACAACAAACTTTGTCTTAATTCCCTTCTTAGGCCAGGTTTGTCAAGTGCTTTACTGCAGTTCTCTATAGCATAATCTTTTGTACCAAATAGTTGTTTTTAATCCGTATTAAATACCCCCTTACTCTTGAACACAAAGATTACATTATATTAAATTTGCATCTGTTCTGCAAGATCTAAGAAGAGTTGTGTCCACCCTTAGTAGGTTCTTAGTGTTAATTTTGGTTTCCTATATGGTTTGGGAAACATAAAAGAAATTCTGAAAGAGAAAAAACAAAGTACCTCCTACCTGCTGAAAAATGTTCTCCACTTTATAACACCATTCCAATTGTGGCATACAGTAAAATATTCCTCCAGCTATAAAAAATGGCTGAACAATTGTGGAAAGTATGCCTCCAGCAAGCAGTCAGGCAGTGGCTATGGCTTATAGTAAACTAAAGGAAGTTATCCCAAAGTTCTCAAATTCATTGATTATTAGGATAACAGTGCTATATTAATAATTCTAACTTTTGACCTGTGACTTTTGCTGTCGATACAACATTTGATTAAGAGGATAATAGTGTTATGTTAGTAATTCTAAGTTCAAAAATTTAATCTGTTAATTATGCGGTAAATATAACAGCATGTCTGTGTGTGTGGTTGCTCATGAGAAGCAAGCTTGTGCTTAGAAAGTTGGAAGTTATTACTAAAAATTTAATAGAACAGAGAAATTAGCTAATTTTCCACTTTTGAACAGGTCTATAGTCATTTTGACATGAAACATGAAATGTCAGCTCTTTTGGAATTACGGGCTCGTAAAGCCTTAGATCAGTGGCTTCAGCAGCAAGATAGAGAACACAGTGAAGAATTACTAGAAATGATGGGTTTCTATGTAGAAGCAGCTGATGTTTACTCAAGCATAGATGCAGGAAACAAAACAAGACGGTCTTGTGCACAAGCATCATTGGTTTCTCTCCAAATACGAATGCCAGACACCATGTGGCTTAATCTTACTGAAACAAATGCACGGAGACTTCTTGTTGAACAGTCTCGGTTCCAGGAAGCACTAATTGTGGCAGAGGCGTATAACTTGAACCAATCAGGAGAATGGGTCCCAGTATTATGGAATCAAATGCTGAGGCCAGATTTAATAGACCAGTTTTTGGCCGAATTTGTAGCTGCACTTCCACTTCCACCAACCACATTTATGGAACTTGCTCGGTTTTATCGAGCAGAAGTTACGGCCAGAGGTGATCAGTCACAATTCTCCACATGGCTAAATTCTGGAGGCTTGCCACTTGAGTGGGCAAAGCATTTAGGAAAGTCATTTAGAAGTCTTCTCAGGCAAACACGTGACATTAGACTTTGTATTCAGCTTGCAACAATAGCAACTGGTTTTCCAGATATTATTGAGAAATGTATCCAAATATTGGATAAGGTGCCAGATACTGCAGGTCCTCTTATCCTGCGGAAAGGACATGGTGGGGCATATCTTCCCCTCATGTAGAATTATAACTCGTCAGATACTGTGGCCAATTGTTTCATTCATGATCGAATACAGCAGAAGCTTAGATTGTTTTAAATGCCTACCAGATTCTGTTCACCCACAATTGCAGCATTTATCTTCTTCAGATGTATAGTATCTTTGTTCCATCATCAGGATTGTCGAGTTTGTAGAGTATATGTGAGTTGCTTTACCAGTGCCATTATTAGTGTACCAAATATCAAATAGTATTCTCTGCAGTCTCACTTGTATCCTAAGACAGTAGAGGCAATATGCAAGTATGGTTGATTTTATGGTACCGGGCTTGCATTATCGAGGTGTATATTGTCTTTCAGTGAAATATACGGTGGTATAGTTAGTTTGCCAAATTTTGTAATATTTGAGATTCCATTCTTTCAGTTTCCCAGATGTTAGCGCGGGAGATCATTGACCAAACATAATTCAAGCATGAATTCCCAACTGTCAAGGATTCCGATTGCTGATGGTACATTTTACCATGGGTTCCATAGGGTATCCAAACAGTTTTGTTTCCATTTTTCCTATGCAAATGATTTTTTTTATTTGTTCGGAACCTTTACTGTAAGGACTGTATCTATATCGTGTACAAGGTATATTTAACGCAATAGTCCTAATCTCTTTATAGAAAGAGTTTCATGCAATGACTTTACCTGGCAATTTGGGCCCTTCTATATACACAATTTCAATGATACTGCATATAACTATTTTCATTCCTCTAATAATATCTAGATTGGTCATCATCTAAGATTGTTTTCTCTATAAAAATCTGTCTTCAAGGTACTGTTAATTTAATTATGAAGTTTCAACTGAAATCACATGGTGCAAATGACGTAATCATTTGAAAAAGCTTGAAAAAGTGGTCAACATGACTCATTGGTATCAATAAGCATATTCAGTAAAGTTTCTTGTTTATTTCTTTATTTATGAAAATTATGAAAATCTCCATGATTTATATAGGGGAGAGGACCCGGTAGTTGTGCACCCTAACTTCGCGCTTCTCAAACTCCTACGTGGAAATTTCAAATCACTCCCAATTTTTTACAGCAGCTTACTTGGCAAGTCCCCTGCTTATAACTAAGGTTTCAGGGCCACATCATCAAATATGATGCCACATCAGCATGCTTTTTGCCAAGGTGTCCAAAAAAGCCCAAAAAAAAAGTGAGACCAATACTTGTGAATTCACAGCATGTTTTATTGAGTGCTGATGTGGAATCAAATGATTGGTTGCTTTTTAGATCAAAGGAATACATTTTGTTTAATTATGGGTAGTCATCATCAACACTAACAATTCTAAAGTCACAACTATTGGTCTAATATTGATAAAAATATTGGGCATTATATAAACAACTACTATCACAACTATTGAAACATGCTCAGGTACTGGGTCCTCTCCCCTAATGTGCGTGCCTTTCTGTTTGTACGATAGTAAAAATAGTCATTTGGAGTTAACCCATTACCAATTCATGAAAATGTTTGAAATGTTAATCAAATTCCCATTATAAAAACAGCAATTAATGGTGCCGTAGAACTGTATATAACATATGAACAATAATAGGCTCCTACTAACTGTAGGATACATTCAACATAAATTCTGAAGGTAAAGAAGCGGCAATTCAAAGCCCATCTTTTCCTCGATCAAACCAGGAAATTGATTAAATACACTAAATGACACAGTCGTACTCGTAATACAGTACTGCATTAAAGAAAGCGAAGAGCATAAATCTGCTTCTTGAAGATGCCCGTGACTCAACAACGATCATGCTTGTCTCTAAATAATGATGAAGCTCAATGTAAAATAGTCATTGGGCTTCACGTGTATGTTGATAACGGGGCTCTGAGATTATTAAATAGTGGACTTAATTTTAAGTTCCATGAATATATTGAATTAGACGCTTATCGAAGAACCAGAATGCATTCGCCGACGTTCTCCTGGATGTGTGCATTGTGGACCATATCTAAGGGGCTAAATAGAGTTGAAGAATGGAGCATACGAATGTCATTTGACCGTGTTTATTAATTAATTAAAAATAAAAACACTGTGTTTTTATTTTTAATTAATTAATAAACACGGTCAAATGATCATTTTGTATGCTCTGTAGACATTGTCGTTGAAGAATGCTGCAAAAAGTTTGTAGTGTTGTGAAAGGAAAACTATAAGGAAAAACCGTCAAAAATAATGTGACCAAAAATACTCTGATGAAATTCTTCAACAAAAGGTTTGTAGTGTTGTGAAAGCAAAATTATAAGAAAAAACCGTCAAAAATAATGTGACCAAAAATAGCAATCTTAATTTCTGCAAATTTATTTATATAGTATTAAAATTATTTATTTATTTTTGTTGATATTAAGAAATAAGATATTTTCTCTTAGATGATGTAAAAGAACGTTTTATTCAGTAGGTTGAATAAATCTGTAGATTAAAAAAATATAGATAATTTTGTTGGTGAATAAAGATTTTTGAACTAACCATGGCAGGTGGATTTTAAATTGGGGTAACTGATTCATATTGATTTAAGTCATTTGAGGATTGTTTGAATTTTATATTAATAAAAGTGTAATTGGGTTATATCTATTAATGGATTTAAAATTTTGTTATTGGTTTCTCGTTAATGTTGATGGACAAAGATTTGGGTCAAATCTCTTCAATGAATAACAAAGTTCATTCCACTAATAAATAATAAATGACATAAAATACACAAATAAATTTTATTGTTCCTAAAAAATTAACATCTAAATTGGTAAAAGAAAAGTCATTCTAATCATAATAGAGTACATCTATAGTTTAAAAAAATACATTTTATTACTTTTTTAGAATTGTTTACGTCATAGTATTAAATTTAATATAGTTCAAAATTGGTGAAAAGTTTAAATCAAATTATCCAAATAAATACATCTCAAAATTGGCTACCATAAGCCAACCAACATCTACTCTTAAGTGTATACTAGATTATGACTGTCTATTTTATCTATTGGTTTGTATCTATTGTTTCACAAAGAAGTGTTATTTGTTGGTTGTACACATAAAACTCCATCTCAATGTAGCATTAATGTAATAAGCCAAATTAGTGCACAAACCCTTTTCTTAATGTTGTGTATGGACTACATGGATATCAAATCTCAACATGGTCTTTCTAATTTTCACATTTGCTTGCTTCCTCTTCCACTTGGGTCATTTTGTCATCCACCTTGTTTTACACATTTTAGGGTATAATCATTTCATTATCTATGACCTTCAACGAGGTCCAACTATGATGTTGATTACAATTGGAAGTTATATTCAATGGATGCTCTCATGTGCATACTCATCTTTGTAATTTTGTTTGACCTCAATTGCTTTTTTTACCATGGCCAATGTATTAATGCTATTGATGCAAAAAGTGTTTTACAAGAACAATTTCATAATTGAAAGAAATGAATTGAGCCAATAGCCAATAACCTTTGCATTGAATGTAGTGTGCATGGCAAATCTTGCCAAATTTAATGACAGTATATGATTTTCATAGGGCATTTTATTAAATTCATAGTCTTGTCCATTTTTTGAAATGATTGCATGTTGGCTTTAAAATCCAATTAGTGTTTAGTCTTTTTATTATATTCACAATCGTGTCCATTTTTTGAAATGATTGCACGTTGGCTTTAAAATCTAATTAGTGTTTAGCCTATGAGGTAGTAATTTACAAAAATTAAAATCAGGTACAACCACATTCAAATGTGGAGTTATAATTGAAAAAAAATGTTGATGTGGTTAATACATTTTTATTGTGTTCAAGCAACAAAGGATCAACAACAAAAAGCATATTTTTTCTAGCAAAAATAATGGATTCACATACTCCTTGTTTAAGATTTGAAAAACACTCATGTTGTCTAATTGGTTCCAAAAACAATATTGTTGTACCTTTTATGATTAATAAATAAAAATATAATTATCAAACAATTTATCCTAATTGTCACTCAAATATTGTTAGGTAATAATTTTATATAATAAGAAATTAGGGAATTTCAAGTAGTGAAACCAAAACATAGAAAAACATAATAGTATAGAAAACATTATAGATATGCGTCCTACAAAATTAGGGTCTTGGAAACACTCAAGTCGTCCAATCTATCGTCTAGTCTATTTAAATTAATGGTCCTAGTTTAAGATATAATTCTCTTAGTTTAAACAATTAAATGATGCCAGATAATAGTTTTAAACAAATTCAAGTACTGCATGTAGACACATTATATTTCCCTTCTTAACACAAAAACCCTAATCTAATGAGTTTTCCTACTGACTTATCATTTTGCAAATACAAAACCTCTTTGGAGCCATTTTGAAGGTTTGTCACTCATAATTCCCTCTTCTCATGTCTTTGATTTTATCTCTAATATCATTCCCCCTCTTCTATTTCTCTACCTTCATTACTCTCAAGAAAAGTATTGTAGATTTACAACAACTTTAAGGAAAATTTGTGAATGAGCTAGTATTTGGGTTTTCACTACAAACTTCAAATATCTCTCCATCATACCAAATTCATTGGTAGTTTGGTATTTATGTTTATTTGGATTCTATGAACATTTCATATATAATAATATTATACTTGAGAGTGATAGTTGAGACTCTTCCTCTTCATAATACCAATGATGTCACTTCCTTGTTTCTTTTTGCACAAATTGTATTACATAAATCTTTGTAGCTATTTATATTGCAAGTATGTGTTATTTTATGCTCTTACTTTTGGACACACTTAGGCTAAGCGTATGTGTGTGTACACACATATATATATGAAATCTATTTTCTTGTATGTAGAGGTCAAAAGACCAAATAGAGGTTTGATCACCTTGACAATTTTTTATGTAGTCATCCCCTTTTTCTCTTAGACACAAGTACCTTATCTAATTATAATGACATATTGAAGAACCTATTTCACTAATAGTTTGATTTAGCAAGATCACTGAATTTGATTTAAATTATTTATTGTTAGCAATCTTTATCCCTTGTATATGTTTTAATTTTTTCTATTGTACAAGTTTGTATTCATTGTTTTTTTATGTATAAAGAACTCAAGCATGGTGTTGCTAATGTCTTCATGGGTGTGTTAACATCCCCATGAGTGTGCTAGCATCCTAATACAAGATTATGTTAGGATTAAGGTGTCATCTACCTTGTAAATCATATGTCATATTGCATGGTTCTAACATCCTTGAAAAATGTCTTTGAGCACTTAAGGTGAATTAGGAAAATATTTTAAAATATTTATTCTCACCATTGTTTGTATTACATTTCATAAGGGGTGATGGGTTCCACTAGTAGTGGTAAAGGCGAATTGTGCACATAAATATGTAATATAATTTCCCCACATGTGGAAGCCTATAATGGGATAATCAAAGATAAGGAAAAGGACAAATGAGTGATTGTTGGTATTCTCCAAGTGGGTGGTTGCAAAGAGGCAATAGTTTTTTCTTGGTATTCCATCATTTATTACATTAAATGTAATGTTCATCTTCCATGTTTGGGTACCCAAGTTAGAGGGAAAGTATTGGAGCCAAAATCAATTGTTTTTCACATTCTAAGGAGGTAATCCAAGGGTTGGGACGTTTGGAATGAAGGTTCATCTTTGGGAGCCTTGTTTGGGTCTTAAGATGTCTTCACAAGTCCATAAAATTAGCTCTTTGGATGTAGAAATAATTAACAATAGTTGAATGTAGAGTTTCATTATAAGAATAAGGATAAGTTGAGGTATAAGAGGAGGTTCACATGTGCATAGGTGCTTCCATGTTGGAGGAAAAGAAGAGAATGGAAGTGATTCTATTGTAATCTCATTTATTTGAAGATAATGCATACTTGGTCTCTCTTCTTGGTGGATTTTTTTTCCTGCAAGGGTTTCTCCACGTAAATCTCATTTTATGTGATGCTCTTATGCTTTTAATTTGTGCCTAATTGCTTCTATCTTATGGTGATGTTTTTGATAAGATAAGCAACATTTACAGGGTGTTGTACCCTTCACATAGAAAGCCTAGTTCAAACAAAACTTGAACTAGAAGAACAAACAGAGGCAGCTGACCGATAGCTATAGAACAACCAAAAAATTAGACAACCCTCGGACCAAAGGGGTCTAAACCGACTCCCTGAACCCGAGGCCGAGGAGAGGCAACGAATTTGGGGACTCTTCTTCTTCCGTAGCACAACTAACCAGGAAGGCTCAAAATCAAGAACTAACAAACGACGTGAGTGGAGCGGATCCACAACAGCCACCCCGGGAGAGGAGTCACCACATAGCGAGGGAGCCAACAACGAAGTAGCGGAGATAGGAGCAAACAAAGGTCCAACAGAGTCAGTTAGCATAGGACGTGCAGGTTCTGACAAGCATAAGGCTCAGATGACACAGAGACATCAGAAGGCTATGCAGAAGGGATAGCCAGAAGAGGGTCTTGGGAAGCCACGAGAGGGTCAACCTCCAAAGAGGAACTAACTGAAGGAACACCCGAAGGAGGAGAACCCACAGTAAGATGGTCTGAGAGAGCGTCCTTCCACCAAGTCGCAGCGTCCTTACGACGGGTAAGAGGGAAAGCAAGGGCCAAGTGACCCACTGAAAACAAACTCCTACACCGAAAGGGGAGACCCTCATAGTCCAAGAGTTGCTTCCACGACCTGTCATCCACCAATAGGACCACATCACCATGGAGAGGTTTGGAGATGTCCAAATTCACTAACAACTGGGCAACTGTAGTATGCCCAAGCTCCCTAGTTGTAGATTCCACCATTAAGAAGCATCCAATGGTGTTACCAATAGCTTCATAACAAGATTCCTCCCAAAATTGGAGAGGGAGATTCGGTAGACGGACCTAGACATGTCTGATGTTCAACGGCTCCGTAAGGGGATTGAACGAGTGTGACCAAGGCTTGATGGATAGAGAATGAATACCCCACATCCACCCTTGTCCAACATACAGTTTCTTTCAGCAGAGGAAGGAAAGGTAGCAATAAAAAAAGCCCTAGCTCTAGGGTAGAGCTCGATCTCCCCAAATACTAATGGCTTCCAGGAGTTTGACACCCAATTATGGAGATCGGGGAGGGAGGGCCACAGGCCATTAAACTGGTAGACCACACCTTGCGCCAAATAATAAACCTCGTTCTCAACAACATCAGATCCACAGACCACCACAGGAGAATCCTAATCATAGGGAAAAGGCTGACGAGTCTGAGCAGGGGGGTGAGCACCCACCTTAGCAGCATCCGAAAAGTATTTCTCTCATCCAGAAGAACCCCAACAGGAGGAGGGATAATCCTCCCAGGAACAGATTATGCCACAGCAGCAGACGAAACCTGCACACCACCAGGAGAGGGTGCCACAAGATTTGAAGACAGAGGGTGACCAGCAGAAGGGCCCCCACTGGTCACACCCCTATCAGGATAAAACATGTCCTAGCCAAGCATATCGGCCACAAAAGCGTCCCCACCCGAGCCACCAACATCGTTAGAAAGTAAGACAGCCCAATCCTCCTTCGCCTCGCGCACAACAGGACCTGGCGACCATCCAACAAACGTAGCCCCAACACATGCATAGCCAAATCGGGCAACCCCAGCAATGCTCCCGCTCTTGCACATTTTGAATTATGTTATTGTATCTTATGGTGATGTTATTCTTTATACATTTCTATTATAAGTTCACATAAGGTAGTCTTTATAAGCATATTATGTTGGTTGTTTTTTGGCATCATAAAGAAGATGGATATAATCATGGTAATTCCATATTAAGGCAACTCAACTTTTAGATTTGCATATGTCTCAAATTTTCATGTTGTTGTAGTTCAAGCCTTGTATCTCATCCATTGAAGTCATATTTGGATACAGATCAAATTTTCAAATAATTTTTGTTAGAGAATGTTTATTTCTCATTAGAATCCACATCTATTCCTCTAGTTAACTATTTGATCTCATCATAGTGTCTTCTAGCCCTTTTATTTTATCTAGGTTCCATATCTAAAGTTAGATTATATTCTTATAGATGTCATTTTTCTCCCAAAAAAACCATTATTGTAAATTTAATTCATATGTTACTTGCATTTTTTAATTGATTTTATTTTAAGTAAGAATCCAATTTAAAAAGATACCCTAGTTTTCTAAGAGGACAAATAACTCAATTTAGTCGGTAAGGTATTTATTTGTGTTTGCTTCATTTTAAGTAAACTTTTTTGCATTAGATTACTAGTATAATTATGGGATATATAATCGAAAATAATTTACCTCAATAAAGTAAGTAGATTGTTTATTTCCTCTCCACATTTTTTGTGAACTCGACATGAATTACCTCATTCTTAGGAGTTTACTTAAATTTTTAGTCTAGTTTTAATCATGTCTCTAGTTAATACCCTTTTTTTTGTGTATAATAATTCTTTGTTTAATGATAATCATGAAATAGACTTTGTAATGTCCTGGGGTTAACTACATATCAAATATTAATTAAAATTCTCAATAAATATGTAGTATTTGGGATAATTAAATTTTGGGTTTAAATATTTTAATTAGAACTTATAAACCCATATTACAAGCATCATGTTGCATCCATCGATACCCTAAAATTAAACTGTGTTATAAATATAAAATAGATTGCAAAACCTTTCTTACACTCAACAGGATTGTAATACATTACAAAATGTTGCTACAAGAGCTTTAATGAATTGTAGATGTGACACATACATCCATGGCCACTTGTAAATTGATCAAGCATGACCCAACTAATGGTTGTCACCATTGAAAGCTCCATATGAACTTTTGGTGAGATTATCCTTTGGCTAAAGAGATTTCACCCTCTAACATGTGTGACCAAAACGGTTTTTCTCCTCACACCATATGTAAACTTGAGGGTTTTGTCCTCAAATGTAGGCATTCAAATACAATTAGAATAGGTTTTTGAGTTGGGTTTTGGGTGTATATTTCTTAATAATTCTCTTGAAGACTACACTCTAAATATCCCTAGACAAAATTCCAAGAGCTACATTAATGTCCTTGGACACCAAAATGGTATATTGTTAATGATGCCCATTCCTATCAAACACCATTTTCCCTTGGATTACACACAAAATTATTCCCATGTGTACATGATTGCATTTGAAACATGTGAATGTGATTCCTATGACCTACAAATATCCTTGGCAATAATGGCATGAGGTCCCACAAGTATCAAAAAACTAATTATCACATTAATGGTGGTAAGGGGTTCATTCTCTATCTTCATATATGGAGGTACACATAGATCCACACCTAAATATAAAATATTATTTCTAGTTGGACCCCTTTCTAGAAGTTATGGCATCAAAATTTAGAGCATATATGGCACTTTGTGATGTGCTTAGAGGTAGGTTAATGAACAGTAATAAATGGTGAGATTTTCAAAATTTAGAGGTTAGGGATGACAAGGAGCTCATACGATTAAGGTAGATAGGTCAAGGGAAGTCCAACCAAGAATTCTCAAAGACAGGATAATGGAAAATGTTGGGAAATATGGATGACTCATACCTATTACCACATTTAAGGTAAGTTCACACCCCTAGCACCAATAGGATATATGACAGGAGTTACTAGGAATTAGAGGTCAAGATGCACTAGAAGTACTCAAGAAAAGTGATGAGTAGAAATTTAAATCCAATGAGATGGATTAAGTTGTTGTAGAGTTCAAGAGTCAAGAATGATGAGAAATAGGTACTCAAGTAGAGACAAGGGCACAAGTCCATCTCGAACAAAGTAACTTAGTTAAAACATTGAGTCTTGAGTCAAAAGTTGGGGACAACATGAGAAGGGTACTTGGGGAAGGAAAACCTTTAGAATCTGGTAGGGAATGAAGGAAATTCATGACATGAATTCAATGCAATGTATGAAGTTGTTGACAGAGTTCAAGAGTCAAGAATGACAAGAAACAAGTATTTGAGTAGAGACAAGGCCACAAGTTCATCACTAACAAAGTAACTTAGTCAAATCATCAATTCAAGAGCTAGAAGTCAAGGATGACATGAGAAGGGTACCTGGTGAAGGAAAACCTTGACACTTTTTTGGGGAACAAAATAAAGGATTGATAATAAGGACAAGTCCAAAGTTTGATGCTAAAGAGAATTTAGGAAAAATGAACTCAAATAAGAAGGCATGCCAAGACATGGAGCATGAAACTCTGATGAATGACAAACAAAATATTTGACATACTCCAACACTAAGAGACTTAAAGGAATTAAGAAATACACAAGAGCAAGAAGAGGGGGACAATATACACAAAATTGGATCAAGGAAAATGTGGGGTTAAGGAAATAAGCATTTTAGTCCATAAAAAAAGTATTATAGAAAAGGAACATTAATAGACTCTCATCATTGGGATGATATCATATCAAACCTAAAAGAAGTCCTCTTGGCCCTTCCTCCTTAATTTAGGACCAAACCATCAATCTAGTCTTAGGGTATACTTGTGGCTTAGCTTATTACCCACCTAATCACTAGTCCTAACCATGAACTAGTAGATGTGAATCACCAATATATGGACACTCAAAATATTAAACCTATGTATGCTCACCCAAATTCCATAATCACCTCTAACCATAGTTCCCCTCATGTAGTAGTGCATTGGGCTTCTCCATCTCTCCCATCACCATATCTAATTCTTATTCTTTGTGGAATTTTGAATGATCTCAAGGACTTCACTCCACTAGCTCCTCATCCTTTTGTTGTACCACAAGTCCTATTCATCATTGAATTTTAAGTACTAGGCCACATGTACAAGTGACAAATCAAACCAACCAAATATGACTGCCTTTCCTCCTAAACCTATCCTTTTGTTAGCCCCTCATATTCCCCCAAGAATGAATATTGCATTCTAGATAAAATTGAATCCGCACAATCCAATAGTTTCCTTTGAAACTTGATTTAAGTCTCTCCTTATTGTGACCTAATTCAAGGAGCTTTTCAAAAGATCACGATCCTATCTTCTGGAAAATTTGCCAAAGTCATAGCTATGATTGAATACATTTTTTCCAATATTATGGAAATCACATTACCTCCTTCTCAACTTCCTCCCTATAAGTTTCAAAATGAAAATATCTTCTTCTTTTTTATTATGGTTAGCATAAACACCATTTGAATCAAACATTGTTTAGTCGAAAATGGTTATGACCTCAATAGTTTTAGCTTATGTTCCCTTAAACACATCCATGTTGATGCTTCTAATTTCAATCCCTCTAGTGTTTCCATAAAAAAATTCACAAAATTGGTGAGACCCATGGGCACTATTACTCTTCCTATCACTCTTGGCCCCATCACTCTCTCCATGTTATGCTTGGGGTTCTTTCTTATAATATCCTTCTTGGAAGACCATAATATCATGTGATGGGGGTCATTCCATCCACACATCATCAATTTTTCAAATATATCTACCAAGATTGGGTCTTCACAATAAAGGTAGACAATAACCCTTTCCATTATTGTTAGACAATATAATTTGATATATCCTCTTTGGCCTATGTTTCTTTGAATCTCTCCATAACATCCCCTCTTCAACAACCCTCACTCTTTCTTCTCCCATGATAGAACCCTCTCCTATGATTATTGAAGTTGTGCAAATATTAGCACCTCCCATATTTATCAGTAATACTCTCCAAAACACTCTTCCTATCTCTAACACACTTCCAAGTGACGATTGAGCTTATTCAAACCCCACCCCTTATTTTTTAGGTGAATATAAGATTGGGTTAGTTTGATCTCGCCCTTATGCATGTAGAATTGTATATTTATGGCAGGCTTATTATATCGCCTCTTATTATTGCAAGCATAAATCCCTCCACTTGTGGGTATATATATAATTTGTTTGATACTAAAGAGGAGAATCCTCCTCCTAAATTAGAAATGTTTTATAGAGTAGGGTTGAAGGTACTTGTAAAATCTGGTTACAATGGGAATATTTTTTGTCATTTAGGAAATGGATTAAGGTACCCACAGAATCCAAATGACACCTCTCCTTTATTAGTTTAGGTTATAATTCCTCCATTTATTCTAAACCTTCTCACTAGTTTGTGATTATTTCCATGGCTTGATTTTCCCAGGAGTTTCTTCTCTCCCTCCAACATTATATAAAGATAAATAAAGACGCATGGAGGCTATAGAAAAAGAAGAAAAACTAAAAGAATCTTAAAAGCGAGGAGATGATTAAGATGATCTTACTCTTTATTTATATCTTTATATAAAATATAAGATATATCTTATAGATATGTAGGTATATCTTAATAATTCATAAACATGTATCTATTTATCTCATTTTACTTTTCATTTATTAATTTTTCTTCTCTGTCTAGCTATAGCCATCTACTAATTTCATTGGTTTTCTCTTTTATTTAATTCTTATAAAAAAGTCCTCATTTTAAATTATTTTCTTAAATCCTGTGCAACCTAATCACCTTCCCATGTCTCTTATTATTTAGTCTAGGTCCGCAATCTCTCATTTCTCTCCTTCAACTCTCTTTTTCATTCTAATGATGGGTCACGAAGTGTGATCTAAAATGTTTTTGATGAGGAAAAGCAGGTTTTGATGGGACTTGAAACCCATTACAAACCAATTTTGAAGGGACTAGTAACCCTATCCAAGAGAAACATGTTGCGCCAAAAATAACCCAAATACCATCAACAGCCCAACAATAGCAACACTAAGAATAAAACTAGAAAGCACATGTTGCACAAAGGTTTTAAAGGGACCTTGAACCCACAAAATAACAAGAACTAGGACCTTTCATCCAAAGGTTTTTGAAGTGACCTTAAACCCTTAACCAGGTTTTTCAAGGACCTTGACCCCATAATAGGTTTTGAAGGGACCATGAACCCTTTACAAACAGGTTTTGGCAGGGAAACCACAACCGCCAAATTCTTGATGCTAAGCCTACCGGACCCATTTGTGATCAAAGGGTTTTGAAAAGCTCCCCAAAACTTCATACTGGGTTTTGAACTAGCTCCCAAAACCAACAAGTTGAACCTAGCAGAGACAGACCAATTGGAAGTCAACACCCAACCAACATAACTCCTTACCACCTCAATATGAAGGAGGCCCACCTTCATACGAGCTGAAGGGAAACAAACCACAAGTTGAACCAGCCAAACACTGTTCAACCCCACCATGCAGCACCTCCCGGCTTCTTTAGCAAAAACCATCTCCACCTCGATAGAAGATAGCACCACCTCAATGGGACTTTCCAAAGAAGACCACAGATGCTGAAATAAGAAAACAATCCATCCCAGCCAAGAACTCTCCACCTCAATATGAGAAATCAAAGCTAGGCCAACAGAAAGGGAAAAAAAACCCCTTCAAAGCCAAATCAGCAGGAAGAGCCCACCTCCATAGGGCCATTGAGTAGAGCCTCATAAGAAACGACATGAAATAAAAAGCTTTGCACGAAGAAGAACAATGGACCCAGACTATGGATCCCAAAAAAGCATGAACAGGGGTCAAAGAGATAACCTGCCAAAAAGAATCCCCGGCAAGAGCCCTCCAACAAACAAAGTCGAGAAAGGCTAAGAAGGAAGGCCAAAGATGATAGAATGGGGACACCCAAATCTTTAAAAGACTAGGGATCCACCCTCGAACAAAGAGCTAAAGGAAATAGGGAGGCAACCTAGATCCACCTCAACCACATTTTCGACAGCCACAACCTCGACAACAACACCACCAGCATCTTCCCCACTTGAAATCCAAACCCTCGAGCCTCCTCTACAAATGTATAGGACACCCCTAGCAATAGAGCCTCCAACTCTGCACCCACCACACCTACGTCGCTCACAGCACCCACCACACAGACCTCTGAAGACCTCCCATAGAAAAGGAACCACAACAACAGGCAAGGGAGGGACATCAACTTCGTCTGGAACATCATCTTCGTATGTGTCATCTCCATCCTCACTGACCTCAACACATCCCCCTGCAAAAACCCTCGCTCTTCCCATCACTCTATTTTTTTTATGATATTAAGGGTATGAGCCTTTGGTTGTTGGCTCTATAGGAAAGAAGCCCCACCATTTCACCAAAGGGTCTCCCCTTAACACCATGGAAAATTAGTCCCAATTGTTGACGCGGTAGGGAAAGACCCCACGGGGTTTGAACCTTGGTTGTTGGCCCTACAGACAAGAAGCCCCACCACTAAGTGTGATCTAAAATGTTGACGCAAATCAACTCACACAAATAAATCCAGAAAAAATAGCTATCTCATTGGGAAGAACACCAAGTAAACTCGTAAGTGTCTGAAAAAGATGCCAAGCAAGGGGCTTTGTGAAAATATCAATAATTTGTGCTACAATGGGGTAATGTACAAATTCAACCATGTTGTGTTGAACCAACTCACGAATGTAGTGATGATAGATGTCAATATGCTTAGTCCTACCATGGAACACTAGATTTTCACTCATTCGAATAGTACTCTGATTATCACAATACAACACTGTCGGGCCATCTTGAAGATGGTGAAGATCCTGTAACATCCTCCTCAACCAAATAGCCTCACAAGTAGTAGAAGTAGCAACTTTGTATTCAGCCTCTACAATAGAAAGAGATATGGTAGGTTGCTTCTTAGATGTTCAAGAAATGGTTGCAAAACCAAGATTAAATGTATAACCAAAAGTAGACTTCCTATCATCTATGGAGCTTGCCCAATCAGAATCAGTATGTCCAACCATTGTACTCTCCTTAGAATGCTAAAAATAGATACCATAATGCATTGTTCCTCTAAGATACTTGAGAATCCTTTTAGTTTCCCCCCAATGTGTCTTTGTAGGTGTGGACATGAACCTAGGGACCAAACTTACAACATATGCAATATCTAGTCTATTAGTGGTCAAATAAAGAACTCTCAACTAACTATCTATAGAGAGTGGGACTTACAGAAGGAGAATTATCAAAAGTAGACAACTTAACACCAACCTCCATAGGTGTGGCAACAATATTTTAATCTTGCATATGAAACCGTTTTAAAATCATTAGAGGTGATGAACAATACAATTCATTCCAACACCAAGAATTTGTGAAATGTTTTGGAATGCATCTATCAAAACAAAGAGAATTGTAGGAGTGTATAAAAAAAGGGAACATAACGTTATTCATGATGTTTTGGTCAACATTCAAGGTATGGAGATTATTAGGTGTTCCAAGTTGGAATAACTTTTAGATAGTTATAATATTCATTTACTACTAACATGATTGCTTAGTATTCCACTACAATTACTTGCAAAAAGATATTAGGACTTCAAAATTCCACATTTATGGGCTTTAACATTGATCAATCATGGTACTTGCAACTCAAATTTCTCACCTACTCAAGTTTTTTGATGGCCCTTTGAAGTGTAGTATGTTATCAATACGTTGAAATATAATAAGAAATAGATCTCACACCTACAATGTGTCTTTCAATCAATTGCATTGATGTTCCTTTTATTATAATAAGATTGTGCTTAGAAATGGAAGGAAAGTTATACAATTTTGAGAGATCCATTAAGAATGTGGTGGTTTTTTTGGCTTCTACCACTTGATCTTGCCCAAAATATCCTTTTCGAGCAATAATTCTTCTATCTAAGATGGTTGGACAAGTAGCCATCCTCATATGTTGTACTTTCTATTCCAAAAAAAATCAAAGTTGTTATAGTACATTCCTTCAATTGATTATAAAAAATATATATACATCGTATTTCAAATAGCTCCTTTAGACATACGCTTCTCATCATGACTAGTTAAATCTACAAAATAATATTAAACCTTCAAAAATAATATTCTATACATAAAAACATAACAATCTAATGCACCATACTCTTAATATCTTTACATATAGTAAATGGAAAATAGAAAATAATGTATTTTCTATGTAAAAATCAAATTGTACTCTAACATATTAACTCAAAAATATTTTTCTATCGGCATGACCCTTGCACCCCCTTTTGGTGCAAGTGCTAGTCTATAGTACTATGAGTAGATTGCTTATGCCAACATTCAGACTCATAATAGCCAAGTTTATTACAATGAAAATATTGAATATGTCTTTTGTCTCTACCAATATCCCTACTTCTACCTCTATAAATGTTACTTCTTCGAGAAAAATTAGAACCTCTTCCACGATCATAACCCTTGTCTTTGTAGTTATTACTAGACTCACCGCTATGCTCGGTTTTGGAATGATAGTCATTGCCCTTAAAAAACATGTTTTTTTTCTCTTATGTTTGCCTTAGATGCAAATACTTGTTCTAAAGATTCTTCACTACTTTTCAACCGTTCTTTTATTGTTAATAAAATGTCACTTAATTCATCAATTTCAATGGATGTAAAATCTTTTGAAATTTCTATTGTAGAAACAACATTGTCAAATTTGAGTTTTTGAAAATGTGTGTGGGCGGGAGGAAGAACGCGAGCGGGAGGTAGAGCACGTGCGCTTCTGCTCTACAACAGTCTGTTGGGGAGATTGTGGGTGCGGTGGTTGTCTCGGCTGGGGACTGGGTGCTTCCGGTTGGGGGCGTTTACTCTCCTCCTGATGGCGTTGATAGCTTCGCTACAAGTCTGGGTGGTGTCTCCAGTGGCATTCCAAGCTCTGCTACGGCCTCTTCAGTGCCCCAAGCTGCCTCTCTGCTCTGTGGTGTCCCCGGTCTCTCTCCTACTGAGGGCTCTGGTCCTTCCCCTTGTCTCAGCACCGGTGGCTGGTCCTATTGACGGGTTTGGGGGCTCTACTCCTGCCCCTCGTCCTCCTGCTGTTGGGTGTTCTATGGGGAAGGTCAAATCTTTTTCTGATGTTGCTCGGGTGGGTGTTCGACCTCCTTCTCACAGATCTCTACCCTGTGCCCGGGACTCCCCGACGGTGGTTTGTGGTCCGAAGATCATAGAAAATGAAGAGTATTATTTGAAAACGGGGGTGTTCTGCATATTCAGTGGCCTGTGGCCATCCCTTCCAGATCTCCACGATTGGGTGGCGGCTTCTTGGAAGCCCTTGGTTGTTGGGGAGATCGAACTCTACCCTAGCGCTAGGGGCTTCTTTATTACTACCTTTGGCTCCCCACTTGAGCGAAATTGTGTTCTGGATAGAGGGTGGATGTGGGGTATCCATTCACTAGCCATCATGCCTTGGTCTCGTTCTTTCAACCCCCTTACGAAGCTATTGAACACCAAACCTGTCTGGGTCCGTCTGCCAAACCTTCCTCTCCAGTTTTGGGAGGAATCATGCTTCGAGGCCATTGGAAATACCATTGGTCGATTTCTAATAGTGGATTCTACAACTAGGGAGTTTGGGAATACCACAGTCGCTCAGTTGTTAGTTGATCTTGGCTTCTATCTGTCCTCATGTCCGCTACAAGGGCACTGCGACTTGGTGGAAAAATGCTCTCTTGGATCACCTCACGGTGGGCTCTCCTTCGGATGCTTCTTCGGTGGGGGGTGATGAACATACTTTTGATCCTCTCCTGGATTTCCCTTCTGTGGATCCTCTTTTGGAGCATTTTGTTGACGCTGGTGGGACTGTGCTTGTTTGCTCTGTTGATGTTGGTGGGACTGTGATTGTTGCTATCTATGTCTGCCCTCTATTGAATGCCTCTTTTGTTCCTTTGGATGTTCTGTGTTCTACTGCTCCGCTTTTGTTGCTTGGTGGAGACTCTCCTGTGGTTCTTGGGGTGGAGCCGCTCCTTTCTCCTTCCCCGGTGGTTGTTGACACCGGGCCTCCTTGGTCGGTTGTCCTTCAGAAGAAGAAGGGACCCCCCCTTTCTGTTGCTACTCCCCGACCTAGGTCTCATGGAGTTAGCCTGGACCCCTTTGGTTCTAGGGTTGTTTAATGTCCTCGTTTTTCGACAGTTGACTGACAGTTGTTTCTGGTTGTGCCTATAGTTCAAGTTTTGTTTGAACTATGTTTTCCTTTGGCCTTTTCGGCCCTTTGTGAAGGGTACGGCACCCTGTAAATGTTGCTTAACTTTTCAAAAACATCATCAAATTTATAAGGAAAACTTCTTAATTTTTTCTCAATCACATGCAAATTACTTACATCATCTTATAAAATTCTCATCTGATTTAGCATCCCTTCAACTTTTGTGAGAAATTCATTAATTGATTCATTTCAATATTTTCAAAAACAAATCTTACGTGTTTGGGATTTCACTCTATGAACACCTTAATATGCATTTACAAGAATATTCCATGCTTGTTTTGAATGGACAACACCACATATCCTAGGATAGATTGACTAACTTAGTGCACTTTCAATTAAAAACAAAGTTTTATTGTCCTTTTATTCATTTTTCTGTAATTCTTGTTTTTGTTGATTAGTTAGTGCATTATCATCCTCAAGTTCTTCATACCTCCTACTAACAATATTTCACAAACCTTAAGATTTTAACAAAGATTGCATTCATGTACTCCAATAAACAAAATTTGTTTCATCGAAACTAGGAATCAAACAGTCCTGATGTACCCACAATATTTGTCATTTCGAAAATAAAGCAACAAATTACTTTTACAATCCCCCTATCATTCTCAAAATATGATATTCTTCTTAATCTATCGCAAAATCTGATAATCTTCTTACAAAATTTCAATTCCAACTCTAATTTTCTCATTAAAAAGTATCACAATATTTAACATACAAATTAACAATCTTCACTTTCCAACAATATTTCGTTCATACTTTGGAACAGAGAAAAAACTTATCTGCAAGTTGTTGACCAAAACTGTTATGCCAAAAATAGCGACCAAAAAGCAAATGAGGATCTCCAACAGCCGACTTCTCAACACAGCGGCAACTAAATAAAGGTTTTTTTTTTCAAATTTTATTCTATGCGCTAGGGCTATAACAAAAACTACAGTTCTAAATTCTTTATAATTAATTCAATCCCTTTTCTTGTCTTTTTTCACTTTCCTTCATGTGGGCACTGGCACTCCTTTACAGTTTTCTCCTCCTTACAGGGCTCTAATTTCTTCATTGCAGGATATCGAAAAACTTCCTCCTATCTTTATGTGCTCTGATACCAATTGAAGGTATCAAATAAATACTATTAAATAAATCTATTGATGATCTGCAGATCATCTACACATCAAAAACTCATTGTATTGATATGAATTAAAAAAAGCTTATTTATACATGAAGATCTAAAAACTGAATGAACTAACTACTACCTAATCGATGATAACTGTCCTCTAACAACAACAAACAATGTATTATCTTATAATCCATCCATCCAACAAATGCTATAAATGCTCACAAATGCAATGTTAGCATAAGGTACGAAATTAATTCCTTCCTGAATTGATAATGTTCCACATTTACTATGTAGATATGTAATATTTTTACCTCGTTGTGTTTAATGCTCAGATCATGTTGAGAGAACCACTAAACTACCAGTGGTAGTTGTAAATGGATATAACTGACAAGACACACAAGTTTCTTAGGCATTGATAAGATAATGGCACAGTTCCCACAACTCCATAGAATCATCCCATAATCTCTTTATTGAAACTCATTGATAGGCACTAATGCTGCTCCCAACAATCACATTCAATCCATGCCTAAAATTTCCGACATTTCAATCTTCAACCCTCGAGCAAGATACTCATGCAATTCTCTGTAAACTGATAATGCATTGTAGAGGCTTTCAAGCACTTTCCAACCTTTCTGATTCTGAAATCCCTTATCAATAAATTTTTTACTTTGCACTATCAAGCACAAGTTGATGACTTCAAGCACGTGGATTGTTCCATAGCTTTGCATAATCACAAAAAAGTTGGCAGACTTTTTTAACCATGCAAATTGCTACAATACCTTCCTCTATCAGATAAAAAAATTAACTTCTTTAGCCGGGCAATTTAAATTTGAATTAGAACATGAAGAGTTAGTAAGACCAGCACACTAGGACACTATTTTCATTTACCTTCCATTGACTGAGTACGTGACCTGAGAAACACTCTCAACAGTCTTATCTCACAAATTTTAATATGAATCTAGTATACAAATTTGGCACAAGTTTGCCAAAATTGCTTATGGCCCTAAGGTAATCTACACTTCTTGAATCAGAAAGAACCAAGGAGGTTCTTGGAACATAGAGGACGATGATGGGGATGACAACAATGACAAGGACGAGGACGAAGATGAGGATGACAAGGAGCAAAAGGATGAGGTTGAGGATGAGAACAACGAGAACGAGGTTGAGAACAAGGAGGAGGCACAATGACCAAACAACCTGTAATAATAGGGTGGCATTTACATTCATGCCACGGTAATTTCATGTGTCATGAAATTTATGTTTATGTCATTTCGATTTCATGTGTCATGGGATTTACGCCTAACATGGTAATTTCCCCCCAATGTATGGCAGTTTTGGCCCAGTGCATGTGGCAATTTTGTGTATCAAACATGAAGAATAACATATGGGAACTCTGTCTCCTCAAGTTCTTTTATGTTTTGGACTGAATGGTAGAGAAAATGTCTTCACACTCTTCGACATTTTGAACCAACTCTTCAGTTCATTTTTGTTGAATTCAATATTGTACACCCTAGAAAGATTATATAGGTTCACTCATTGAATGGAAACAATATCTTTGTGTTCTTTGAGGTTTTGGATCAACTCTCGACTCTTTTTGTTGAATTCAATACTATGCAGTATAGAAGGGTTATTCTATAATTCACTCATTATTGGTTTGAAACGATCTCTATTCATGTTCTTTAATGTTTTGGAACAGCTTCTCAATTCATTTTTTATTAAATTCAATTACGTACACCTTGGATAGGTCATTCTACATATCACTCATTATTAGCAAGTTGTGTGGAGAAAGTTGCAAATGCAGCAGAGTGGATTGGAACAGGTTGTACATTTTGTAAGCTTGAAAGAAATACTTATCATGTTGTTGATGTCCTTAGAGGTCTCACCTCAAGAAGGAAATAAGCTCCTAACCTTGCATAGGAGATAGTGGAAAGAGAAGCAAGATCTTATGCTTCGAGAGATTCTCCACATTGGAGTTCTTCAAAGTAAATCTTTGTCTATTTTATTTTTTTGTGCTGATTCATTTGCTTGCTTATTTCCATTTCAAGCAACTACTTTATTATCCGAAGGACTTACAAGAACAAAGTTCAATGAATCACAAGCATAGCACTTGTGCATTACAATAATTAGAAAATGAATAACATGTCTTGTTGAAGAATCTGCATATTCTTTCTTGCACTAGAGTCCGTATGGAAATGAGAATAATAATATGTTGATATGTTATAAGGTATCTAATATGATATGAAACAAGTATCACGTAGTGGTTAGTATTTGTCTTTGTAGTATTATAAGAAAAACATTTGTTGCCAATCAAAAGGTAGGTAAAGAATTTGTTATCTAATTGATAGACAAACTAACATGACATAGTGATTTAAAAGTAGCTAAGTAATAGTTAAGAGATCAATAGACTCATGCAAGCTAATTTTATCCCAATGTCAATGGTTTGGTGAAGATTAGTTGTTAGGGCTGACCTTGATCCCAAGCTTGATTCATAATAGGCGCAACTATGACTAGTATAGTTGAAGTTGTGTTTGATCCTTAGAATAAATAATTGATCAGTTATTTGATTTTAAGTTTGATAGCAAAAT
This sequence comes from Sequoiadendron giganteum, assembly GCA_007115665.2. Taxonomy (NCBI): domain Eukaryota; kingdom Viridiplantae; phylum Streptophyta; class Pinopsida; order Cupressales; family Cupressaceae; genus Sequoiadendron; species Sequoiadendron giganteum. The sequence goes on from CM021109.1 coordinate 115,917,405, forward strand.
CTCTAGAAGCGTAGTTGAAGTTGAGTTTGTCAGAATAAGAATTATGATAATTTCAACTTCTCACTAATATTAATATATTATTTAATTTAATATGTTAATTAAATTATATGTATACTCATTACAATACTGTATAATATAAATACAATATTGAAAATAGACAGATCAACAAAATCAAATCAATGCTACATAAACTATTATAGATATATTAATACAATCTTAAGTTTTTTTAAATTACTTGAGCAATGATTATTCTATTTTACTTTTGAAAATTTTAAAGTTATTATTTGTGGAATGATTATTCTATTTTAATGTTAACACTATTTAACTATCAATTTATTTTATTTATATTATTTACTTTGAAGAATTATAGAATTTATTTTATATAATATTATTATAACTATAATATAAATACAATGTAATTATATAGATAAATTTTTGCAGTGTGAAAATTTCAAGAGATTTAAAGGATGCTTCTCAAACTGTATGGACTCTTCAAGTAGTTATCGTCACACAATGAGCAAATTCCATGAAAATATCTAGCAACCACAATATCAAAAAGACAAAATGAGATATTTACAACATTAATGTATTCATTATCCATAAAATACATTCCTCTTATCCTTGAACCTACTATTATTTAATCTTATCCTACCCTCTTGAGATAGTCATTTCAACGCCAAATTCCAAAGAGTGAATGTGAGAATAAGTAAAAAAGGGAGAGATTGTGTAGGAAATCATATCTTATTTGGTGACAACCCCTAACTATTGTGACAAGACATTGGCAAATAACTTTAAACAAAGTGATAGATCCTAAAAACATTTCCTAGCAAATTTTAGATGAGTGTCAAAAAAGTGAAATCGAATTCTATTTAACATAGATTTAAGCCCCACAAAGTGCATGCCCCATTTCTTAAAAACGTAATCAAAGAACAGAGAAAATGCATCCTTGACAAGTTCAATCATACTAAGTATTGAGCAAAAAGTTGAACACTACTTGAATTCTTCATTGCTATCACAAGTTCTAAAAGTTGTCTTAAAACCATCTTGATTAACTCCAAAGCATCTCAAGAATGAAAAGGGACAACGGTTTGCATTTTTTAAGATTTTGTTAGTTGAAGTGTAATTCATGCCTGAACTTCCCTAAAGATGAACATCTCACAAATTTCTCAAAAATTCAAAAAAAGTGGAAGATAATCTACACTCAAAATCATTCCAACTAGTATGCAATACTTACAACTTATCAATATTTCCCTACTCCTTTGATGTTGCAACTAGTGGACTAATTTACACAATGGTTGAGGTAGTAACTAGTAAAAGGTATAAATTTATAATTTAAAATTCAAAGCCTTTATTGTAGGAAAGAGATTGTGAAGTGGATAAGACAGATAATTATCAAATTGTGGGTTGAAACTACAATAATTTAAACAATGTTTGAAATAATGGTATCCTCATTCTAGATTTCTATTGTGGGGTTACATTATATGGTCATTAATGTTTATATTCAATATTTATTATTATCATCTAATTTCAACCATAAGGTTGTTCATGATCTAAGGAGGGCTCATATGGTAGATACAAGACTAGTTTTTCACTCACATTCTCATTAGAAATTATCATATTCCCTAATCTAAAACTAATAAATTTATTTTTGTAGCCAATTATGGTCCTCCTATGATAAGGGGATACCCTCCTAGGTTGGCCTTAAGCTACACGATCATGGAATCAATTTGATACTTCCATGAATCAAATGTTATGACGAAGTATTCAATTGCTCCCTTAGGTTTAACAGTTTATAAGTCCACTAGTTGCAACATCAAAGAAAAAGAACCATCCAAACTTCAAATGGTGGAGCATGGCTAAAAATGCTTGGGTAACAATGAAGATGAAAAGGTTGAAGTAAATATTGATACTTTGCCCTCCTAGTCAGATTTGTAGGGGAAAATTTTTATTGGGAAACAACCATCCAAGGCCCCCCATGACCATGCAAAATTTGTAACATAAATGCATATAAAGATCAAAGGTGTCATCGCTTGGAGATCAAAAGTTTTAAATGTTTAGTAGTGGCATGCCTAAGAGAATAGAGGGAAAAGTGAAGAAACACCAAAACAATCAGAAATTTGGCATCGCAAGAGATGATATTATTGTTTGCATAGATTCTAAAAAAATGTATCAGCAATCTCCATCTCTTATCTCAAAAATGCACTTAAAAAAATACAAAAAAAAGAACATCAATCGAGCAAATGCTTCACATAACAATTTCATTTTTATTTTTGAAAATCACTAATTTTCTCCAATCACGTACAAAAGATATGATGCATGAATTAAATAGCTTAAGTTACCTATGCTTGATAGACAAAAATGCTCATAAAATTCTCATATAAAAAATGGCTCAAGAAGAAGAAACTATGGACTCTACACATATCAAATATATATTAAAAATTTCCTAGCCCCACATTTGCTCAAACCAAATAAAAAGTAATTGGCTTGACAAAATCCCTTAAAATCTTGAGTCATGATAAAAGGTTGCATAAGGGCTCTAGGGGCATATTTTCCATTGTAGTTGAAATGATAGAAGCAATCTCATTGTCTCTTTGAATGGAAGAAATTTCCTTCATCTATTTCAATACTTTTCTCAAGAATTTGAGAGAGATAATGGTGACGATAGACTAAGAAACCTGGATACTTTTGGAGTTGTGGCAGTGATAAGAGCATTGATTGAAATATAACTAACCAAAAACTTAGCTTCCCCTCTCATATGACCACCAATTGGCAACAAAGCCCTAAAATCCCTCACATGTCATGATACCCGTTTTATATTGTATAATATACACACTATTAGTAAATGGCACAAGAAATGGCTTTACAAATGCCAAAAAAATGGCTAAAAATTAGGCCACTTCCATAATTCTGAAAAATCCGCTATAGAAAACCTAAATTTTTTGAGTAAATCATATTGATGAAAAATAATTTTCACAATTTATAAATTTATAAATTTCTCATACTAATTTTACAAAAATAAAAAAAATATTCAATAAAAAAATACTCATTTCTAATTGATTGTCAAACAATTTATTAATAACTAATTAAAAAATATTGATTCAAAAGTATAGCCTAAGGACAAGTACTAATAATATGATTGTTTCAATTTTTAATTGTATATTAATAATAATATTATTATAAATATAAATTTTATCCATTTTATAATTGTATATTTAATATTTATAAAATATATTACCTAAATTATTACTATAGACTTAATCTCGAACATCAATTTTTTTCGGATGGAGACTAATGGCTATTTTCGAGAGCCTGTGAACGCTAGGGTTTCTCTTCGTTTGCAGGGGAAATCCCATGGTTTACGGGTTGAGGGAGGATGTAGCAGCAAGAAGATTGTTCAGGGTAGCCAATCTCAAGATGCGGGGCAGCTCGTAAACCTCAACGGTGATGGTTCCAGGCGACAGAATGGGGGCGAGACACTGCAGCGGATCCAGAGCAATGGAAAATCGGTCGATCTCATCACAGGGGTTGTGGGTGTTGAGGGGTCCAAGGTGCCAGAGGTTTGGAAAAAACAACCAGAACCAACTCAGATGATGAAGCTCTCAAATAAAGCAACGACAAGAAGGGAAGGAGGGGAGTCTAGCTTCCCCACTTTATCCAAAGCGATTACAATGGAACTAGATGATGCATTGGAACGAGCAGCGTTTCTTAATGAGAAAGTTTTTGCTGGGTTAGGTTTGATTGGGAGATTCAGGGGTTTTTGGCCAAGTTTGTCTGCCTTCCACCAGTGGATTTCTAATCATTGGAAGTATGTTCTAGAAGGGTACGTTCAAATCTACCCTATGGAAAAAGGTTTCTTCATTGTCATTTTTGAAAAGGAGCAGGACAGAAACAAGATCCTTTGTTATTACCAATGGGAATGGGAAGAAAAATATGCATTGTTGTTGAAGCCATGGCACTTGGTTTTTAACCCAACCATCGAAGTGTTTGAGCGGGTTCCTCTCTAGGTAAGGCTTCCCAACTTTCCTTTACAGTTTTGGTTTAAATCCTGCCCGGTTGTAGGGAACTCTTTAGGATTTTTTCTAATAGTGGATGAAGGGTCATCAAATCTCATGCATTCTACTTATGCAAGGATTTTGGTGGAAATGGACGTGTCCAGGGAACTCCCGGAAGAAATTCAATTAAAAATTTCAAAAGGTTGTCAGGTGCAACCCTTAGATTATGAGGGAGTACCCTTTATATGCAAAGTCTACTACAAAACAGGGCACTTAGCTACTCAAAGTGCCAAAAATAGAACAAGGAAATCTGCCCCATGGTGGAAAGACGTTGAGCCTCAGCACTACACCGTGGAGACAAAGAAAGAGAAGCAGAAACAGGGGAGCCCTCAAGTGAAAGGCAGGGAGGAGGGTCAAATATCTGGTGTTCCGGAATAGAATGGGAAGGTTAAGATAAATGATGCACTAAGGGAGGAACAACAACAAATTAATGAGGCTCTGATGGAGGAAGGAACTCTAGAAATGGACAGCGACAATGCTGGTACAAATGGAGGAGAGAAGGAATCCAAGAATGGAACAACTACACCTGAATGTCGGGAGAAAATAGGTGGGGTGAGGCCACAAATTGGGAAACGGAAGGCTAACGCATAGAGCCAACAAGTAACTGGTTGTGGGAAGCAAGTGTCACTGAGCCCTTAGGGCAAAATATGGAAATGGCAGAAGGAGGCAGCAAGGGTTGAAGATGGTTGGCAAACAATCAAAGGAAAGAAAGCAAAGAAATTGGAGAAGAAATCCTTTGCAATGATCCTTTGATCTCAGACGAAGGGAAGGCCAAGTTGCTCCAATCTTGTGAACTGTAAATAGGTCTCTTTCGGGAGTTGATGGTGGTTAGATGGCTTTTCTCAAAGATGAAAAATGGAGTATTTCTGTTGTAATGAAACTTTCTTAGTATTGATTGTTGATTGTCTTGAAGGTAGGATAAAGGGGGTTGCTAATGGAAGTTTGGACTTTTGGAAGAGGGCTTTTAAATAGAGATGTAACACAAACAACTATGTAATGTGTTTTTTATTAATAAAATTCACTCTGTTACCAACCATATATATATATATATATATATATATATATATATATATATATATATATATATATATATATATATTACCTAAAAAAATAAAACATTTAATAAATAATTTTTTAAATCAAATTTATGAATTATCCTTAAAATAATTTTATTATAAAAGTTATATATTTTTTATTTTTATATTAATATTATTAGTAAAAACATAAATACTTCCTAAAAATATATTTTTATAAAGAAAAATAATAATATTAGTAATATATTAATAAAAAAAAAAAAATTAAACATACTAGAATTTTTACATAATCATTATAAGATATGATACATTAAATTAATTATTATAAATATGTAAATCTTAATAATTGTACATTTTAAATTTATAAAATAATATTATATAAATATATTATTAAACATCTACTATTTTAAAAATAAATTTATTAATTATCCTAAAAATTATTTTAATATAAATAATAATAATAAACAATTAAAAAAATACAACACTTATAAAATACAATTTAAATATATTTTAAAAATTTGCATTCTTATATTTTAGCATAGTGAGATAAAACTCTTGCATGTCTATTTTTTAACTTAATGGGACAAAAAAATATAACACTTTATATTTCTAATAATTATTTAATGTATTATAAAAAATTAAAACATAAATATGCAATAAATTGGTTCATAATAATGACAAGATATAAATTTAAATTTTTTATTTTAAAAATTGAAGGTTAAATAATAAATTTTGTCAAACCTTCTTAACTACTATTTTTAGTTAAACATTTATTATTATTATTCAATTTACCTATTTGTAGCTTATCTTCTAAAAGACAATGCATATGAAGCAAGTAAAATCCATTCTTCAAACATATATATATATATATAAAGTATAAATATTTTACATGTTCAGTTTAAAAAGATTAAATTTTATTTATAAAAAAATTCATAAATAACTAATTGAAAAAAAAACTCATTGCAATAGTATTGCTGATGGCAAGTATAATGTAGGCATATATGTGAGCATCTGTATATCTGTATTATGAATGTATAATGCTGTATATCTGTATTATGAATGTATAATGTAGATAATAGCCATAAGAGTTGTTGGAAGCATCAATTTACAACCTTTTATTGTTATTTCAATGGCACAAAAGTTGGTAACGACATCTAAGGAAAAACAAATCCATCAATGAATCATGCATTGGAATCTTAGGGTGATTATGGATCAGTTAATAAGCATTTAAAAGTTGTGTATTATTGAATTTAATAGTACAAGCAAAAGATAATGGTAAAGCTTTCATTAAGAAATTTGCCTAAGAAATTTGCTCAAATGGAATAGTGTGTACTTCAAAAGTACTATTATTACCTTAAGGAAATTATAATTGTTTAACCTTGCAACGTCGTTCAATGTATTTTTCTGTTTTCAATGTGCTATTTATGATATTGTTCAAATACTCTTAGTGTTCCTCTACATAAATACCCTGAAAATAACTACACAGCATTATTTATATATTGTACTGCTACCGTCATTTTTCTAAAGTGGTGCAAAATGCATTTATATTGTTTTAAACCACAATAAGATCTGATAATTTTTGGAATTTGAAAGAGTTTAACTACGGATGTTCCTTATCAGAAGTATCAAGATACCCAAACTGACTCTCAACAAGGATCAAAGTCCTTTCTAATTAATAAAAAAATATTTATTTTCATAGAAACAACCTTCAAATGCCAAAGTGCGCTCATAATACAATCGTCTCTTACAAAGCATATTTCAGATTTCACTATAATACATGTATGGAAGAGAATTCATGCAAGGAAAACAGCCACTACTGCCAATTTTTTTACAGATGTTTTCTTAAACTGCAAAACTAGCACAGCATACTCAAACAATAACAAAAGTACTTTCAATAATAGCTTGTTTACAAAAACAATTTTCCAAAGTACTTCGAATTCTCGATCTTCTGTTCTTTGAGCAAGGTACCATGAAGAAGATACCAAACACCTAATATATTGTCTCCACGTCCAAGTCAGCTATTTGGAGAAATAAGTCAAGGATAAAGCATCATGTTAAATAATATTCTCATCAGATGTGGAGGGCAAACCACCCCTCCAATAACCAGAATTAGTCAGCCCACTTTCTGCAAGGAATTTCAAGTATGCTGGTTCAAGTTCTGCATATGAGTCACAGATCTCTTTATAAGCATCTTTACCCCTATTTTCTTGAGACTCCTGCACATAAAGATGGTTTCATTTGTCTAAGAAGACTGTGATTGCCATGTTCCTTTTACACTGGCAAAAAAAGGAATGTTTCTTTCAGATAAAATAAATGAGAACATTTTTTAAAAATTATGGGCTCCTACTAGTTGCAATTCTGATATCATGATTTTCCTCTTCTCAAATGACATAACACGAGTCTCGAGCATTATGCTCCTCTCGAGACAAGAATCAAGAATTGGCAACAATAACTATCATCTTACATATTGTGGCATAAAATTTGTTTTCACGAAGTAAAAGAATTTTTACTCTTCAATGTAGTTCTTAAGCTGTTATTATAATGTTAACAACTCCATCCGATATGACCTTTTACTATATTACCACAAACACATATGATAAAGGGACACAAAAGTTCTTTGATCTTCTTCTGGGACAACTATAAAGCTCATGGATTTAACATAAAAGGAAAATTGTGTAAAATACATGTACATTTTCAAAATATGCATACCAGGCATGAAGTGCATCAGTAATATAGCACAAATACTGGTCAGGCAGTTGTGTGTCTATTTGCAGGAACTTTCTAACAGGTATCTGCTTGCAAATATCTCTCATCGGATAAATGGGATATTGACCTGGAATTTTTCATGGCTTGAACGTCTACTGGATACAACAAAAAAGCAAAGGCCACTTTTGAACGTGTTTTTATGTATTGTGTTCATCTCTGAAAGGCGATTCTTAAAATTATTTGTTTCATTAGTTTGGACATCACATTGAAATGATATTAGCTTGAAAAGTTCTAGTGCATCGTATGTTTTGCTGCATGCTACCAAAAATACACTGCAATTTGGATCTGTCTTCACCATTATTTAGCTACTCTCAATTTGGATGTTGGATGCTGAAGTTACACAAAATTTCAGTTTTAGTATATATGTAGCAGTAACAAATTGCAAATGTTGAAAATCATTTTTTTTAGTAGGCATATTTGCTTCTGTGCAATCCATCTCTCATTCAGCCTTAAGGTAGCAGTGTGTTGCTTTTTATGTGGTTTAATTTTTAAGCTAGGTCTTCATTTCTTGTAGCCTTTGTTGTGGGTTATGTTGTCCACCCAAAGGGAGCAACACATTTTTCCTTTGTAGAGCTTTTCGTGGGAGCATCATGGCAATTTATTGTTGCAAATGTTGTCATTGATGAACACAAGAAGAAATTCGTAGTCCAAGATTAGTGTCATTGATGTCAAAGAGCATAATTAATGTCAAAGGAGAAATAATTGCAGCTAAAGGCCAAAGGCCACTATCCATTGTTCAAGAACAGATCAAATCATTCCAAGATATTAAATGTGTGAACTAAAGAAGAACTAAGTCAAGTTTTGATCCTTATTGCTGGCTGACCACACTTTGACAGATGTTCCAAGACATAAATAAAGTTTAAATCATCCAAAGATTAAAATGTAATAAAATTATTACGAAGAGCAGCGATTCCTTGAGAAGGAAGCAATTATAATATGCAGCGATTAATATTGAAGAAGGGACAAGTATAAAGAGCAGCAATCAAACATTCACAAAAGACAGCATTAAGTTTGTTAAGGGTTGCTAACAAAGGGACAACACCTTTGGTGAGAAGTCGTCCCTCCCTTATTTTGGAGTATCCCTTTTGCTTTATGAAAAATAGAAAATAAGTTTAACTCATTGTGGCCAACCATTCCTTGGCGCCTAAGTAAAAGGCAGATATAAATACATATTAATCGGCCAAGTTAAAGGAATGTCTAACTAATATGCAGAGTTAAAAGTCAGCAATTAAGATGCATAAGGCAATGATTAAGATGTAATAGGGCGGTGATTAATATGTACAAGGCAGCGATAAAGATTAATAAAGGCAGCAATCAGCTTAAGGGTTTATTAACAAAAGGACACATCCTTTGGAAAGAATGCATCCATTATGAAAGGATGCCTCTCTTAATAGAGGCAAGAAGATATAAAAAGGAATAAGATATTGTGGAGAAGAGGAATGAAGAGATTAGAAGACATATCTTATGTACACCAGCAGCCTTGTGTGAAGGAAAGAATTAATATATATAGTCAAGGCAGATTTGTGAGGAAGATATATATATATAATCAAAGCAGATTTGTGAGAAAAAGATTATGTACAGTTAGATTTTACGCAGGCTTTGTCGTCAATTGTGTTGATGTTAAGTACAGCGTCGGTCTGCACTTTCCAAGAAAGATTATATTATCTAGAGCCGACCTTATTTTGTGTTATATCCTTCCCTTGTTGACTGGCCAACCTAAGTCACATTTATTCATTTATCATTACTTGCTCAAAGGCCGACCTATATGAAGAGGTGCCAAGAAGGTATATATACAAGGTTACCTTTTGATGTTTATAGAGATTCGAATACACAAAAAGGAAGTTCGCTATTTTGGCAGAGCAGAATTCGCAGTCATAGAAGAAGTCCATTCTTGGATTCGCAGTCATAGAAGAAGCTCATACTGGATTCGCATTCCTAGAAGAAGTTCATACTTGAACAGCAGATCATCATTTTGTAGCAGCAGACCGATTTCAAGGAGAAACATATTCATTTGTATCTTTGCATCTAGGAGAGGTGCTATTATTCATTGTATCAAATTCGGCATTGTGTTGGGCCTGAGTTCAAGCAGATTTCTGCTCTTATTCCTTCAATATATAAGAGATATATTTGCTGGGTTTTTCTCCCTCAAGAGGAGGGTTTTCCCAGGGTATCTTGTTGTGTTCATTGTCTTATGTGTTGCATTTCTTTTGTGAATTGATTATCTAATCTGATCTAAGAAACACTAACATGGTATCAGAGCGGGTGTGAAAAAGATCGTGATCAGATTTAGTTCGCAACACTTATTCTTTTTCAGTCTATCTTCCAAATTTCTCAAGATGGTGAACGGTCTGAAAATCGAGGATAGACTCGAAGGGATCTCGAACTACATATCATGGAGATTCAGGTTCATGCTAACCTTGGAAGAGAATGATTTGGCTGAGTTTGTGAAAACAAAAGTTCCCGAACCTGAGGGGGAAGAAGAGAAGCTGCAATGGAGGAAGAAAGACACTAGGGCAAAGAAAGCATTGGTTGATTCCGTCAAAGATCATATTGTACCAATTATCTTCAAGTTGGATACAGCAAGAGAGATGTTTACAACCTTGGAAGAGATGTACGAAATCAACAACACCAGTCGTGCCCTTGCTCTGAAGCAACAACTTCATCATGTGAAAATGGAGAAAGGAGAATCTGTTATTACATACTTCATGAGGATTTCAGAGATAAAAGATCAGCTCTCCACTATTGGACACATGATTGATGATAAAGAACTGACTATGCTTGCTCTCAATGGTCTTCCGCTTTCATGGGAGGCATTCATCCAAGGAATCAGTGCAAGATCCGAACTTCCTAAGTTTGATCGATTGAGGATTGATTGCATTCAAGAAGAGTCAAGACTAACAGCAAGGGGGATTGGTCAAAGCTCAAAGAATGAAGAATTACAAGTTCTTACCTCTCATTCATCAAACAAAGGAAAAGGCCTTAAGAAAGGATTCTTCAAAAGGAATCGAGAAGATGGAAATGATGATGCTCCTACCTTCAAAAGAAAACGAGACATGTCCAAGATTCAATGTTTTCGTTGTGATAAGTATGGTCACTTTGCGAGGGTGTGCCCTCAACGACCTAAGCTTCAAGTTGCCACTGCAGATGTTGAAGAAGTCACTCCACAAAAGGACTCCAGTAATTATCTATTTTATTCAGCCTTGTCTAGCAATGTTTCTACTGACTCTTACACTTGGTTGATTGACAGTGGTGCTTCTAGACACATCACCGGATTCAGAAGTCACCTTTCAAACTTAATGGAAAGCAACTCTAGTGATCAAGTTGTTATTGGAGATGATGCTAGATATTCTGTAAAAGGGTTTGGAAATTCCACTCTTCACTTGGATTCTGGAATTTCTTTGGAATTGAATGATGTACTGTTCGTACCAGGGATAAAGAGGAACCTTGTTTCAATTTCAGCATTAGAAGACAAAGGTTATCAAGTTGCCTTCTCTAAAGGGAAAGTTCTTATATGGGCAAAGAACTCCAGCTTCAAATCTGCTCAAGTGATTGGAGTTAGACATGAATGTCTCTACACGCTGTGCACTCGTCCTCTTCAAGCACTTGTGCATAACAGTACCAGCATGTGTGATCTTTGGCATCGAAGATTGGCTCACATTCACTTTCGTGCTCTACCTATCATGGAGAAGATGGTCACCGGTCTTCCGAAATTCGATCAAGAACATGAAGGTACATGCAAGGGATGTGCCCTAGGCAAGAACACAAAAGATTGAAAATCTGTCCGGGAAGAAGATCAAAGTATTGAGATCTGATAATGGTGGAGAATACACTTCTGGCACTTTTCGAGACTTTTGTATTGAAGCAGGGATTAAGAGGGAGTTCAGTGTTCCCTATAATCCACAACAAAATGGTATTGCTGAAAGGAAGAATAGGTCTATTGTGGAAGCAGTGAAAGCTATGATCCATGATCAAGACTTACAAATCTCTCTTTGGGCTGAAGCATCAAGAACAGCCATCTATGTTCAAAACAGGAGTCCCCACAGGATCTTAGAGAATAAAACTCCTGAAGAAGCATTCTCAGGCGTGAAGCCTGAAGTTAGTCATTTGAGGATCTTTGGCTGTCCAGTCTATGTTCATATTCCAAAGGAAAAGAGAACAAAGCTAGAACCTTCTGGGAAGAAAGGAATTCTTGTAGGCTACAGTGAGACATCAAAAGCTTACAGGATCTACATTCCAGGACAGAAGTCTATTGAGATTAGTAGAGACGTCACATTTGAGGAAGATGTTGCTTATAGAAAGTCCAAAGGCACTCCGATGGAGGTCGATGAAGAAGAACCTCCTCAAGATATGGAAGTTGACCATATCCCAGAGAATCTGAAGGAGGATACAGAACCTAAAGAAGATATTGATCCAGCTGAGCCTTTGGATCCTACTGATGGGCCTCTAGACATTGTGATTGGAAAGAAAAGACCTCTTTGGGCTCGCAGGACAATGCAGGAAGCAGAAAGGTTTGCAGCTCCAAGAGGAGCCTTCAGAGAAAGCAAGAGACCTCACAAGTTCTCTAGCTATGTTGCCTCGATGAGTCAGATTATTGAGTCAGAGCCTTCAAATGTTGAAGAAGCTTCTAGTCAACAAGTATGGAAAGTTGCCATGATTGAGGAGTATCAGTCTATACTTAAGAACGATGTTTGGGATATAGTCCCTAGACCCAAAGACAAATCTGTGGTGTCTTCTAAGTGGCTCTTCAAGATCAAGCATGCAGCTGATGGGAGCATTGAGAAACACAAGGCTAGATTTGTGGCTAGAGGGTTCTCACAAAAAGAGGGAGTTGACTATGAAGAAACTTTTGCTCCTGTGGCTCGTTACACGTCTGTTAGAACCATCATTGCTATTGCCGCATCTAGAGGATGGAAGATTCACCAAATGGATGTAAAGACAGCTTTTCTGAATGGCATAATAGAAGAAGAGGTTTACATTGAGCAACCAGAAGGATTTGAGGTACATGAGAAAGAATCTCATGTCTGCAAGTTGAAGAAGGCCTTGTATGGTCTTAAACAAGCTCCTCGTGCTTGGTATGAAAGAATTGATCAGTACCTTTCAAGTTTGGGTTTCTCAAAGAATGATGCAGATTCTAACCTCTACTTCAAGGTAGTAAATGGTGAAGCATTGATTTTAGTTTTATATGTTGATGACTTGATCATTACTGGTGAAGAACATCTAATACTAAAATGCAAGAAGGAATTAGCTTCAGAGTTTGAGATGAAGAATCTAGGTCTTATGCATTACTTTCTTGGCTTAGAAGTGTGGCAAAAGCCAGATGAGATGATTCTAAGTCAAGGCAAGTATACTGTTGACATTCTCAAAAGGTTTGGTATGATTGACTGCAAACCTATGTCTACACCCATGGAGCCTAACTTAGATAAGTTGAAAGAAGCTGCAGCTAGTTCAGAACCAGTGGATTCTACGATGTATAGACAGTTGATTGGTTCATTGATGTATCTAGTTAACACTAGACCTGATATCTGCTATGCAGTGAGTGCACTTAGCCAGTTTATGTGTGAACCAAAGCAAATACATCTTGTAGCAGCTAAACATATCCTGAGATACTTATGTGGCACAATTGGATATGGGTTGAGATATTCTTCAAATGTGGATTTAGAGCTGCATGGTTTTACTGATTCTGATTGGGCAGGATGTGTCTCAGATCGGAAGAGTACTTCTGGTTGTTGCTTCAGTTTGGGGACTGCTATGATCTCCTGGTGTAGCAGGAAACAGTCTTCAGTGGCCTTGAGTACAACTGAAGCAGAGTATATTGCAGCTTGTGTGGCAGCTCGTGAGGCAGTGTGGCTTCGTAAGCTCCTTGCAGGATTGTTTGGTCAATCAATGGAGCCTACTATCATACACTGTGATAATCAAAGCTGTGTGAAGCTTTCTGTCAATCCTGTGTTTCATGACAGAACAAAACATGTTGAGATCAAGTACCACTATATTAGAGATATGGTGCAAAGGAAAGCTATACAGTTGAGGTATATCAGCACTGAAGAGCAAACGGCAGACATTCTCACCAAGCCTCTTGCCAGGATGAAGTTTGTATACTTCCGAGAGAAACTTGGTATGGTGGAGAATGCAGCCTTGACTGAGAAAGAGTCTCAGTAATCAGTGATCCTTGTTGAGAATGCAACTCTCTGCTGAGAGAGAGTTGAGGTGCAAGCCCTTGTTAATACAATTCTCTGCTGAGAGAGAGTTGAGGTGTAAGTCCTTGATAATGCAATTCTCTGATGAGAGAGAGTTGAGGTGAAAGCCCTTGTTTCCACCCTCTGGGAGAAGCTATGGTGGATGTCATGTGTGCGACTCCATGACAAACATCACGTGAGAGAATCCGTGATGAGTTTATACCATCTATGGGAGTAGCCATAATGGTTGATATCACGTTGAGGTGATATTCTATTTTGTTTTCATTCTAACCTAATGTGTCTTGTGCAGATGAAAGTTCATCCCTAGCTGAGAGGGAGTGTTGATGTTAAGTACAGCGTCGGTCTGCACTTTCCAAGAAAGATTATATTATCTAGAGCCGACCTTATTTTGTGTTATATCCTTCCCTTGTTGACTGGCCGACCTAAGTCACATTTATTCATTTATCATTACTTGCTCAAAGGCCGACCTATATGAAGAGGCGCCAAGAAGGTATATATACAAGGTTACCTTTTGATGTTCATACAGATTCGAATACACAAAAAGGAAGTTCGCTATTTTGGCAGAGCAGAATTCGCAGTCATAGAAGAAGTCCATTCTTGGATTCGCAGTCATAGAAGAAGCTCATACTGGATTCGCATTCCTAGAAGAAGTTCATACTTGAACAGCAGATCATCATTTTGTAGCAGCAGACCGATTTCAAGGAGAAACATATTCATTTGTATCTTTGCATCTAGGAGAGGTGCTATTATTCATTGTATCAAATTCGGCATTGTGTTGGGCCTGAGTTCAAGCAGATTTCTGCTCTTATTCCTTCAATATATAAGAGATATATTTGCTGGGTTTTTCTCCCTCAAGAGGAGGGTTTTCCCAGGGTATCTTGTTGTGTTCATTGTCTTATGTGTTGCATTTCTTTTGTGAATTGATTATCTAATCTGATCTAAGAAACACTAACAAATTGAAGAGGAAATATTTTGAGAAGGTGAATACTTACTTATTTGGAAGTTGGTGCTTTCCAAAAGAAGAGATTGGTGTCTATTGCTGAGTTGGTGCTCAATTGTGGGGATTGGTGTCTCCAGTGGGTTGGTGCCTAAAAATCATATAAGAGGGGATTGGTGTCTCCTGTAGGTTGGTGCCTACAAAGATTGTAAAAGAGATTTATATAAAAGCAAAAATTTTGCCATGGTTTTCTCTTGTAAGGGTCTCCACGTAAATCTTGTGTTCTTGTGTTGCATAATTGTTAGATCTTGTGTGATTGATAGTTGTTAAGTGTTGAAAAAGAAAAAGATTGTTGGAGGCACGTCAAGATCATTATCACTGGAGGAGTTGTGCATCATATTCTATGTATTGTTTCTGTTCTTGGCTGTTATTTATCTCAGTGCCCATGCGACTGTGTTGACATTTACATTTTGAAACTTCCTATTTATTGAAGAACCTGCATAGTGGAGCTGCATTTGGCAGTATTGGGCTTCTATTTCACCGCATTGAGGTCAGTATGAGCCAGTTGAAATGTGTGGTTAATAGCTTGCGACATATGTAGCTTGATACTTTATTTTCAAACTTGCTGTTGCATTGGATGTAATTATTTGGTGAAGCAGTTTTTGGGAGTTGTGTTATATTGGATTAGCATCACTTTATTGGATGATGAATTTTGAAGTTCAGGCCCCCTTGTCTTTGTCACCCACCGTATACTTATCCTCCTTTTTGCTCATGAGAGGGTTTTTGAATTCGCTTGCCACCTTTCCACTCACAGCACTTGTGATAAGTGCATGCCCAATAGCTTTGAGCTTATGTCACACATGTTATGAGCTAAACACTTGTGAATTTACTGGCTTATTTTATGTTTTAAAATGCAAAATTCTATTATTTTATTGTCTTCTCCAAGGTTAAACCCCCTAATGCAATTTTCCAGTTTGGCAAAACAAACCTGTCTATGCATCCATTCTCATCTTCTTTCAAAGTGAATAAGTTAAAAAACGCTGAGGGCTAGATGTTGCTTTAGAGAGCCATATAGAGTTTAAAACTCTACCCATCTCATTTGAACTGAATGTTAAAAGGTGTTATTTTGAGATCAGATGGGTTCCCTTGGTCTATGCAAAAAGGGTTAGATTATTTTTTCCTTTTCATCCCTTGAGTACTAAAGTGGCACAATTTTGCACCTGATTCTGAACAGATATCTTTCGAATCCCAAGAGTGACTTGTGTAATTCAATTTTTGTTCACATTTCCATAGCTCTTTTTATTGATGCCTAATGACTTTGTCATCCAATATACCTTTTAAATCCTTCTTTTCATCATGGCTCAAGAAGTGCTTCAATAATTCAAAAAATTACTGTCAATTTGAACTCCATCAAACACATTTGAGGAGGCTTCTCTCCAAAACACTAAGAATAATGTACTACATAGAGAGGTAGTCTCCTTGCAGAAAAAGTAATACCCAAACTTCATGGCAGATTGCTTCTTGATAGGAATCATGCTAAGCTTCAAAAGGAGGCTGCTTCATTACAGGACACCAATGTCATGCTTTCTTTAGACCATTTCACTTTAAAGTGATAATGTCAGAAATTTTGGTGATCTGCTACTTAACCAGTTGCCCGAAAAGGATTAGTGCATGCAAAATCTACAATTCTGCAGTAAATCCTTTGTGAAGGAAATTATCGAATTAAGAGAAACTAGATTTTGCATAATGGAATGTGTTTCTTCCCTTTATAAAAAGAACGATGTGCATCTCAATGGTACTCTTAGAATAAACACCATGAAACTTGCACATCAGAACATTATGGATGAATTTGAAAAGAACGTAGAATAACTTGATAAATTGTGAGAATTTACATACTATTACTAATCAGCAGAATTCAGAACATGCGGGACTAAGTGTTAATAGAATGATGGCTGGTCATTGCAAGATTTGAGGTCTTGATTATGGATATCTTATAGTTGAGTTTCCTCAACAGCGTGGTTGGTTGATTCCCATGGCAAATGATTCTTAAACTAGATTGCTTGATTATTGCGACAATTTCTTCTCACCAGCTTTTGAAAACTTCTTGTTGCATTGTCTTTCTTACACGTGAGCATTGCAAAAGAAACATACTTAGTTGGGGACACCAGCTTGCCACATGTGACTTATTGGAGCACTTTTTGAGACTCCAACCCTTTTGTCTCAAAAGCACTTGGCCAAATCACTTGTTTGCTTATGTGGAGTGCACTTGATTATTTTCTACACTTTTGGCATTAAAGCATCCTTGTAAGGATTACTCTCCCACTTCAACAAGCATTCTATTGCCATCATCACTCTTGGAAACTCTTCTCTTGGTCATTATAAAAGTTTTCAATAATGAAAGATGGCATATATAATGCCATCATTCCTTCTAGTACACCCAAGTCAAGTTAAAGGGTGTATATTAATGTTTGGTAATAAACCTGACTTCTTGTCCTTTATTTCCAACTTGTGGCATCCTTGGTTTAGTACCATGCTAGTTATGGTTAATAGGTTGGCTCTCAAGACAATTTTGCCTATCAAAATAATTTTTTAATTGAGAACATAATACAATAATTATTTTGTTATATGATCATTACTGTGCAAGACATGGTTATTCTTAAATGGGTGCTATCTCTTTGGGTTATAAACTATAGTTATTAATAAGGCATGTGAGGAGCCACTTATATCTGTGTTTTCAACTTTTCTCTTTATTTTCTTTGTTATGTAAAGTTTACCTTCAGCCCTTCAATACATTAACCTTTGACACCAAAAAGCATTAAAGACAACTCTTTTCCAGTACCAAGGTAAAAACATAGTAGACAGTACTCAAAAAAATTCTAAGGACATAGGTTGAACAGCCTTAACCTTCTATCTGACTACCTACAAGTGCTTAGGCCTCTTGCAACAACAAATTTTTCAAATTAACAATAGATAACCACAGACATATACAAGCCACCTAACCTTACATTAATTGAAAGAACTTACCAAAATATATTCTCTGCTGAAATCACAGTCCTCTCTCCCTTCTTCGATCTTGTTTCTATCAGTCCTGCTTCAGGACTAAAATCCACAATTTCCTCTACTAATATTGCTCTTGCCTTTCAAAAGGCATGACTCTGCCTTTTCTTGGTATCCAAGACTTCATTATGATTGTATATTGGTTTTGTGGATCGTGGCGAATAGAGTAAATCTCGCCCAAAATAGTTGATACGCCCATCAAACGTGATGGTCGGCACTGGCTAGAAATGAAATAGCCACATAACATATCCCTGGGTTGTGAATAATGGGTGGTGGGTCCTTTTAACTGCCATTGGCCTCCAATTATCGCTAGAATTTAAAGTATGCTAACCACCAATCAAAGGAGGCAAGGAATAGAATATTCCTTATGCCATGTGGGGCCTAGAAGGTAGCAATCAATGCAAAATATGTTTAGAAGATTGTATATAACCAATCCCATGACCAAGTAGGAGTTTCAAGAAATGGGTGCCCAAGGAGGAATAACAAACAGATTTTTCCATGAAACGACCAACACAGCAGAGAAAAAAGCCAAAACTTGAGCCAGATTATATTTTTGGGTGTGCAAGATTGCACAAGCCCCAAGTGCTCTTGCAGTAGACACACCGGGCAAGAGGAAATGTTCTATGAGTCTTGCAGCTTATGAGCATTTGAGAAATTTAGGAACTAAAACCATGCATTGGGCAACCTCGGATGCTTGCATCCAAGTTGCTTCATCTGCCACCTTATTCTTCCATTTGATCCTTGCACTCCCCTTGACTTGTTTTCTTTTCTATTTGGGGATCTTTAACAGCTTCAACATCATTTCTTTCCTTAGATAATTGTTGTACCCATTCTTCCCTCTGCTCAACAGGATCTGCATCTTTTCACAATTCTGCCCTTCATAGTAATGGTATAAATCAGCAACATTGAAGTTAAGTGAAATGTCTATACCTTCAAGAAGCTCTACCTCGTAAGCATTCACTGCAAATTTCCTTAAGACCTTACATGATCCAATCTTTTTCCACTTCAGATTGTTGTAATTTTCTTGGAGAAACCTTTCCTTCCTCAAATGAGCTAACACAAGATCCCCAACCTAAAATCCCCTCTCTTAAGATCGGCAAGTTCCTTGTACTTCATTGTACTTTTCTCCAAATTCTTCTTCACTCTTTGGTGCAATTCATGTATGTAATAAGCAAAATCTTCTACAACTACACTCTTTCTACCTAAATCAACAAAGTCCCTCAAAGTGTTTACCCCTCTTGGGCTGTACCCATACACAATCTAGAAAGGGGTTTTGGTTGTGCTTCTATTTATTGAATTATTATAAGCAAATTCAGCTCATGCTAAAGCCGAATCCCATTGAGTGGACTTCTTTCTAACTACACATCTCAATAGATCGCCCAAACTCTTGTTAACTTTTGTTTGTCTGTCTGTCTAAGGATGGTAGGCTGAACTAAACTCAATTTGGTGTCTAATTTTCTCCACAACATTTGCCAAAAGTGGCCCACAAATTTTGTATCTCTATCTGAGACTATGGTCTTTGGTAAGCCATGGAACCTTACTACTTCCTTAAAAACGAATTGGCAACATGCGAAGCTTCATTTGATTTCTTGCGTGGAATAAAATGTGCCATCTTAGAAAATTGGTCTACAACTGCATAAATTATATCATTAACTCTTTGTGTTCTTGACAACCCAAGAACAAAATCCATACTTACATCCTCACATAACCTCTCAGGAATAGGTAAATCCTAATATTATGTGGTGTTTTGGCTTCTCCCTTCAACATATTGACAAATAATGCAATGTTGTACCATCTACTTCACATCCTTACCCATCTTAGTCCAATACTCTTACTCAACTATGCTAATGTCTTATCCACTCCAAAGTGACCAACCAAGCCTTCAATCTGCTTTTCCCTCATTAAATTCTCGCATGGACCCTTGTCGTATGCATAAACATTTCCCTATGAATAATAGTCCAGCCATGGTGTCTTGTTTTGGTCCATTGTACTCTTACATGCAGCCCATGCTTCCTTAAAATCTTACATGACACTCATACAACTCCCTCATTGCATCAAAACCAATGACTTCAACTCTCATTTTAGTCAACAATAAACATCTCCTACTCAAAGCATCTGCCACTCACTTCGATTTACCACCCCTATACTTCAAAACAAATGAATAAATTTGTAGAAATTCAACCCATTTCATATGCCTTTGGTTAAGTTTACCTTGGATGTTTATGTTCTACAATGCCTAATGATCTATATATGAAACAAACTCCTTTGGTAGCAAGTAGTATCTCCACTTCTTAAATGCCTAAATGATGGCATAAAACTCCTAACCATAGATAGAGTACTTTCTTTTAGATTCATTTAACTTTTCACTAAAGTAGGCTAGGGGTTTACCTTATTGGTTCAAAAGTTCTCATATTGTTATCTGACTTGCATCACAACCTACCCAAAACACTTTGTTAAAATTGAGTAATGCCATGTAATAACCCCACAAGGCATTAGCTCTAATCCCAATAAATAATATTTATAATCAACTCAATTCTACTCTTTTTGATCACCCAATTCCCAAAATGGGCAAGGTGAGAGTATACAAAGCAAGAACGAGGACAAAGGAAAATTAATTGAAAAGTGTTGGCAGCATGCCCACCAACTTATAATTTAAAACAATCATAGAATCACTCTAACCAAATTGGTTGATAGTGAGTGCAAACTTAGTTGCATCAATTCCAAAATGGTGGATTAACTCACTCGATTCCAGTTCACACCATGCAAGGCGGAGAATGATATGCTACCATCCAAGGATCTAATACAATGAAAATATTCAAAAAAGAAAGAACTTGACAGTGTGCCTTCTAGATTATTACAATGAGGAATGACTTTCATTTTAATCAATTTCAAATACATTTCTTCGTTAATCTTAAAAATGAGCATTTAATCAAATAGTTGGCATGAAACTGAAAATCAAAAAATAATTACCCGAAAGGAGGCTAGAGAGATGAACAAGCTTTGTAGCTGAATCAATCAACTTATAAACCACTATTATTTCCAACCCAAACTGCTGATTTATTAATTTTTCCACAAGTTGATGCTTCACATAAATCAAAAATTTGTAACCTTTATCCTCTAAGACCGTTTTTCAATCACCAACGATCATATAGTTGTCCAGTAGACTGTACTACTACATTGTTAGACCATTGCAGCACTTTAAATAATGATAAATCATCAAACATTCCTAGATAGATAAGTACAACAATTCCCACAAGAGGTCCAACTCCTACAAGAGCACGCAGCCATTTCAAAAATTCAATTATAGATTTGTTTTGCAAAAAGCATCATATATATATATATATACACACACACACACACATATTAAAATCTGCATTTCACACAGCACAAAACCAATACACATAAAATCAGATTTACACACCTCTGTCATTTTTTATATTCTGAAATATATAAATCACACCAAACATTGAATCCACACAAAACCCCAAAACTCTCTACAAACCCAAAATACTGTAAGCCACAAACCACAACCAAATACCCACTAAACTCAATCTACAACTTTCAACACATTGGTGATTCTTGCATGAAACCACTTGAAATGGAATAACAGTTTCCATCCCCAAACCAATTTTTGTTGCACTCTGATAATCCCTAGATGAAATTACTCTAAAAACTAGGAGGGTTTTCGTCCTCAAAGCTCTCAAATTTCTGAAGGATTTATGTCCCCTTGGGAAATGAAGAAGATGAACATGCTTTCATTCTTGATAAATGAAGTAACTCCAAAAAGAATGTAATGTCTTTTCTGAAAACTCTCCTCCTAACTTTTTTCAAAGCTATTTTAGGAAAAAGCATTTTTGCTTTTTATTTTTTTTTAAAACATTTTTTTGCTTTTCCATTGCTTTTTTGAAAAACTATTTTCTCCTTAATAAAATAACATAAAGTGTCATTATGAACACTTTTCAACACCTTGAGCCTAGCAACATTTTATCTACACACTTAAAACACCCTTTTAAATAATTAAATATAAGTTGTCATTTGAATTTACTTTTTGACAACTTTAATATTTAATTATTTAATTAATTTTCCCTTTTAAATCATCTCAAGGTCTTACAAAAAATATTAAAATAAGCCAATTAAATTGTCTTGATAATTCCACCAACTCCTTAAGTGTTGAAGTTATTGCAGCTTCGAGTTCATTCTTCCAACCTAATCGAAGACATGAAATTGCATATAGCCTTTGGCTATTTATTTCATTGTGATAATTAAGTGAAGGGGCGCTTCACTTGGAAATTATAATATTACATTTAATTATTGTGAATAATTAAATGGTGCCGACCTAAATAATATTTATTATTTATTATGGCCGACTTTCTTAATGTGGCCGACTCATTTAAGTATTATTATTATTCCTTAAGGATGTTGACCTACATGAAGAGACACTTTGTTTTGTATAAATACAAGGTGATGATCTCTCATTTGATTATCAAGTTCATTCACCATATTCGCACTCCTTGGAGAAGTTCACACTTGAGCAGCAGATCATTCTGTAGCAGCAGATTGATCTCAAGGAGAAACATATTTTGTATCTTCGCATCTAGGAGAGGTGCTATTATTCATTGTATCAAATTCGGCCTTGTGTTGGGCCTGAGTTGTGAGCAGATTTCTGCTCTTACTCCTGAAATATAGAAGCGATATATTTGTTGGGTTTTTCCCCTCGAGTTGGAGGGTTTTCCCAAGGTATCTTGTGGTGTTCTTTGTCTTATGTGTTGCATTTTTTAAGTGCATAGGACTTTAGTCCACAAAAAGTTGGCACTATCCAAGGATGATGGACTTCTCCAAGAGGTTTGGAGTGCTCCCCGAATGTCATATTTGCACTCGGAAAGTATCCTTGTGCATGTCTTAGCTCTAGGAACTTGTTACAATTATTAGAATTTCTTTCCAAGAAAGTTGGCGCTCTCCAAGAACGTTGGAATGGATTAGAAAAGAAGACATTACAAGTCCTCCCTCAAAATTGTTTGTCCTCAAGCAATGCCAACTCAACCTTCCAACTTCTTCCAACCCTTCTACATATACCAAGATCCCAATCCATCCTCAAGAAATTTTCACCATGATTTCGCTGCACCACTCTACTATAACAAGAAACAATAAATCTTCTATCTTTCATCATGTCGTCAAGCAATCTTCTCCAAATTGTTCTATCGATTCCATACAGATTCAACTCATTACAAATGCAAACTCAATCAAAATCAACAAAAGATGAGAAAGTTGATAGTGTCCTAACTAGCAAACTACAAATCCTCTATGGTGGACAGCCCTTTGTTCCTGAAAATAGATGTTTGAATGAAACGCTTGGGTCCCATATTCTTATGTGAAGACAGCCATGAGTGAAAGGATATGAGTGTCCTTTGCTACAAGTTGTATTATTTTCCTTCTCTCCAATCTCATGATGCTTCCCATGATAAAAAGAGACTCGCCATGTCATCAAAACTCTACTAGCATCAATACTACAATCATAGAGATAGCCAAACTGCTTCGCATTAGTTGTTGATCTGATAATTTTAGCAAGCTCAAAATCAACATTCTTCTCTAGAACATACTCCTCTAAAATTCTTTATATAAATCAATCTATGTAACATCCTACTCAAATTTTGAACTTTCATCACCAAAATGAACCAAAAGCTTATTATTTAATTGCTGAATTGAAATTTTCAAAAA
This sequence comes from Sequoiadendron giganteum, assembly GCA_007115665.2. Classification (NCBI taxonomy): domain Eukaryota; kingdom Viridiplantae; phylum Streptophyta; class Pinopsida; order Cupressales; family Cupressaceae; genus Sequoiadendron; species Sequoiadendron giganteum. The sequence goes on from CM021109.1 coordinate 115,941,160, forward strand.
ACTCAAAATCAATGTTAGTATCTGACGAAGGATGTTTCTCATGACTAAAAGCTTCACCCAAATCCTGTATTAATATTGGGAATTTGCAATTCCCAATCCTTGATCCTTCTTGTGATGAAAGCAATTTCTATTGTGCCACTCTAATATTATCACCAGCTGTAAAATTTGAATCAAAAGATATCCCATCATCCATCTCAAGAAGTGGGTTATCAAAAGATATCTCTACACCCATTTCAAAAAGTGGACTATTTGAAAAAGATTGAAAATTATTCTTGTTCACTTGATTAGACCAATCTTCATATTGGCATATCTTTGTACTTGCATCTTCTGGTTTTCTTGGAAACTGATCTAAATTAAAATCCTCTTGATGCCTATCCAGTTCATCAATTTATTGCTTAATTTCCTTAGCCCTTGCCTCATTCTCTTGCTCCCTGAAGTAATCTACAGTATCTAGTTGATCTTCTACCTCCAATAGTGCCATTTGGATACTTTTTAATGAATTATTGGTTAATTTAAGCTCAAAGGTGAGCTCATCAACCTTTAACTGCATTTCCTTAGATGCAATTAAGGTGTCATCTGCAAATTTGGCGGCCACATTTTTTCTTTTGATCATATGTAGATATTCTAATTTGATTGTTTCCATTGCATTCTTAACAATTTTTAAATCTGCAATATTAATAATTTGCTTACTCCTGGCAACATTTACTCTGTCCGATTGCTCAATCTGTTCTCTCTATAATATTTGCATTAATCCTTCAATGAGTCTTTTTGCGCTATCCAACTTTGTTAAGACTTGCACTTCATTTTCTCTTGTTACCATCAACTGTTCCTTCTAGTCAACTTCATGGTATTTAGAGTCACGAAAAGATTGAACATCTATTATAATCAATGCAAAAAGGAGCATTCTCGTCTAAGACATACCTTTTAATAGAGTCATTCTAAAAGTCACTTTGAAAGGTTTCTTGCAACTCCCATTCAATTTCTAAATGAACTTCACAAAGTTGATCTAGATATTCATTATTAATTGCTGGTCTAAAATTTTCAACAAACTTAATCCCATCATTAGAAACCCCAAAATCATTTGTCTCATGTGCATATATTTCAACAAAGTCATTCTAGAGCTCCACCACACATGCTTCAAATTAAGACATTTTCTTCTTCACAGGAGTGTTCCTAGTGTTCTTCTTTCTCAAATTCAAGTTCTTTAACAACTTCAAAAAAAGTTAATATTATCTTCTCTTCTTCCTCATGCTCCACTGTGACAATTTCTTCCTTGTTCTTGTTTATTAGGCAATGCTCATTGAATGATTAATAGAGAGTAAACGGAAATACATAACAGCAATAATAAAATATATCAATCACTCATAACAATGCTCAAAGAATATGTCATGTATTCCTTCATTCATCGGATATGCAATAATCACAAGATACAAAATGCATGCAGCCCTCGACTACAAGTGCAAACGTGAAATATATAGCAAGCCGGCATTGGTTGAGAACGCCAACCATCAGCAACTACCAAGTAACAACCAACCAATTGTCGGGGACTAATTACATATTAACACATTTATTTATTTCTTGCCAACTACATTAGGCCCCCTAGAAAGAAAGTTGTCTTTCAAACGACAACAAACAAAATTGGGAGTTGTACAACCCAAATTACAACTACTAAGAAGGGGGATGAGAGGACGTCCTTGGATGTACAAACGATCAAGGGGTGGATGTCGATGAGCGTAGCTGCCGAAGCCTATGTACCTCCTCCATGCGTAGTCTCAACTAGTGCTCTACTACTATTTCACGTTCTCTTGTTGCCTTCACCATCTATGCAGCCTCCATCAATTGACATTTGGTTTGTTCAATTTCTTTTTCCTTCTCCACCAGCTTGGCCTCTATGGTCATCACTCTCTGCTCGGTCTCCTTCTCCTTCATTTCCATCTTGGCCTCCACAGCCATCACTCTAGCCCGTTCATTGGCAATGAGTTGTGTTTGTTGAGCCAACTGTTCCTTGAATTTTTGTGTGCGCTCAGCTAACTCATCCTGTACTCTCTATGCCATATGAAGGGCCTCATTCTTCTCCTATATAAGCTCATCAATGGAGGTGATCTCACACTTCAGCCTATAAAACACATCCCTAAAGGAAGCTTTTATACCAACCAAGGTTGAAATCACTCTAGCATCCCTCCCCCCTACTGAAGGCTTGGCAAGGTGCCAAGTTGCCATCATCACCAAAGTCTCTACTTCAGGCCATCCCTGAGAAGTAAAACAACGAGTGAATTCCCCTTCGCACTCTCTCTGTACAAATGCTAATATGTGTTGGACTTCTCTTGCCACCATTGAGGATTGTCGTATGTCCAACCATTTGGATATGTCTCCAACCTCCTACATCACTAATGCCATCAACTGGAGATCTTGTATGTATCGTTGGACCGTGCCAAGTGGGTCCATCTCATCAAGCTTGGCGATCTCAATGATTAGCCCCTCGGACTCACTCAACTCATCCTCGCTCGATGGGTTAGGCGGTGGAAACTCATGTGCAACTAAAGGTGGTTGTGGTACTTGAGGGGGTCACCCACTCTCCTGAGTGTGAAATTCGGTGGGTTTGCCTGTGAAGGGCCAAGCTCCATACCCTCAACCACCATGATTGACTGATCAGTGTCCTACTACTCAAGTCCCTCAACCATGACTTGAAGAGAACTCAGTGAAGGAAATGTTGGAACTTGCACGAATATTCCAAATAGATCTAACCATCGATCAATTTGTGTGACATCAATCGGCACGAGGATATCCCCTAGAAAAGTAGTTGGCGATGTTGATACTATGACTGGCGGCACTAACACTATGGCTAGCAACACTAGCACTATGGTCGACGGTCCTGTCAATGTGACTGGCAATCCTGGTAATGTGACTGGCAATCCTAATAGTGTGGTTGGCAATCATGTCAATGTGACTGGTAGTCCTAGCTATGTGACTGGCAGTATGGGTATGGCTGGCAACATGGCTAGTGGTGGCAGTGGCACTGTTGTAATGATCTCACTAACTGGTATCACCTCATCTATGTCCATCTTTGGCAATGAACGTGCATCGGTGGCAAGTGATACCTTCTATGTTGGTGTGGCGGCCAATGTAGAGGACGACAACTCTATGGGTGCGTCATCTTTAGCACTTTCTCCTCCATTGCCCAATGCATCCCTTTGCTTTTCTTTCTAGTTGGTTGAGTTGTCTCCTCTCCCCCCGATGCCTACATATCAAGGATGGTCCAATAAAATGTCATCGGCCATGAACAATCCAACTAACCTATTGTTTGAAACTTCCCCCACTTCTCAGCAGGAACCTGAGTATGGACGACGTCAAGGAAGAGGGTGATGGCATGTTGCATCATATAAAATGCCTTGTGCTTTTGTACTAGAAACTCGCTGATTCTTTCAAATAACAATCTTGCCCAATTGTAGACTTTACCAATGCTCAACCCAATCATATAGTCAATAATCCAAATGGCTACATCGGATGCCCTACTCGCTCATGTTAATTTGCACTTGATTAAATCCTTGATGCATTTCCATTCCAATGTAGCCAAAATATTCTTCCTCAAACCCCAATTTCTTGCACTCCATATACCATCCTTCACCTGGTGCATCAAATCGGGTCAGCATACTCTCTTGAGTGATGCTTCTTTGTGTTGTTGGGTGAGTTTCCCCATCGGCTTACACACAATGATACCTATGGCAAGTATGCTGAATACTCGACTAAAATTTCTTGGCCAAAAGGAGATGGTTACCTAACAGCCTTGGTAATCAATGACAGATTTGTGAGAATGCTTGCAATAATTTGTTACCATTGCCTTCAAGTAAGGCTCAAATTCTCGAGAGTTAAAGAATGGAAGTTGCACAGCTTGGTCTACCTGAACGTGCCTCAATGCTATCTTCAATACATGGTTGTCCTAGCTACTCTGCCACCATGTTTTGCATTTTCTGCTAGTAAGACTTTCCCCTTGCTAGCCTTTCCTAAAGCAATGTGAAGCCTTTGATGTTGCCCTTTTCTCTTCCCCTTACTAATGCTAGCGTCCATGGCTGGTAAATTTCCTTTCAACCAATATACTTTCAAAGATGCACGATTAAATTTAAATACACTATGCCTTCTCAAAAAACGGTGGTGATAACCGTCTCACAGTGTGGATAGTTGTGAGTTGCAAGAGTAGAAAGAATGATTCCACCAAATTATGAAGTAATTACCACCAAAATTGCCAAATCGTGTAAATTGTCATACTTTGTGAGTATTCAATTGTGGATAGGAGGGTCGTACTCTACTAGAGGATAATTGTCGCACTTTACAGTTGTGAGATCACTTAAGTGATGATCGTATGGCCAAGGTAAGGAAGACAATCCATACAATGCAAGGTTGTAAGGGTTGTACGATTGGAGGAACCTATGCAAGTGTAATGTCCCCAATTTCCGAATAGTCACCACTAAGTTAACTTAATTAAATATTAAATTGTCCTAAAATAATATTTGTGGATGTCTATATTTAATAAATTAATAAAACGTTAAAGTAACTTCATTAAACAATATGCTCAAATATTAATGAAAGTTATTTACATTGGCAAAAATATTTAATATTTAAACATTAAAAAGGTGGTGGACTATAAAAGGTGGTAGAAATGAATTCATTGGCATCAATTGGGAAATTTTATTGTTGGTAATTAGGAGACCTTGGCTTTCTAGAGCTTGAGGACAAAAACCCTCAAGTTTAGAGGATTGGAAGAAAACCCAAATCCTCCTACAAGCATATTCAACTCAGGATTCGCATTAAGCATCAATGAATAGTTGGACAATTTTCAAAAATTGGTGAAGTCTTTGTAAAGACCAATTTTTGTATTTTTGGTTTGATATCAGGATTTGAAGATTTTTCAGGTTATTCAAAGGTTGAGTAATATATTAGAAATTTGTCAAGGTATTTACAGATAAAATGGTGGAGTAATTTCATAATTAAATATTGAAGCGATTACAGAACATGATTTTGGAAGGATTAATTGTTACTTATTTTGTTGAAGGGGTCGATTATTATAATTATTTCAGACTATTCTCCAGAATTGTCGCGCCATCTCAAATGTGTCGAACTCTTCTCAAAAGAATCACAAGTAAATGATAAAGGTGTCACACTATACCATATATTATGAGTTTGGTAGTTCAAGAAAGGGCCGCACTTATTTTTTGGAGGCAAGTATAAACCAAAACCGTAAATATCCTAAGTCACCTTCAAGTTGGGCAAAGTTTGAACTATGGAATTTAAGCGATTGAAATATGCCATGAAGATTATTGACAATTGCCAACTTATAAGGAATCGTGTTATCATATAGAGTCACACCCTCTTATAAGAGACCATAGTAATTTTAACAGACGCTTCTCTCATGAATGAATATTAACACATGAGATGATGACCTGGAAGGTTCTGGAATGAGGTGGTGATCGAGCTAGGTAAAAGACAAGGAGATGACATTAATTTCTTAGCCATCGCTCTTTCATTGCAATTGGCACCTATCTTGATAAGCGTTGCATCAACATTTGAGGGAACTGAGTGTTAAATGGGCCATGCATATTGAGTCATATTGACTTTGTCGCCTATCACTGCAGAATTGAGTGCCGCTTCCCCTTTTTGCTACTAATGTGGCAAAGACTACGCCATTTTGACCTATGACTGGCGAAGCATTTCAGTCAGTTGTTTTAATAAAGGCATTGAAATAATTATTAGGCATGGAAATTAAGATCATACACAACAGAGTCCATATAGTTCAACCTGCTGCCAATTAAAGGTCAAAGAAATTTTCTACTTATATTTTAATTAGCAATTCCTTATTACAAATTATAGTAATCAATCTATTATTTATCAGTTACAGCTGCAAACTGTTGTTATATTGTGTCCTCACATATGTTCCTTCTCAATTCAAGAGGTGAAGTAAATGAATTGCCAAATTGATTGAAAATCATTAATTTTAGTGTTCAATATTCCAAAATAATTCATCTTCTCTCACACTTAAACTGTTTGATGAAATGTCAATACAATGAAATTGTGCAAAGATTAAAAATTTGTATAGAGTTTTTGGGTCAGAATCTTACAGCTAGTCGCCAAAGATGAACACCCAAGGGAGGATGTCTTGCGCTAGTCAAAGGCATACGTTGAGTCCAGACTCAAGTCATACACTCAATGTAATTGTCATGTCCCCGAAATTGGATACTAAGATAACAAAGACATATTTAAATAAATAAATAAATAATAATAATGATGATTGTGATACTATTATAATTATAATTGTCAGACAACAATATTATAATTATTATACCATATATCGTAAATCCCCAAAAATATAAATATTAAACATTGTAATGATATGGAAAAGATAATATTCATTATTTTGGTAAATACCATTTTTATATGATTCAATAATTAATATAAATATTAATGATAAAGTTTAAATAAACATTATAGGTAAAATTGAAATATTACCTTAATGGATCATAAGGTATTATAAGGGAACGAGGATAACAAACAATTAGCCTAAAAATTATGTTCAGCAATAATAAAGTCATCAAATCCCCAAATAAATAAATCGATATTGGTAATTATCGGGTCCTCAAATTGATCGCAAGAATAGTAAAAAACAATAGAATAAGATTAACGCATTGATCACCCACAAATCTGAAGTGGTACGCGATAATCACCATTTAGGGTCAAATGCTATCAGTCGAAATGGACAAGTGCCCCCAACCAAAGGGCGCGACCAAGCATAGGCGGATACAACCTGTCTCCAATGGAGATATAAAGGAAGCGAACCAAGCATGATCATCGGAGAGAGGGCACATAGAAGAAGGCGCAGAATAAGTGACGGGATCAAACACGAGCTTCCAGGTGAGTGAAATCACTTAGACATTAATACTAGCATTCTAAATACCTGGATATGTAGCCGCCTAGCAAAAGAACTTACCTGTGATTGCATTACAGTCTGAAATTGTGTTTCCATGAATATGGTAAAGGCCTGTTACATCTAAATAATGAACTTCTCTGACTCATTTGAATCTGGTTGATAATCACTAATCTTAGAGATCACTCAAATCCATATGGCTCTTTCTAAGAATTTATCTTGCTGCTTCCTATACATGTTCATATGTTATATTCAATAGAAATGAGAGATAAGAACTGACATGCTATATACACCTCTCACTATTTATTGGGTATATGAACTTATTTATAGATTTGAATTACTAGTGCTCAGCCTTCTTGCATCTTAATTTAATTATGATTAGCTTAGAAATAAATTACAATTTCCTTAGCATTGTCATAATAATAATCATATACGAAATAATTATGATTTCTTTATTCTTGTTACGAGTACAATGGAACTGTGAAATGATTTGATAAAGATCAATAGAAAATGCAAAAAATTTGATTGTTTAAAGATTGTTCTCTATGTGTTTGTAAAACTACTAGGGTGGAAGGGCTTGAGACAAGTGGTGCCTAAAAACCCCACTTAACAATCCGCTGCGGCCATGGAGGGGTGGTAGGCCTAGGCCACTTATGAGCTCCGCTGGCTTCCCCTAGTAGGTCATGTGTCTTTCGAGGTGATGACGTGGGTAGAAGGTACAAGTGTTACCAATAAGCACGCCACTTCGGGGATGGAATGGTCTTAGTGGACGTTCAACTCGGAGCCAAGGGGTGGGTTATCCTGACAGGATGCTTGTGCCCTTGGGCTTAGATGGATAGCTTCAAGCGAATCTACCCATGCCACTCCTCATTTGTCTTCGTTATGGCTTTTGTGATTATGTTTGTATTTTTGGATATCTAAATATTAATGCTAACAAACATGTTGCTAATATGTTGAATACAGGATTCAAATCTAAAATTATTGAATTAGGAGAACATTCATTTGGATAGAAGAGAACCTAAACCTAATCAAATACCAAATTTTTGGACAAGTCAGGTAAGGGACATTACAGTGGTATCAGAGCATCTTTCCTGCCATCCTGTGGGAAACCATGAAAACCTACCATAGGCGAGGCTCTAGGAACAACAACCTTGAAAACGACCCCATGGATGATCCTTTAAGAGATGAACTTAGGGCTTTCATGGAGAATAGTGATAAGAACACCCAAGCCCTAATGGAACAAAATGAGAAAACTTCCCAAGCATTACTTCAGGCCCTCCAAAACTTGAGCAACAATTATACAAAGGAAGCAAACTCTAACCACTCTGAAAATAACAATCCCACACCCTTGCGGGCCACAAGTTCTAGACCCACCCGACCCCCATTCTTTCCAAATAAAGAAACCTTGAGAGAATGCAATATCAATAGATCCCCCGTAGAGGATATGGATGAAATCGTTGCAGCATATTATAGGCTTGATCCTGAATTGAGGGAGCTAGTGCCTTTTAAAGACTACTATGAGGCTAAACAAAGAGTTACCCCTAGAAGAGAAGGAAATGACCAAATCGATAAGGATCTCAAGAATAGGGTAAGTAAACTCACCTTACCCAACTTTGACGGAGAAGGAAACATCACTGCACGATCATGGGTTCAAAAGTTAGACACCTATCTATCCTTAAGCCCAATGACAGAAGCAAATGCCATCAAGTTTGTCGTCTTACACCTAACCGGGATGGCCCATGATTGGTGGCATCACGGCCTAATCACTCAAGGTCATCAACAAGTTACCACCTATGTTGACTTTACTCAAAGGTTAATCAAAAGATTCGACCAAAAGCACCCGGAATGGTACTTTAAGGAACTCACACGAGTAAGGCAGCAAGGCACTATAGAAAGTTACGCCACTGAATTTCAGAGACTAGCAGTCATGGTCCCTGAAATTTCCCAAGAGAGACTCACCTATTTGTTCACAGAGGGTCTAAGAGGATCAGTCAGAAGTATGGTGAGTGTATTAGAACCCAACCGCCTAGATGAAGCTATTCAGAAGGCTATGAAATATGAAGAAAACGAGCCGAGGGACAAACCCAAGAACTCTACCTCATCATCCAAGCTCCCTCACAAGGAAGAAAGGTCAAGGAGGGAAGATTCACAAAGAACATGCTCATACTGCAACAGGAAGCAAGATTATGGACATATGTGTCAAGCAATGGAAGATTTAAAAAAGAAGGGGTTGTGCTTCACATGCCATGGACCATGGGAACGTGGCCATCGATGTAAGAGAAAGGGCCAAGTCCACAAGATAGGAACGACCCCTGAAGGTGAAAGCAAATGGCAATCAAGTAAGAAAACGAGGTACGAAGAAGGTGATCTCAAAAGCATCCACTTGGAAGAAGGGACAATGAACAAATGGAGCTTTGTGGAGGAGAAAGCCTAAGTGGTTTTGGACAACCCTACACCATCAAAAAATCTCAAAACATATTGATCCACCAATTTTTCCACTAAGAATTGAGAAAACTTCTTCATAGAGCAATGCATAGATATATGCCACACCCCTAAAACCTCTTCTTAAGTTCTCGTCTTAGACGACATTCGAGATACAAAAAAATGATTTGCTTAAGGGCAACCAAATTTGGGAGGGGAGGACTGTCATGTCCCCGAAATTGGATACTAAGATAACAAAGACATATTTTTAAAAAATAATAATAATAAATAAAATAAATAAATAATAATAATAATAATGATTGTGATACTATTATAATTATAATTGTCAAACGACAATATTATAATTATTATACTATATATTGTAAATCCCCAAAAATATAAATATTAAACATTGTAATGATATGGAATAGATAGTATTCATTATTTTGGTAAATACCATTTTTATATGATTCAATAATTAATATAAATATTAATGATAAAGTTTAAATAAACATTATAGGTAAAATTGAAATATTACCTTAATGGATCATAAGGTATAATAAGGGAACAAGGATAATAAACAATTAGCCTAAAAATTATGTTCAGCAATAATAAAGTCATCAAACCCCCAAATAAATAAATCGATATTGGTAATTATCGAGTCCTCAAATTGATCGCAAGAATAGTAAAAAACAATAGAATAAGATTAACGCATTGATCACCCACAAATCTGAAGTGGTACGCGATAATCACCATTTAGGGTCAAACGCTATCAGTCGAAATGGAAAAAGTGCCTCCAACCAAAGGGCGCGACCAAGCATAGGCGGATACAACCTGTCTCCAATGGAGATATAAAGGAAGCGAACCAAGCATGATCATCAGAGAGAGGGCACATAGAAGAAGGCGTGAAATAAGTGACGGGATCAAACATGAGCTTCCAGGTGAGTGAAATCACTTAGACATTAATACTAGCATTCTAAATACCTGGATATGTAGTCGCCTAGCAAAAGAACTTACCTGTGATTGCACTACAGTCTGAAATTGTTTTTCCATGAATATGCTAAAGGCCTGTTACATCTAAATAATGAACTTCTATGACTCATTCGAATCTGGTTGATAATCACTAATCTTAGAGATCACTCAAATCCATATGGCTCTTTCTAAGAATTTATCTTGCTGCTTCCTATACATGTTCATATGTTATATTCAATAGAAATGAGAGATAAGAACTGACATGCTATATACACCTCTCACCATTTATTGGGTATATGAACTTATTTATAGACTTGAATTACTAGTGCTCAGCCTTCTTGCATCTTAATCTAATTATGATTAGCTTAGAAATAAATTACAATTTCCTTAGCATTGTCATAATAATAATCATATACGAAATAATTATGATTTCTTTATTCTTGTTACGAGTACAATGGAACTATGAAATGATTTGATAAAGATCAATAGAAAATGCAAAATCATTTGATTGTTTAAAGATTGTTCTCTATGTGTTTGTAAAACTACTAGGGTGGAAGGGCCTGAGACAAGTGGTGCCTAAAAACCCCACTTAACAATCCGCTGCGGCCATGGAAGGGGGGGGTCCCACTTAACAATCCGCTGCGGCCATGGAGGGGTGGTAGGCCTAGGCCACTTATGAGCTCTGTTGGCTTCCCCCAGTAGGTCATGTGTCTTCCGAGGTGATGACGTGGGTAGAAGGTACAAGTGTTACCACTAAGCATGCCACTTCGGGGATGGAATGGTCTTAGTGGGCGTTCAACTCGGAGCCAAGGGGTGGGTTATCCTGACAGGATGCTTGTGCCCTTGGGCTTAGATGGATAGCTTCAAGCGAATCTACCCATGCCACTCCTCATCTGTCTTCGTTATGGCTTTTGTGATTATGTTTGTATTTTTGGATATCTAGATATTAATGCTAACAGACATGTTGCTAATATGTTGAATACAGGATTCAAATCTAAAATTATTGAATTAGGAGAACATTCATTTGGATAGAAGAGAACCTAAACCTAATCAAATACCAAATTTTTGGACAAGTCAGGTAAGGGACATTACAGTAATTTGCCCAAGTCGTATATTGATGCCAAGAAGGATGTGTCGCACAATGAAGAGGTGTAACCGTATGCTAAGGGTCCGAACAAATATTGGCAATCGTATGCCCAAACACCACCGCACCACAAGCTTAATTTGTCGTATGGAAAGAGAGAGTACGTTGTATGGATGGCAAAGATCGCACAATCAAAGTCCACCATATGCAAATCAATAATCTCAATGAGGGTTGTACGTTTCTTAAGTACCAAGACTGTACGCTAAAAACCTTTACCTAGGGACATTGTACCAATGTTGAAGGTCGTATGGCCATGTGGCGGGAAGGCCATATGATGGAAGCCAGAGGTCGCAGATGAAAACCTGTCCTGAGTGTTCACCCAAGTTGTCTTCTCTCAAGAAAAATTTTCCAAATTGCTATTGGTGGTATGTTAAGAGTGGGATTCCAATACTTTATAATGAAACCTTTTATAATTTTTGGGCCATACTTTTTTGTTTTTCATTTGTATTTTATAATTGACCTTTTTAATACAGTGTTCCACGGGCGTTGGGGACGGGGGGACGGGGAAACGTGAGGGACGGGTTTCCGGGACGGGGGGACAAAGGGCTTAAGTTTGGGGATGGTGGCGGGGGGGTGGCGGGGTGGTGGTCCAGATATAGTTATACATATACTTATAGTACTTGAAAAACTAGTTTTGAAAAGATGTATAATAGTATAACAGTATAAGAATTACATTTCAAAAGAAACTATAGGAAATTAGTAAAATTATAACATAGTAAAATTTGAAATACTAAATCTAAATACAATGATTTCTTGAATGCTAATTGCTAAATAAAATTTGGCAAATGAAATTGTCAAATTGGAGATTTCTATTATAATTTATATCAGTGTTCCACGGGGACGCGTTTCCCCCATTTTTTACCAAGTTTCCGAAACGGGGACGTTTCGGGGGCGGGGAAACGGGTACTTGGTGTTTCCCGCCATCCCGCCACCGCCACCGGTGCTCCGCCGGAGATGGGGAAACGTCTCCAAGTTTCCTGGGGAGACGTCTCCAAGTCTCCTGGGGAGACGTTTCCAAGTCTCCAAGTTTCCTAGGGAGACGTCTCCAAGTCTCCTGGGGAGACCACTCTAACTATCCGTCTACTATCCCAAGTTTCCAGTTCTTCAGCTGCTGAGAGGAACTGGTCTACATATAGCTTCATCCACTCTCTTAAGAGGAACATACTTACCTCTAAGAGAGCAGAGAAGCTTGTGGTTGTACACAGTGCTTTGCGTCTCATAGACCGCAAGACACTTGGGTACAAGGAGAGTCCAACGGAACGATGGGATGTGGAGCCAGAGGAGCCTTTACAGATTGATGAGGATGATCCTACCACTTCAGATGCAGGGCTGGTTGGTGTGAGCTTGAGGTATCTTGACCTTATGGAGTCCAGCAGTTCCAGTGATGAGGAGTTTGCACTTGCAGTGATTAGAGGCCTCCCTTCACTATATTTTGAGTTTTGAAATTTTGGAATTTTGTCTTTTGTAATGCTATTGCTATTAGTATCTATATTTACTATTTGGCATTTGCTATTCATTGTAATGATGAATCATGTAATCATCTTTATAGACTTTTTGATATCTGATATCTCATATGACATCAGATATTCATATTTTCGATATAAATTATAATAGAAATCTCCAATTTGACAATTTCATTTGCCAAATTTTATTTAGCAATTAGCATTCAAGAAATCATCGTATTTAGATTTAGTATTTCAAATTTTACTATGTTATAATTTTACTAATTTCCTATAGTTTCATTTGAAATGTAATTCTTATACTGTTATACTATTATACATCTTTTCAAAACTAGTTTTTCAAGTACTATAAGTATATGTATAACTATATCTGGACCACCACCCCGCCACCTCCCCGCCGCCGTCCCCCCGCCGTCCCCAAACTTAAGCCCTTTGTCCCCTCGTCCCGGAAACCCGTCCCTCACGTTTCCCCGTCCCCCCGTCCCCAACGCCCGTGGAACACTGATTTATATCGAAAATATGAATATCTAATGTCATATGAGATATCAGATATCAAAAAGTCTATAAAGATGATTACATGATTCATCATTACAATGAGTAGCAAATGCCAAATAGTGAATATAGATACTAATAGCAATAGCATTACAAAAGATAAAATGCCAAAATTTCAAAACTCAAAATGTAGTGAAGGGAGGCCTCTAATCACTGCAAGTGCAAACTCCTCATCACTGGAACTGCTGGACTCCACAAGGTCAAGATACCTCAAGCTCACACCAACCAGCCCTGCATCTGAAGTGGTAGGATCATCCTCATCAATCTGTGAAGGCTCCTCTGGCTCCACATCCCATCGTTCCGTTGGACTCTCCTTGTGCCCAAGTGTCTTGCGGTCTATGAGACGCAAAGCACTGTGTACAGCCACAAGCTTCTCTGCTCTCTTAGAGGTAAGTATGTTCCTCTTAAGAGAGTGGATGAAGCTATATGTAGACGAGTTCCTCTCAGCAACTGAAGAACTAGAAACCTGGGATAGCAAACGGATAGTTAGAGTGGTCTCCCTAGGAGACTTGGAGACTTGGAGACGTCTCCCCAGGAGACTTGGAGACTTGGAGACGTCTCCATGTCTCCTCGGAGACGCGGAGACGTTTCCCCGTCTCTGGCGGAGCACCAGTGGTGGTGGCGGGACGGCGGGAAACGCCAAGCACCCGTTTCCCCCATCCCCGAAACATCCCCGTTTTGGAAACTTGGTCAAAAATGGGGGAAACGCGTCCCCGTGGAACACTGTTTTAATATAACTTGTATATGGCCACACGTTATATTTTTTAATCATCAATAATTTAATAATCACCACATTTAATAAATTAATAATCCTTGATTTTGCATTTTTACCATTCTTCAACTTTAATATTTCAATTTTTCCTAGCCTTAATATTTTAATAGTTTTCCTTAATAATTTCCACTTTAATTTTATTTTTTTTCTAGTTTCCGAACTTTAATAATTTTTTTCTTTTTATTTCTATCTTCTTCATTTCCACTTTTTCTTTTCTATCCTCTTCGCTCAATTTTTGTTTGAAATTTTATTCTAAAGCGTGTTCTCATATACCAATTAATTCCGGTTTTTTGTAATTCACATTCCCATAGCTTGTTCCAAGGTATATTATTTTTGACATTGGATGATGCTTTTGAAATAACCACGGCCTTTTGTAACAATCATATTCATAGCATGTTCCAACGTATTCAAGATCAAATAAAAATTGTAACAAACTTATTCATTACGGTGTTGGTAAATGGTATTAAAGTTATGATTAAATTCTGAATTTGTAACTGTCGATCCTGACATGTAAAAAACATCTATTGAATCTTCCTTCTATCTTCTCTTAAAACTGAATGAACTGATTGCAGAACATTAATAAATTTCGATGTCTGCATATCAAAGTGGGAACTATGTTTAATACCTTTAGAGACTTGCCTCTAAGGGATGCATCTCTTGAGAGGACGTGACCGCTCAAGGGACGTGTCCCTTTGGGCGCGCAGGTTTCATAGACAGCCGACTAACACTCGGCTTAACTATTTTAATACATACATCCTCAAATGCATGGCGGATAAGGATTATAAGAGTTCCGATTTTATTTAAGCATTTATTTATTTTGAATTTAAGCAAACTCAGAAATTCGATTTACTTATTTTATTAATCTAGAATTATGTCAAATATCGATCATATATAAATCATGATAATGCTATACAGCAATCATTATTTATATTCTGACCGAAGCTATATTTCATTAACACTCCCTCTTAGCTAGGGAAGATAATTCAAATCAAATAAGTAGAGATATCACCTTAACACGTGATATCTAAGATATGGTATGATTTCTCAGTATTGTCAAGTCACATGACATTCTTCATAACACATCTTTATTATGCAATACTCCCTCTTTAACTAGGGAGGATAACTTCCATCAAGTAAACGTGATATCACCTAACTCGTGATATCAGAAGATATGGTAGCTTCATAACACATCTTCATTATGGTATGTGCACTGACATCAAGTCACATGATGTCTACCATAATTCATGGCATATCCACGGATATAAATATCCACCATGATTATCTCTTTAAGGATCACAATGATCTTCAGATGACATCAAGTCCCATGATGTCCATCAAAGTGTCCAAGAGATACTATCATGACATGTCCACAGATATCAAGTCACATGATATCTATCATGATAGTTTATCATTGTAGAGTCATCACTTTACAATGTCAAATACAAGTGTTCATTATTAGAAAGATCGTCACCTTTCAATAATGTACACAGGGGGAGTAGGCCCATAAGGTCATGGAGTCACACACATGACAAAAGAGTTTACACATTAAATATCTTTATATATTAGTACAACTTATAAACAAATTTGAATTTCAAACATAATATCAAATTACATACCAAGTTTTCTTCCCGAAGAGTTCAACCTTAACTCTGGAGAGAAGTTGTTGAGTATGTCCACTGTTTAAACATTTGAACTAATATACTCCAACTGGATCACTTTCCTTTCCACCATATCTCTTACATAAAGATAGGGGATCTTAATGTGCTTAGATCAAGGAGTCCCACATGCAATTTACGAAGCCAAACTGCTTCTCTTGCTCCCATTGAGGCTGCAATGTATTCAGCTTCCATTGAGTTTCTGTGCAACTGAAGATTGTTTTCTGCAAATCCAGAAGATCATAGCCGATCCTAAGCTAAAGCAACATCCTGATGTGCTTTTCCGATCGGTTACACTTCCAGCCCAATCATATCCAGTAGTGCTTTGAAGATATCTCAATATATGTTTTACTAGGACCTTCCATTTGTAGCTGGAGTGCTCTACCAAATGAGCTACTGGCCCCTTGTGGCCAACCCATAATTAGTCCGAGTGTGGCTTATATCCAACACCCCCCTTTTAAGCCACACTACGGGTGCTTGGGGCTCTTCTGAAGTTAGATCCTGGGACCTATCGTCATGGAGTCTCTCAACATGACGCCTCATCTCAGTCTCAGAGATGAACAAGGGTTTTTACCTCATATCTCTCTATCTCAAAGAATTATACATTACAACAAGTGAAGATGTGACTCCCTCTGAAGCTTTAAGTACTTGCATCAGCCTCCTGACCTTCTCGTCCAAAAATGGTTT
The DNA here is from genome assembly GCA_007115665.2 of Sequoiadendron giganteum. NCBI lineage: Eukaryota > Viridiplantae > Streptophyta > Pinopsida > Cupressales > Cupressaceae > Sequoiadendron > Sequoiadendron giganteum. The sequence continues at coordinate 115,957,736 of CM021109.1, forward strand.
CCAACTCACACCTTTGTAGAGATTCAAGCTGATCTCTTCAACCTCATCCCAGATCACTCTATTATAAATAGGTTTGTGGAGCTACCAATGTTAAATTTAGGTTGACAGACATGAGCAAATCTGATCTCAATTGCTGAAGAGGTACTTCAAGAATTTAGCATTTGTCCTTGCAATTTTGAATCATAGAACTCCCTCTGAAGGTTAATGCTTCCTCTTCGAAGAGATGTCTTCAGCCATTCACACTCTCAAGGTTGCAAGCAGTGTCTCCATTTTTCAACCTACAGGATGCATCAAGCTTTTCTTGAAAGCAATCTCTTATGCCTTTGATCCGTCCTGTAAGCATTAAGGAGAGATTACTAAGAGTTCAAAACTATCCAAAGAAATCTCATACAAAGTTTACTATCTCAGGTTATAGCAATAACTCGCAATGAATAGTTTGAAAGCGTCAAGGATCTTAAATTAGTGAACACAAATCAAGAGAAAAAACATAATCTCTTTTACTAATCACACAAGATCCAAATAAATGATATAACAAAAATTTCAACAAAGAATATTCATCTCTTTTAAGTATTCCGATGGATGCAAATACAGGACACAGTGTGGAACGTTGCGTTTGCGCTCAAATCAGTCTGCATCCTTCACAGCTTGAACACAAGCCCCTGGTAAGGTTAAATTTGAACATGGTCTTTGACTATTCAAATTTGTGATGCACTCTAATTCCTGCTGTAACTCACCAGATTATGAACCAAAAAACAACTCACATACTATCAAGACATGATGAATGAAAGATAACACCAAGAGATCTCATCTCAGAGATCACTACAACTTTTATCACTTTATTGCAATTGCCCTGACAGTGATGCCTTTCAGATTCAGGTCTTCATGAACGCTTATACAATAATTCTTGAATCCATAGCGATATGATCATTAAAGGTTTGGATACTCAATCAGATCTTGAACGCAATGACGATGTTGAAACTATCATGCTGAACCTTGCCATCCAAAAACTCAACGGCTGACACATCTATGTTCCAACCGACACACAAATAGATGCCAATACACAACAATGATACGGGTCGCATCACCACTGCAAACCACTAACTCCTCCTTCAATACTGCTCCATCGTGCGATTCAAGGTGATGCATATGACTAAGATCACAGATACCCGAATATTTGTTAAGTGTTATCCTTCAGTGCTATTTCAGTTTACCCTTATGTTTCCTGAGATACTGAATCCCATCATGACCTAAAACTCCTGATGTCGGGTATTTCATGGATGTACAAGCGTCGAGCTAATTTGACAGCTAGAGTTTAGTCACCTCCACAGTAGAGTGATTTGCGTTAATAGTCTTTTGCCAGTGAGTGCCAGAAATAGTGCGGATGACATGAATTCACAACACCACCAATACTTATTAGATCCGTACTTTTCAACGCATTGCCCGAAATATGAAGGGGAGTTCTGATTTTGCCCAGACAGCCATATATGACTATACGGCACTTACTCATAGGAGATCAAGTGGATATAATAACATTCATTTCAACTACTTGAAGAAGATGCCACGCGAAATCTCCAAATGAAAATGGCAAATGGTGAGTATTCCCGCCTGTCATGCGGGTGACCCGAGTTCGATCCCTGGCAACGGTGCCAATGATAGAGTTGAAACCAAGACTCGTGAATCTTCCCGTTCCAATGAAACACCCGAATGTGCATATCTAAATATTTACTCCAGCGCTTTCACACCTTTATAAGCCAGATATCATTGTTGATTTCGCTAGTTGATAATAAAATACGTTGAAAATAAACGAAGGCACCCGCCATTACACATCCGCTCGATAAGGGACTATCGGCACCCGCCATTACACGATGGAATGATATAGGCCCGACCAGCATAAAGGACAATCATCAAGAATTTAATCAGATCTTTCCGAACCTTGCTCTGATACCATATTAAAGTTATGATTAAATTCTGCTTTTGTAACTGTCGATCCTAACATGTAAAAAACATCTATTGAATCTTCCTTCTATCTTCTCTTAAAACTGAATGAACTGATTGCAGAACATTAATAAATTTCGATGTCTGCATATCAAAGTGGGAACTATGTTTAATACCTTTAGAGACTTGCCTCTAAGGGATGCGTCTCTTGAGAGGATGTCTCCACACGTGGAGACACGTCCACTCAAGGGACGTGTCCCTTTGGGTGTGCGGGTCTCATAGACAGCCAACTAACACTCAGCTTAACTATTTTAATACATACATCCTCAAATGCATGGCGGATAAGGATTATAAGAGTTCCGATTTTATTTAAGCATTTATTTATTTCGAATTTAAGCAAACTCGGAAATTCAATTTACTTATTTTATTAATCTAGAAATATGTCAAATATCGATCATATATAAATCATGATAATGCTATACAGCAATCATTATTTATATTCTGACCGAAGCTATATTTCATTAACAAATGGGATCGGAAATGAGTCTTTTATAGTTACTGCATTCCAACTTCTAAAATCAACACATCCGAATTTGTTCGGATTCCTTTTTCAATGATATGACTGTGGGAGAGACCCAATCACTAACTTCAACCTTGAAGATTATTCCAACTTCCAACATTTTTTTTATTTCCTCTTGCACCTTTGCAACATAATTTTTTTTCATTGGGTAGGGCCTCTTTCGTACAGATTGTGCACATTGTAGGAGTTAACGGTGACTCCTCAACACCCCTAGGAACAATTGCTAGACCAAAATATCTTCCACAAGAGAGAAAATGGCAAGAATACTTGCCTCAACAATGCAAGATTGAATATTGGTTGAATATGCAAATGTATATGAGAGGCCTTGCTTATAAAGGCAAGGTGAGAGATAGGATTAGACAAGATCATGACAAGTGTCTTAATCCTATCACATGAGACAACTAACTCATAACAACCTAGGATAAGATAAGATCTAGAAATGACAACTAGGACTTCTAGAAGGAATCTTATAATCCTAAGTAAACTTAATATGTGAATATGTCTCTTAATTCTCTAGTGAGTGAATTAACTAGGTACAAGACATTTATTCACACCAACACCCCCCCTTAAGTGCAACTTAGGGAGAAGACTATTATGCAAACTATGCAAAGAGACTATGAAGATGGGTCCCAGCTACTAGTCCATGTTAGGTACCCATTTACAATGCAAATGCAATCTCTCACAAATGGAGAAAAGGAGAAAACCCAATAGGACAAAACTCCTCTCCAAAAGAGAGAAAAGAAAACAAAATAAGATGTATGGAGGACTCAATGATACACTGTACCAAAGGGATTCTATGTACACATAGTTCTGGAGGTATCCCTTTCAAATCTTTCTACGTCCATGCAAAGGCATCCTTGTATTCTGTGAAGATCTTGAATGTTGTTGCCTTCAACACTGGATTCCAATCATCTTCGACAGAGATGGAGAAGGTACGGCAATCCGATAGAATTGTACGCTCATTTGGCAGATCTGATGGTCATATCATTGCAACTCTTTATTCCATTGAGTTTGTCTTCAAAGAGGTCTTTTATTTGCTTTAGCACCACATGGCTTCCCATTGCCAACTCATGTATCGTGTGGATAAGTTGGCACAAGTCTCTCAAAACTTACAAGAGATAGTGAACAAGCAAAACCAAAGATTTCAAACACAATTGGCTTAACAATCCCACCTCACGGAACTTGAAAAGGCTAAGGTCACTAAGAAAGAAAAGGAATTGACTATGAAGGATCAACATCTAATGGAAAAGGACAAGCAACTAGATAAGAAGGATAGGAAGCTTGCCAAGTTGTAGCTTTAACATAAGAAAACAAAGCATTAGTTGTCAAAGGCAGTACAGTTGGTGAAAACTACTTGAGAATGCAAACTTCAGGCAGCTATCAATTGAAACTCCGCACAAAATAAGTATAGCGTTTGCAACAAACCAATTTCCCAACAATCCACTCCATCTTCATCAATTTACACACCTCCAAGGACGTCTTCTCCCCCGGCCCCTCAATGATGTATAGTTTTGCTCTTTTCAATCTTCTAGTTTTGTTTCTCTAGTCGTCTAGAATATGACTCTTTTTTGGGGGGGTTGATGTAGTTAGAGAAATATTCCTATTAGTTATATTTTACTTCTACTATAGTCGACAGAATTAGTTTCTCTTTATGGGTTGTAAGCGGTTTGAAAGATACCCTCTCAATTTTTTCTTGATTTTTTCATTTCAAATACAATGCAACCATGCACCCGTTAAGGTTAGCTTCAAACCAAACGATGCAAAATGGTAACTCTAACCAAGAATGCGCCCTAAAACCACTTAAGGAGGAGGGGCGGGCATATAGTCAGAGGATCCCTAGGATCTACTTAATCAATAACTGAAGTGATTACAATTGAATGAGAGGAATTAAACTCAACACCAAGAATGTGCACACAAGATCCTTTGGAAGACAAGGTGCTAACATATGGTGGAGTGCTAATTACAAAATTGAAACAACTTAGGCGGATAACCAGTCATGAGAGAATTTCCACTCTTCCACTAAAACAGTGGGGGGAAAGAAATTACAAATAAACAATTCATCCGTTGCGGCAGGCATCCACTCAAGAGTGAGAATTCACCACTTTTACAGTGGCTACAATGAAAGGATTAGCAAGTTCTCTTTTTCCACACTGGTGGTAAACCGTCCAGGGGTTACAATGTGATAATTAAACACTAAGAAGCAGACAATTAAATAGAGGGAAACAGTACTACTATTATCAGCTTTACAATGAAGAGAACTACTGCAAATGATAAGCGTTTTTCAATAGAATCAAGTACAATTGATAGGAAAAGATCTCTCCCTATAATACCCTTCGGAAGTATTGAAAACCAAACCAAAATTTGAACATTAAGCAATCTGATTTTTATACCAGCAAACTGAAAAATGTAAAACCAGCAACTGTGAATCAATAAAATATTCATAACTCTTTCATTTTACCTCCGAATGGCACGAAACGAATTGCAAAGACTCTCTGGAGGATAGACTCCCAAATTGCAACACTGAAACCGCTTCAAAAACCTTCCAATTGCTTGGCACGAATTTCAATGCCCTCTCTAAGTGGTACGGCCTGGCTGAAGAGGCAATTTTGCCTTTAAAAATTGGAGACTTCATATTAAATTCTGATTTTCTGTGAGAAGGGTCGCCCTTGGTCCACAATCAGGTAGCTTCAATACCCAAAACAATATTTAAATCAGACAATGAGCTGTGAACAAAAAACAGATTCAGCTGTAGATAAACCAGCAGCTCCAAAATTGATAAAACTCCAAAAATTCTTCAACAATTGATCTCCATCTGCTAGTCTGAATGAGAAGCAGCAATAAGACCAATTAGGTGTTATATTTCAAACACGAAATTGGATTGAAACTAGGAGGTAAGCATCCCTCGAAGTAAAAAAAAAGTTGTCATTTTGACAACATAACATTAGCATAAATTCATGGATGCCAAATGTTGGACCAAAGCTTCATATTTAAAGAAAATGAGATGACTCTTCAAGTTCTCAAAAAGGGATGCCAAAAGCCTTTGACATATTTTCAAATTCAAAAAGTAATAAATCTTCTCCAAAGTGGCACCCACTTCAAGGCATTTAAAACTTCATTAAAAATTAATAAAACTCCTTTATGAAGGCGTCCCCCTTCATGACCCTCTTTTAAACACAACTTAACACCTTAGGCCAAGGGGTCAACTTAAAATTATAACATTTTTCCTTGATATGAAATATTTCACCAAAATAATGTTTTTAAAAGCCAAAGCTCAAACCCAAGCAACTTCTCCACAGAAGATGTAATGTTCCCCTTTTGGCAGTAATCCTGTCAGTGGCTCATCAGCCTATTCCGAAATCCTGTAGGCTCGTTGAGGTGTTTCAAAGGGTTCCAGTTTTGGAGGTTTTGTGATCTTTCCTCATTATTTACTATTTATAGTAAATACTATTTTTGGCAGCTAGCAGCTGTCAACCTTCAGTTCATCACGTCATTGGTAGCAATATTCTGAACTAAGCCTTGGCCTTTTGGAAATATATTTTTAATGGATTTCTTCATTAATTGAGCAAATGGTTTTAATTCGCAGTTACCCCTTGGCCTAAGGAATTAACTTCAAGTTGTTTTAAAAGGGGGGCTTTAAGGGTGGCGCCACATGAAGAATTCAAAAGGTTTTTTATTTATTTAATTCTTCATTGTCTCAAGTGGGGCGTATTTTTGTGAAGGATTATATTTCTTTTTGGAAATTGAAAAGGTGGTGGCTTTTGGTGTACCTTCTTGGAGGATTTGAACAGTCTCCTCTCTTCCTTTAAAATTGAGGCTTGGCTCCAGCATTTGGTATCCATTATTTTGCTAAACTTATGCTGTCGAAATGATTTATCATTTTATGCTTCGAGAAATGCTGACCTCCTAGTACCTTCTTCAATTTCGTGTTTGCAAGATAACACCTAATTGAATTATGGTTGTTTTTCATCCAGACTAGCAGATTGAGTTTCAAGGTGAAGTTTTGATGTATTTTCTAGTTTTACAGTTGCTGTTTGCATACAGCTGAATGTTGTTTTTGCTCATGGCTGAATGTACAAATTTTATATTGTTCTGGGCATTTGATATTATTAATCCTAAGGTCTAGGCGACCAATTCCTTCAAGTGGCAGATTTTAATTTGAAGTGGTTATTTTTATAATAAGAAATCGCCCCTCTCAAGGGCCGTACCTTTCAACATGCATTGGGAAGTGTGCCATTAAATATTGTAGGTGTTTTGGATTTGTTTTTGTGTCTCAACAGGGGCGCCTATCTCCCAATTAACCTTTGCTTTCGATTTCACGCCATTCGGAGGTATTTTGATCAAGTTGTGAGCATTTTACATATTTCTGTAGTTGCTGATTACCATTTCCAGAATTGCAATTTCTGAGATTTAAGCAAATTTCATTTGCTGTTTCCATATTCTATCTTCTTTCTTATCATTCTCTAACTCGGAAACATTGTATAAAGTGGTGCTTAGAAATATGGTGATAAACAATGTAATTTGCAGCTTTTTACCTTGTACAAACTGTTAACAGTAGTACTGTATCAGTTTTAGCTTTGCTGCATTAATTAATTAACTTCACATTAAGCACCCCTGGATGGTATACCGCCAATGTGGATAATTTTGTTTTGTAATATCTTTCATGCCCACTTTCAAGTGGTGAATCCCCACTCTTCAATGGATGTCTGCCGCAGCAGAAGAAGTAATCAATTGTAATTTTTTTCCCCCCACTGTTCGGTGGTAGCATGGAAAGCTCTTTGGCTGGTTATCCGCCTTGTTCATTTGAAATTCATCAGTAGTACTCCACCATATGTTAGCACCTCACCTGCAAAAGGATCTTGAGTGCACATCCTTGGTGTCGAGTTTAATATTTCTCTTTCAATATAATCTCGTACTTGTTGATTCAGTAGATCCTAGGGATCCTCTGACCATATGCTCACCCCTCCTCCTTAAGTGGTTTTAGGGCGCATTCTTGGTTGGAGTTCTTTCATGTACGTTTTGGTTATGCTAACCTTAATGGGTGATTGATTCTATTGTAAATGTTTGGTTTAAAAATCAAAAAATTGAGAGAGAATATTTCAAAAGATGACTTACTGAAAAGTTGACAACTGCTCACTGCCAAAAATAGAATTTACTAAAAATAGTAAATTCCAAGAAATGCCACGAAACCTCTGAAACAAGGAAACCTGATTTGCACATATGAGTAGCCTACGGATTTCTGGAAATAGGCTAAATCCAAATGAACAGCGTAGGGCAAAATTGGGGACATTACACGGTTGCTCTTGGTAGTTTCCAACAGTTGGAAGTTCTCAGCAACCGTCAACTAATTTATATACTCCTAGTGTACTTGAGAAAGGGGACTAGATGTTACAAGAATTCCTTGAACTGGAGAAAATATTGCTAGCTGGAAAAAATTTGGAGAGTACATGGCCACAAAACAAGACTAAACTTGGCAAGTACTCATCAATAACTTGGCAGTGAGTTATTGGGTGAGTAACTCGCCAGCTGGATTTGACCTACAAGTACTTACAAGTCAATAAGCTACTAATAGGGTTTTTGAACTATTCATTTTAAACTGAAGCAATTGCAGAATGTCCAAGATGGGAAAGGAATCAAATTTATTATTAAATGTTCATCCAACAACTTGGAGCCAACTTTGCTAAGAAGAAATTGTTGTATTCCAAGTTGTGAACTAAACTATAGTATGAGAGTTGTTTAAACTTAAAGGCTTTAAATAAATCTAAGCCTAATATTGAAGAGTTATGAGCATGTTTGCAAATACTTTTGAAAGGATAAATAGTTGGAAGCTTTCAGAGATGAGATAGAGATTAAATTAACTATCAAATTAACCATGTTAAGACTTCTGAACAAGTTTGTGGACCCTAAGTTATGAAAAATTTCCAGGAAATGTCTAATTGAGGATATTTATTATGTATGGAAATTTTAAGAATGCGAAATGTCATCCCCAAAGAAGTTCCTTGCAACATAGGAAACCAGAGCTCACATAAAGTCGTTTTGAATAGCTTCCGCTCAATTCCAAGAGCTAATTGAAGAGCATCCTTCCTAAGAGGCATATTTGATATTTGTGAAATAAGAGTTTAGGTTAAACTACATATACCACTAATGATATACCAGCACTGAAATACAATGGCTGATAAGGATATAAAAGCATTAAGACTGGTCTTAGAATAAATTAATGATGCTCAGTTTTCTAATATTATCCATATAAGCTTGATAAAAGCATAGCAACACTAAAGCTTAAAAAATGAAGAATGTCTACTTACTGTTGGAGAATACCCATTTGGTGAGCTATCCAAACCAGTGGTCTCTGCATCATCCTCCAGAATGCTATGCCACCGTGTATGTTTTGGTTTATGCTGTGTGCTTGATGTTTCCTCCTCTGTTTCTTGTTCATAAACTTCATCCATTTGTAGTCTAATTGAATGCATGGACCATCTAATACAGTAAGCTAGAGCAGGGACCAAGAGTAGAAATAGCAGAGTCCCTTTAACCTGAAATGAAATCATTAATCTTTTGCATCACAATTTGGCAATTATACTAGCATCCATAACTGATGTGGTAATTATAATGATGGTTTTGACTTCAAATTCAAAACTTAAATATCCAAGAAATCTGAAATTTTTTAAACTGTTTTATCCCAGGATCTCATATTGATCTCAAACTTACAAATCGTAGAGAGAGGGGAGACGAGATAGTAGATCCAGGCAGAGGAACTGATGTTGTGGCAACAGTTGAAGCTGGTAACATATTTTGGTCCTTGGGTCTAATTTCATTCGAATTCATTGTAATTGTGGAAACCTGATACATATTGCAGCTGCTCATAAATATTAAAAGACATCAAACTCATGCCATACAATCTAGAACAATGTGTTAAAACATTATGAAACTTGGCAAAAATCGAACAACAATTTTCACAGATGGATAGCATTCAATGCCCAAAAATAGATTATAAGGGAGATTTGATTTGGTGGCAAATGAGACCAAAAGAAACTGAGAAGCAATTATTTCAATAGTTCTCATTCCAGAGTTAATATGCCATTTACTTTTTCCTAATGCCATTAGGAAGCTGTTTGCAGATTTCATGTAATAGTGGATAAATCCATGCACACTTCACACAAGGCCATTAGTTGGGATATAAGGTGAGAGTCTGAACCCAATTCCACAGAGGACCAAACATGTATAATCAAAGATCAACCCCTCGTCAATTTAAATTCACAGAAAAAAAGTGATCTATAAATGAAATATAAAATCAGATATATTGCTGACTCACCCTTTTTGATGTCTTATGATGAACAGGTACAACTAAAAGTTGACCAGATTCAATCATGTCAAAATTATCAATGCGATTTACTGAAGCAATTTCCTCTACTGATGTCTCATACTTCCTTGCAATGGATGTCAAAGTTTGACCCCTGACAAATGCAACGTAAATCAGAAAAGTTTAAAATCAGTAGCCATTGACAAATATTCTCTGTGCCTAAGTTATAAAGCTTGTGGCAACACAGAGAGAGAATATAAAATTAGTGATGATCTTATGTGGGTTACTAATAGTGCTTAGATTTAACACATATAAGGACTAAACAAATTTCACAGGGCCATAAAAAATGATGGCACAAGAGAATATAAAATTAGCTATGATCTTATGTGGGTTACTTATGGTGCTTAGATTTAACACATGTAAGGACTAAACAAATTTCAAAGGGCCATAAATAATGAATGGCATTTCATTTCTAAAAGTCACCATTCAAATATTGGGATCTATCATCTATCTAAGGAATTATCATGAACAATATTCTATATTAAAAGAAAAATTATAGACAGGCCAGGCACATATGATGATGATTTTAAAATACAAAAAAAAACTCCAGAAAAAAAGGAAGACAACTCTGACTTCAACTGTTATCATTTAAACATTTTGTGGCAACTTTGTTATGTTGTTAATAATTGTCATCTTAGGTAGAAAACATTGTATGGTAGTTATGAACAGCTAGACCAACAGTAGTTTCTTAAAGACAGCCATTGGTCCTATAAATAGAATTTCCACTGTTGGGGTAAGGGTACTGATTTTATGACAGATCCTCCTTGTACTAGCATCTTAAAGAAGAGCCATTCCAAGATAAATGTAATGATGGAAAAAATAAGGGTCACATTGATCACACATGGGTGCAGCCTATGTCACAAGATTCGAGTTCGAGATCGTGTTCGACAACAACAAAAATCGGAGATGAAATTCAACAAGAGGTAAAAATTCGAAAAAAAAAATCGTTATGAAATTCACTTTATATTTTTAATTTTTTTAAAATATAAATAATATATCCATAAATTTATCACAATAAGTAATATTATAATTGTTTCATTTAATTTAAATTTGTTAAATTTTATATATTAATAATTAAAAAACTAAATGGGCATCAAGAGGGAACCCAAGAAGATCGGGTGCAGAGTGCATAGTTCGTAATTGGGAAGGGGCTATTGTGTTGATGATATACAGCCGCGGGATTATACTTCCAGGCACGATTTTTGAAGAATAAATTTAAATATAGCCATAAGGCTATTTAAATTTATATAATGAATATTAAATGAAGAGGCGCCTTCATTCATGATCAAAAGATAAAATATTAAAGGCTTAATTAATATTTATTATTTATTTAAGAAAGCCGACCTCATCTAGAAAATCGTGCCTCTTCCCAAAGACGTCTTTTGTCTAGAGGCCGACCTCTCTTGGTGAAGGGGTGTGATACCTATTGGATGCCTATATATATGATGCGCTTCATTTGAGTTGGACAATCAAGTTCAGATCATCTAAGTCGTGTGTGGTAAGAAGAAGTTCGCATCTGGAGCAGCAGATCAATCTCAAGGAGAAACATTATTCTGTAGCAGTAGATCATCTCTTGTAGCAGCATATCATCATTTTGTAGCAGCAGCAGATTGATTCAAGGAAAAACATCTTCAGTTGTATCTTGCATCTAAGGGAGATGCTATTATTCATTGTATAAAATTGGCATTGTCTTGTGCCTGAGTTGTAAGCAGATTGCTGCTCTCATTCTATCAATATATAAGAGATATGTTGGCTGGGTTTTTCTCCCTCAGGTTGGAGGGTTTTCCCAGGGTATCTTGTGGTGTTCATTGTCTTATGTGTTGCATTTTCTAAGTACTTTTTGTTTTAAGATATCTGATCATGAAAAACTAACATGGTATCAGAGCGGATTTGAAGAAAATCTTGATCAGATTTCTTATTTACAGCGATAGCCTTTGTTCTCTTCTCCTTGTTGATTTCCTCTTTCACTTCGTCAAGATGGTGAACGGACTCAAGGTTGAGGATAGACTCAAGGGGGGATCAAATTTCACATCATGGAGATTCAGAATTATGCTCACCTTGGAGGAAAATGAATTGGCAGAGTTCGTGGAGAGCACAGTCCCCGAGCCTACAGAAGAGGAAGAAAAGGTTCAATGGAAGAAGAAAGACACTAAGGCGATGAAGATGCTAGTTGATTCCGTGAAGGACCATATTGTTCCAATCATCTCTAAGTTGAAGACAGCAAAAGAGATGCTTAAGTCTTTGGAAGAGATGTATGGGATCAACAACACAAGCCGTGCACTTGCATTAAAGCAGCAACTTCATCATGTCAAGATGATGAAAGGAGAAACTGTCATTGCTTACTTCATGAGGATCACCAAGTTGAGAGATCAGCTCTCTACTATTGGGCATATTGTTGATGTCAAAGATTTGACCATGTTGGCTCTTAACGGTCTTCCTTCATCTTGGGAGTCTTACATTCAAGGAATCAGTGCGAGATCGAAACTTCCCAAGTTTGATCGTTTGAGGGCAGATTGTATTCAAGAAGAGTCTAGGTTGGCTGCGAGAGGTATTGGTCGAAGCTCTACAAATGAAGACATTCATGTTCTTTCCACTCAATCCTCGAAGAAGGAAGCAAAAGGAGGAAAGAAAGGATACTTCAAGAGGAATAGGGATAAAGGTTCTAATGATGCTCCCGCATTCAAGAAGAAGAGAGACCTCTCTCGTGTTCAATGTTTTAGATGTGACAAGTTTGGTCACTATGCTAAGGATTGCCCAACCAAGCCTAATCAGCATGCTTCTTTTGCGGATGTGCATAAGATCTCTCCTCAAAATGATTCTAGGGAATTTCTATTCTAAGTCATGGGCCTATGTTCAAGACGTGAAGGTTGTGGATTGATCTGAGCGCAAGAGCAGCGTATCTTAATGTGTCCACCCATCAGAATATTTAAAGAGATAAGTATTCTTTGTTTTGTTTGTAATCACCCTTCTAGGCTAAAATTCAGTTTGTTGAGTTGTGCAAATCTGACTTCATTTGCTTGGATTACGTGTGACCAATAAATGGTGTTCATTAGGATAAGATTCTTTAGAATTAAGAATTATTCATTGCAAGCTGTTTCATGCTAATTTCTAAGTGTGACTCTGAAATAAAAGAACTAAAATTACGATTATGATTGATTTTCTATATGCATGATCTATGATAGAGCCTCGATTCTTTGAGAAGTCTGGTTCTATATGCTGACTCCGTAAAGAAATCTGTGTAGATTGTCTTTTGTTATGCTGAGATTAGCTCTTCCGAGAAAATGTAAGAAAGACATGTTAGAATCAACGAAGATGAATGATGAATTAAAAAACCTGGGATTACTCAGGAGATCCTGATTTCAATGAGATAAGTATTGCATGGTTGAATAATGTTCATGAATTGTTATGTAGTTATTAATTCATGCTATAACATTGAGATAGTCAATCATGTATGCTTCTAGCAATGGTACTTATGTTCGAGATAGTTGAGTTCCATGAACTATTAGTAATCTCTTCTTAATGCTTTCAAGACGGATCAAGAAGCGTAAGAGATTGCTTTCAAGAAGGGCTTGTTGCATCTTGTAGGTTGAAGAATGGAGACACTACTTGCAGCCATGAGACTAAGTGAATGGCTTAAGACATCTCTTCAAAGAGAAAGAATTAACCTTCAGAGGGAGTTCTATGTCTCGCTGAGAATAAGTAAGGGTTGCAGTGTTGCAAGGCCAGATGCTAAATTCTTGAAGTACCTCTTCAGCAGTTGAGATCAGAATTGCTCAAGTCAGTCAACCTGGATTTAACATTGGTAGCTCCGCAAACCTATTCAAAATAGTGTGATCTGGGATGAGGTCGAAGAGGACAGCCCTGATTCTCTACAGAGGTGTGCGTTGGTAACCATTTTTCTAAGGCAAGCGTTGCAGGCAAATCTTGGACGATGAGGTCAAGAGGTTGATGCAAGTGCTTGAAGATTCAGAGGGAGCCTACTGAATCTAAAGAAGATGGTTGTGTTGTTGATCGGAAGAGTACTTCTAGATGTTTCAGGTTGAGGTCTGCGATGATATCCTGGTGTAGCAGGAAGCAGTCCTCTGTGGCACTGAGTACAACAGAGGCCAAGTACATTACAGCTTGTGTGGCAGCTCGAGAAGCAGTGTGGCTTCGGAAGCTCCTTGTAGGATTGTTTGGACAATCATTGGAGCCGACTATCATCCAATGTGATAACCAGAGTTGTGTGAAGCTTTTTGTCAATCCTGTGTTTCATGACAGAACTAAACATGTTGAAATCAAATACCACTATATTAGAGATATGGTATTGAGGAAAGCAATTCAATTGAGGTATATTAGCACTGATGAGCAAACGGCAGACATTCTCACCAAGCTTCTCTCCAGGATAAAGTTTGTGTACTTTCGAGATAAGCTTGGTATGGTGGAGAATCAAGCCCTAGCTGAGAAGGAGTCTCAATATCAGTGATCCTCTTTTAATGCATTTCTCTATTGAGAGAGATTTGAGGTGCAAGCCCTTGATAATGCATTTCTCTTTGAGATTTGAGGTGAAAGCCCTTGTTTCCACCCTCTGGGAGAGCCACGGTGGATGTCATGTGTGTGACTCCATGACAACATCACGTGAGGGAGTCTGTGATGATTCACTTGTACTTGTGTTACACCCTCTGGGAGAGCCATGGTGAAACGTCACGATAAGGTGACAACATCATGTTGAGTGATGAGCACTTGTACATACCATACATGGGTGTAGCCATGATGGTTGATATCACGATGAGGTGATATCTGATATCACTATGATGTGATATGCTTTCACGATGAGGTGATAAGCTATTTTCATCGGTGTAGCCATGTTGATCGACATCACGATGAGGTGATATGTCTTGTACAGCTAGAAGTATTCCTCCCTAGCTGAGAGGGAGTGTTGATAATATACAGCCACGGGATTATACTTCCAGGCATGATTTTTGAAGAATAAATTTAAATATAGCCATAAGGCTATTTAAATTTATATAATGAATATTAAATGAAGAGGCGCCTTCATTCATGATCAAAAGATAAAATATTAAAGGCTTAATTAATATTTATTATTTATTTAAGAAAGTCGACCTCATCTAGAAAATTGCACCTCTTCCCAAAGACATCTTTTGTCTAGAGGCCGACCTCTCTTGGTGAAGGGGTTCAATACCTATTGGATGCCTATATATATGATGCTCTTCATTTGAGTTGGACAATCAAGTTCAGATCATCTAAGTCGTGTGTGGTAAGAAGAAGTTCACATCTGGAGCAGCAGATCGATCTCAAGGAGAAACATTATCCTGTAGCAACAGATCATCATTCTGTAGCAGCAGATCATCATTCTGTAGCAGCAGCAGATTGATTCAAGGAAAAACATCTTCAATTGTATCTTGCATCTAAGGGAGATGCTATTATTCATTGTATAAAATTGGCATTGTCTTGTGCCTGAGTTGTAAGCAGATTGCTGCTCTTATTCTATCAATATATAAGAGATATGTTGGCTGGGTTTTTCTCCCTCAAGTTGGAGGGTTTTCCTAGGGTATCTTGTGGTGTTCATTGTCTTATGTGTTGCATTTTCTAAGTACTTTTTGTTTTAAGATATCTGATCATGAAAAACTAACATATTGTGGGTGAACTTTCAGCCCCTCTTCCAGATGGGATGAATAATTTAGCAAAACTACAAGTGGTGATACAAGGGCTTTAGTTATGCCGGTAACTTAGTCTCAGAAGTATCAAACTGGAGGGTGATTTGTCTCTGGTGATAAGCGCTCTCAGGACGGGCAAGATTTCAAATTGGAAGCTGCAAGGGTTGGTGGAGAGAGCTATTGAACTGTTGAGGAAGTTTGAACACTATGCGGTTGAACACACATACAGAGAAGCCAATTCTGAAATGGACAAATTAGCAAATCTTGGTGCAGAAAGGGTACTTAAGAAACAATCTTATCCCTCTTCTCTAAAGGCTTAACAACTGTCATGGGTAAATTCATGCAATCAATCTCTGTGCCGGGGGGGGGTTGTTGGAGTTGGTTGCATGGGGGGTGTGGTCAAAGCAGTTAGCCTAGTATCTTCTTCATTAAAAGCTTGGCTCAATCCGGGTATTGGTCAGGATTTTGCACTACTAGTTGGTGTAAAATTGCTCAAAGTCTTGTGACTCGGCCTTTGTGCACGTGGCGCCCATTCGCACACTCAAGTGCTATGTTTGAGGCTTTGCCGCGAAGAGTTGCACTGGGCTGACAGGTGGTAGAGCCTGTGTCGAGTTATATGCACATGGCTCCCGAGTGCTTTTCCTAGGGTCACACCTGAGACATTGTCACAATGTGTAGCGAGGGGTAGACATGTCAACAAATGTTGGCATCAAATTTCTCAAAGTTTGTCGTCTATGAGCACATGGCATCCACTCACTTTGTCTAGCGTCAAGTTCAAACTTTGTTGCAAGAAGGTGCGTCAGGCCAAAAAGTGGCAATTCTAGAGCTGGGCCATATACACGTGGCGCCTTGGCACTACTCTATGCACCATATCCGACCCTTTGTTGCGAGGTGGTGTGACGGCGTGACAAGTGGGAGTGTTGACCGTGGCTCACATGCTTCCTTTTAGAGGCAATTGCCTAGTACATTTTGTTGGGCCCGCCATTTTTGGCGATTCTCCATCTTATAGCTTAAAATTAATGGTGAAATAACATTGCAACTCCTTCACTCGAGCTGATTTGACGTGTGGAATTGATTAATTAAGTTGTCTTATCACTCAAGCTAGCTTAAATGTATTAACACGTGGGCTAGCTTTAGGAGTTATGGTGAAGCATTTACTATGTCAGGCTCTCATCCATGCGAGAAGATTGAGGAATGATTTCACTGTCCAGAAGTGTTGCATAGAAAGATCGTAATCTTGGCGAGGTTTTAATTGGCAAGCTCTAGCACAAGCGAGTTGGTCTTTAAAGGATGAATTCGGAGGCCAAGCATGTAGTATGCATGGAGTATTTTGTGGACAGAATAATGGACACCCCTATAAGGTTGGTCAGCTCTCACAGACAAATGGATTTTCTGGGTGAAGTCTCAAAGCTCAGGGTGAGGAGTGTAAGTGGCTAAATATCCTTAGCGTAGTCGGCCGTAGTCGGCCAAGTTATTATATTTCAATAAACTATAGTCTTAGGGGAAATATTTGTTGGCATGTACTTTCGGGTAATTAAGTCCCAATTAGTTGTAGCGGGTTGTTATGGAACGTCACGACGGTTGGTTGCTCAACCAACCGCCGAATGTTATATGTACTCAGTTTTGTAGTCGGAAGAACTACTACTATGGTCATTATGATTATGAGTCCATGATTGGTAGTACGGGAATACTTTGTGATTGTACATTGTGATATTTACTGGAAATGAATACAAACGTCTCATGATTCTAGCATATTGTATTGTTATGTTTTGTGTGTTACATATAGTTTCGTTTACTTCCTATGTACGTAGTACTTTGATATAAACACTCTGCGAGGTAAACATTTGGCGTCGTTGCCTAAGCGGACTAGGGAAGCACTCATTACGATGGTAGCGTAATGGGCCGACTGGAGGAGGAAACCATAGTAACAAATGAAGAAAGAGAGGACAATTTAACACGGGATTTGACAAATCTCTGGAACATATCCCTATGAGATCATGTATGGAGGCAAGCCCTCAGGCGAGAAATCCCTGAGGCAGTAGTCTGGGATCGACTCGAAGTGAACGGCGAGGTTGATCACCTTCTCCACTGCATGCCAAGATTGTTGGCTTGCCACTCTATCATCCTGCAAGACCTTCGGTTGGAAGAGGAACAGGAACGCCAAAGGCAGCAAATCTTGCAACGGTATGAGGAACGAACTAAACGGGAAGAAGAGGAACGAGACACTAGCCGGAGACGTACCTCAGGCAACCAACAATGATCACATGAAAGACCTGTAAATGCCCGTACGGCCGAACAAGGACAAGAACCGAGTACCATTCGGGCACGAAGCAGAGGAGGAAAGAATTCGGCGATCATTAAGAATACAAGAGCAAGAAAACTAGCAGCTGAGATTTAGTAAAGCACATCAACGCTCTGTGGAAGGGACGGATGAGGAACCATTCGTCACCCCGTACATAGAAAAACATAAAAACCAAAAAAATGAGAAGACTTGAGTGGTGAACTTGAGAACAGTATCCAACGCTTTCGGGAGTTGTCCATATCGGACGACGACGAAGGACGGAGGACAAGGAGATCTAAGCCCAAGACCCCTTGGCAGAGGGAGAACCGAAGCAGAGCCCGGGAAACCCAAGGTGTAGAGGACGCTGACAGGGGACGGAAGAGTGACTCGTACGTGATCGACAGTGCAAGTGACGCACCGGAACGCACCGGGGAAACCAATCCAGTCAGGTGCAATACACGGGGAGGACAGCAGAGCAGGATGGTGACTCCAGAATAGCAAAAGTTGTCGAATTTTACAGGGAATGGGTCAGAGGATCCAGTACGACACTGCAAGACGTGCGAGACAATTTGGATAGCGAGTGGAGAAGATGACCAGGATAACTGGATGAAAGCATTTCTGGCAACACTCCGAGACAATGCCATTGACTGGTACTCGAAGTTGGACCAAACACAAAAAGCTTCATGGAGGGTGTTGAAGCAAGCATTTCAAGATGAATTCAAACTGTTGAGGGACGACAGTGAAATTGTGGCCGAGATTTACAACACCAAACAAGGGAAGAACAAAAGGGTACGAACTTACAACCGGAAATTAAAAGACCTGTTGGGGAAACTAGAATCACAGCCAGCAAATGGTTTAAAAAAAAGATGGTTTATCGAAGGGTTGCTTCCCTCGCTACATAAGAACATGAAGGTAGTACCTCCATCCTCATACACTGAAGCATACAACCGTGCGATGGATATTGAAAGCGAGAACAAGACATCCTCCAGAGGGAAGAAGCATGATGATGAAGAAAGCGCAGGGGAGAGCGGGGATGAATCAAAAACTGTACAAGCACTCTGTTGCAACATGCTAAGGATGATGAAGGAACTAAAAGCGGACAAGGAAGGATCTAAGGAAGCAACCGAACTATGGTGTACGGAATGTAAAATGGAAGGCCATACAAAGGAAAACTACCCAAAGAAGATGTTCTGTGACATCTGCCAAGTTATGGGACACTCCGTCAAAGAATGCCCGTACAATTTGAAAACACGGAGTGCGCGAGTGTTCTTCACACAGGGGGAACAATCCACCCCTCCGACCACACCACTGAAGCATCAAAATAACAACACATCCCTTGGCAGCTATCACAATAATCGGATAAATACCACACCAAGAAGCAAAATCCAATATGACAGCAAAGGTTGACCCATGATCCAATGCCGAAGATGTAGCGAATGGGGCCACTTTGCCAGGGAATGCCAGAGCAGCCAAGGCGCCGGAGGGAAGCTGCGCAAGTGGTGCGGTTCAGGAGATCACGAAGACACTGACTGCCCGAAGCAGAAAGGTATCAACATACTGGAAGTAGCCGAAGAAGAAGTCCTGGCACTTACAAGGGCGCAGACGAAGAAGGCCAACTATTCGGACCCCCGTTCAGAGAAAGAACGACTCCGAGAAGCCAGGGCGGAAGTAGAGAAGCAATGGCAAATGAACGGAGAACTACCAAAGCGGCGAATACGCCGTTGCAGTCAGAGTTGGAAAAGAACATCGTACGACAAGTACTTCACACAACTATACCAATCAAGGTAACAGACCTTCTGCAAACCATGCCGCAACTAAGAGTAGCACTCACAAATATCATGACAGACAATACTCAAATGGGTCTGAGCGAAGACACCACAGAACCGACAGGAGCAACCATGGATCCAACGCTACTCGCAATAAGTGGTGGGAGGAAACCGGCTGTCGTACAGATGGAAATCTTGGGGATGAAACTCACTAATACCATCATCGACGAAGGATCGGGAGTTAACGTACTACCTGAGGATACATGGAAGAGCCTCGGGAAACCCACACTCTGGCCGCCGACATTCCAATTGTTTGGCGCCGATCAACATAATATCAAACCAATCGGTACGCTGATGGCACAAAAAGTGGTGATAGGTATGCAACAATTCCTATTGAATTTTGTCATCATCCCACTAGAGAGAAAAGCGTACGATGCACTACTGGGACGGGGATGGCTAATCGCCGCCAAGGCGAACCATAACTGGAAGAAGAATACCCTCTCGATCGAGAGGCATGGGAAGAAGTATATTATTGATTTGAAGAATCAGGCGTTTAGTGAGGAATTGGCGTCTTCAGACTCTGACGAAGGATCGGATGGCGATGAAGAAAGGAGAACAATGGAGCCAAACAAGGAAGGGGTACTGGAAATAGGAAGTTGTTCAGAAGATGAAACCAGTTCACTGAACGGGTTATTTCACTGGCAGATGGAGGATTATGAAGTTTTTCACCCAGATTGCACCATGCTGCAAATCAAGGAAGGAGAAGAAGGCGAAGATAAGGGCCTGGCCAATGAGACATTCCCGCCAAAGTATGGCGAATATAAGGAAGGTACGGCAAAATCAGACGAGACGCCAACCCATAAGCTTGAACAAGATAAATTCATCAAGTACGAGGAACCGACACTCAAAAAGGTGAATCTGGGGGAACAAGAGAAGCCTAGGGAGATTCTCGTCGGTGATGACTGGGACCCCGTACTAAAGGCGACGGCATTTAAAATATTCATGGAGTACAAGGACACCTTCGCCTGGACGTACAAGGATTTGAAGGGCATACCACCGGAGCTGTGTGTGCATAGGATTCCGCTCGTACCAGGAGCCCAACCCGTACGAAACAAACCCTATAGGATGAATAAGAACTATGTCGCGAAGGTACAAGAGGAGATCGAGAAGATGTTGGAGGTGGGCATCATTTTCAAAGTAAATGTCAGCGAGTGGGTATCACCGATTGTCATTTCCTTGAAGAAAGAATCAGAGCAAATAAGGATTTGTGTTGACTTCCGCTGTTTGAACGCAGTAACGGTCAAGGACCCATTTCCAATCCCCTTCACGGACACCATTTTGGAGGAGGTCGTTGGGCATGAAATGTACTCGTTCTTGGACGAGTTCTCCGGATATAACCAAATTTGTATTGTCGAAGGCAAGTTGAAGACAACTTTTGCAGTTGAAGATGGAATATACGCGTACCACCGGATGCCATTCGGGTTGTGTAACGCACCGGCCATGTTCCAAAGGATAATTTTGTACATATTTGACAAGATGTCGGTGGGCAACTTCAAGGCATTCCTAGACGACTGGTCCATTTTCAGTGACAAGGAAAAACATCTGAAGGCTCTTGAAGAATGCATGGAAAGATGTCGAGCAACACGCCTAGCATTGAACCCAAAGAAATGCAGGTTCATGGTACCACAAGGAAAGTTGCTGGGACATATTGTGTGCAAAGCCGGGTTAAAGACCGATCTTGATAAAATAAGGGTCATTGTGCATATGGAGGCTCCAGAAAATGTCACAGGTGTAAAGTCCTTTCTCGGCCATGTCGATTACTATCGGAGGTTCATCAAGAATTTTGCACAAGTATCATACCCTCTCGAGTTATTGACAAGAAAGGGGCAATCTTTCATATGGACAGAAGAACAAGAAAAAGCATTCAAGGAACTAAAAGACCGGCTAATCAGCTCACCCATCTTGGCTTACCTGGACTGGGACAAGGAATTCCACGTACATGTGGATGCCTCAAACTTCGCCATAGGAGCAACACTCGCACAAGTTGGAGCACACGAGCTGGACCACCCAGTATTCTTTGCCAGTCGGCTACTCTCGAAGGCAAAGAAGAACTATAGTACGACTGAGCGCGAAGCACTGGGGATGGTGTACTCCGTACAAAAATTCAAGCATTATTTACTAGCTACGCCATTCACCTTCTATGTGGACCATCAAGCCCTAATGTATCTGGTGAACAAGCCTATAATCCAAGGCAGAGTGAGTAGGTGGTTGCTATTACTTCAGGAGTTCACATTCACTATCATAGTGCGGCCAGGGAAGAGTCACGTGATCGTCGACCAGTTGTCAAGAATACGGTCGAGCGAACCAACAAAAGGAGTGAACGAAGATTTTTCTTGATGCGCACCTGTTCCAGATTGCAGTACTCCCTTCATGGTATGAAAAGATCGGAGAATACTTGTCCACATCCACCTTTCCAAAGGAAATGGCACCAGCCGAGAGGAGGAAGCTCGTACTGAAAAGCAAGACCTTTCAACTAATCAATGGCTTGCTATACAAGATGGGGTCCGACCAGATCCTCCGAAGATGTGTCATAGAAGAAGAAATACCAGGGGTGCTAAAGGAAGCACACGAGGGCCTGGACGGCGGACATATGGGACCAGATGCCACGGCGAGAAAAACTCTTCTAGCAGGACTATGGTGGCCTACGATGCACACAGACGCACGGGAGTGGGTACTAGGATGTGATACCTGCCAGAGAGTGGGAAAACCTCTGAAGCAGGATTTTATGCCTCTATCCATCACAACCTGAGGAGTTGTTTGAGCGATGGGGATTGGACTTTATTGGACCACTAAACGTGAATCACCTACACCGGTGCCGATACATTGTTGTGGCAACAGAATATCTCACGAAGTGGGCTGAAGCACGAGCATTGCCAGATAACACAGCTCAGAGCACAACCAGATTCATCTATGAACAGATAGTGACACGGTACGGGATCCCAATCCAAATTACGAGTGATCGAGGACACTTTGTGAATCACGTCATCCGACTAATCACAACGAAGTTCCGAATATTTCACAACCTATCTAGCCCGTACTACCCACGAGCCAATGGCCAAGCAGAGTCTACGAATAAGGTGCTAGTGGCAATCATTCACAAGTCATGTGGTCTAGAGGAAGAGGATTGGGAAGAGCGGCTACCAGCCGTCCTGTGGGCATATCGTACGACGTACAAAGTAACGACAAGACACACACCTTTCCAGTTGATGTACGGCCAGGAAGCAATGGTACCAATGGAATACATGGTACCCAGCCTAAGGATAGCCGTAGAGAACCGGTTAGGAGATATGAAGAGTTTGAAGGAACGGCTATACGAACTCAACAAACTAGACGAGTGGAGAGTGATGGCACAATGGGTCACGGAAAATATGCAACGGAGAAGGAAGCATTGGCATGACAAACACCTCCAGCGAATGAACTTCCGGCCAGGACAATTAGTTTTGAAGTATAACAGTCGTAACGAGATCAAACCGAGGAAGTTCAAGGTACGGTGGTTAGGACTGTTTAAAATCAGAGAAGTATGCGACAATGGCTCTATAAAACTGGAGAACTTGGATGGATCATTCCTGCCTAATGCAATCAATGGATCAAAGCTGAAAGTATACGAGAGAAAGGAAGCAAAAAATACAATAGCCATCAATATGCTCGGCTATGCCACCAAGTAAGATTGGCCTGTGCAGATGGAGGCACCAAGGGAGCAAGAATGGGGCTTGGGAGGCCCTGGATACGCACCAGAGGGAGTCTGGACGGAATCAAGCAAAAACCAGATAATGGAAGAGAGACTAGTGGAAAAGAAAGTGGAAGGAGTTGCAGTACCACGGATAAACAAACATCTGACCAATGCAGTGTTCAGGACACCGGCACTATGGAAACGAATGGGCGGACACTCGGGTTACGTCGCACCATACAAAGGCATACGGAAGGGGTATCTGGCAAAAGAAATGGATGAAGAGGCAAAAAAGGAAAAGGAAGAACAAGTCGCAAGAGAACCCCAACCTAGAGACAACGATGAAGAAAAGGATGAATGGGACAATGAACAATGGGAGGCATACTTCGAAAAGACGGCCCCTTGTTTAAAAACAGTGCTCATGACAGAGGATAAATTCATATCACATGTAGACGGGTACACAAAAGAAATACTTAAACTAATGAGAAGAGAGAGAAGGAAGGTGCCAAGGATAAGGAAAATAGCAACAAAAGACGGACTCTGGAAAATAATACCCAATCTAGCCAGACCTCCGATAGTAGAAGGTGAAGATGTTACGTGGTACCAACAGTACAGAGGAAGGTATGTCGACGACGGATATAAAGGTACTGGTCCCGCTCCCTTGCTAGATAAATGGTTTGACGTAAAATACATAGGAACTTGTTGTGAAGAAGAATGTTATAAAAGATTTTTGCATACATGTAAATGGTATTATGCATCTGAATTAAAAATGAAGTCAAGGGGACGAAACAGGGACAAGAAAGAAGAAAAGAGAAGATGAAGAGGAAAAAAATAAATCAAAAAAATTAAAAGAAAGTGGAAAAGGAGAGAAAATTAAACAAAAAGAAAATAAAAGGAAATTATTAAATAAAAGTAAAAAAATTGAAAAAGCAAACACAAAGCTGACTAAGGAAAAAGAAATAAGTTCGGCCAAGGGAAAGACCATACAACTTATTAAAGCAATTGACATCATACGGCATTCACACAGGGGAATTGAGCGAGGGTTTCAAAAGGGCGTACGACATCCACACAGGAAAATTGAGCAGAGCCTTCAAAACGTACGGCGCGTACAGGGTCTTCAAGGTGTACGGTGCTTAGATCACCTTCACATCATACGGCATTGGGAGTACAAGTGCACCGTACGTCATCCCCAAAGTCTAGCAATCGTACGGCACCCACAGTCCATTTTCACTGTACGGCCAGGAGAAGCCACAGGTATTTGCATCGTATGACTAGGAGAAGCCACAGGAGTTTATACCGTACAACAGGTTGAGGGCTCAGGAGTTTGTAACATACGGCAAAGGGAAGGCACAAAGGTGTACACTGTACGGTTCTCCATTGCTTACATTGTACGGTCCACTATTGCTTACAGTGTACGGCTATCCATTGACAACGTACGGTTTCCCATTGACAAGGTACGGTCCTATACTCACATCGTACAATCTGTTCATTTTGCTGAGCCTCTTCAAACCGTACGGCTGAATAAACACACAAGGAGGTACAGTTGCATCGTACGGCGGGGTTGTGCCACAAAAGGGGACATCGTACGGTTTGAAAGGTGGACAAGGGCATTTGTACGACCAGACAGTGGTGCAAACAAGTCTAGCGTACGGCCTAACAGAGGGTGCATCGTACAGCTTGACAGGGAAACAGAGTACACCGTACGGCCAAGCAGAAGCATAGGGAAACACACTGTACGACTGGCAATTACAATTCAATTTAGCAAGGTAGGGGATTGGTTGAATACTCAATTTTTTTTACAATAGTTGCCTCAATTCGGCAATTGCAACAACGGTCAAGTAGAGGATAACAGTCGAGTAGAGAGTGATAAAGCCCGGGGTAACTATCGAAACAATACCAAAAAGGACAAGGGGAAGAAGACTGTGCAACACAGGCCAAAAGTGGCGTCGGCAACAGGAAAGAAAAGAATGGACACAGACACGAACGCCATGACCTGGGAGAGCTTGACTGGTAATGAGTGCAAGCAATGGTGGAGGAATACAGCCGACGATCATACACTGAAGGCTGCATTAAGACAAGCTCGGGTGGACAAGGCAGTGGTGGTGCCACACTTCAATTCTCGTGATTTTGAGCCTTGGCTGAAGGCCATCGTAGAGAATTGCTGCCGACATACACACGGGTCCATCATAGATTACAGGGGTTGCCCGATTACAGTTTCCTTCTGGGCACAGGATTTTGAGAGAGTCTTTGGCATTCCAGCCACAAGGGCAGGAGTCAACAAACCCGAGAAAATGAGCCAGAAACACAAAGAAATACTTATCCAACAGGTTTGCAGGAACGATTTGACAGCGGAAGAAAAAGACACCATATGGAACGCTGGCAATCGAGGGCTTCGCAAGAGCTACTTGGCGAATGCAGAATGGAAGTGTTTGATGGATCTAGTAAAATGTCGATTGACAGCAGCCAGTCGAGCATCCGATATCGCCTTGTGGATGGTGGATTACATGGTGGGAATCACCGTGGGCAAAGTATATAACTGGGGGTTGTTACTCTCAGAACGGATGAGAGAGTTTTTAGCACAGCCACACAAGGCATTCTATATGACACAGCACACGATTGCCTTGCTCGTGGACGCCATCCATACGCAGGTTCCAGAGGGTAGGTGGGGCCGATTGCACCCACTCAAACATCTGGATCCAGGATTACCAACAGCATTCTACTGGACGACATTGGAGCTCAAGCAGGTTGGCGAGGGCTCTATGACAGGGAAAAAAAGGAAAAGTTGAGAAGCATCCATAGAAGAAGAAACATCGGCACAAAGTGGGGAGGAAGGAGAACACATTGAGGTGTCTTCCTCAACCTCAGCAGGGAGTTCGTCGGAGGACGAAGAAGTATCGGTGGTCGTAGGTGGGCGAAACAAAATGGAAGTGGCAGAAGCAGTTCTGTTTCAACCAGGAGGGTTCACCTTGCCAGCACCACTAGCGGGCCAAGAAAGCTCGCCGACGATCACCTTCACACTTCCAGCATCATCCATTGGTGGCGGACGCACATTGAGAGTGGCAGCCGCAGTACCCGACGCATTGCCAGGATGGGCACCACTAGGAGACGTGACCACCATATCTTCGAGTTCGGCAGCCTCGGGCGACACAGTACCACCACCAGGATTCACAACTGCACTGACAGGGTCGGCAGTTGTAGTAGAGACAACGCCAGGAGTGGCAATAGAGGGTCAGCCAGAGACATCACCAGCAATTCCCACCGATGTTTTGAGAGGAAGGGGGAAGTGAGGACGTCCCTGGATGAACTGATGACGTGGGAGTAGCAGCAGAAGAGTGTTGGTCCTTCAATCACTTTACTTCCTCCATGCGTACTCAAAGCTAGCGATCGGCAAGAATTTCTCGTTCCCTCGCAGCTTTCACCATGTGGGCTGCCTCCATCAGTTGGCTCGACTTTGATTGCCTCCACGCTTGTGGTTGCCAACTGTTCCTCCAATTTTTTGACTTTCTTGCTCCACATCTGTTCTTGCTTCTGAGTCTCCTCCTCCTTCTGTCTAAACTCCTCCTCCCTAGATGATGCTTCCAACTTTCCTAGCAGGAAATATAGCCTATTCGGCTATTTAAATTGCAAGGCAATCTTATACTTATGCGATTTTATTTGTGAAATAAAATATTCATTGTGGCCGACTTGCTAAGGAGACGACTCTTGATTCTATGTAAATAATATTGTATTTATTACATACAAGGCCGACCTAATAGTTATAAAAGGAAATTATTATTGAAGGCCGACCTCTTGTAATAAGGCGCCTCTCTCTTGTATATATACAAGATCATTCTCCTCTCATTCGTATCATTTCAAGCACAAGCATATTTGCAAGTTCGAGCAGACTTAGAAGGAGCAGATAAAGCTTATTCAAGAGCAAGACAAACTCGCAGGCAGAGCAATCCTTATCAAGTGCGAATTGCATTCCATCAAGAGCAGATTAAAGGTCATGAGCAGATCGAATAAGTCAGAAGATCATTATTGTAATGGCATAAGAGCAGATTGATTATTCTAAGGAGAGTGATCTGATTATATCAGGCTTTGTGAAAGCCATTCCTTGTAAAGCTACATTGCTGATTGTTGAATATATATAAGGAAGATAATTGCTGGGTTTTTTCTCCCTCAAGTGGAGGGTTTTCCCAGGGTATCTGCTGTGTTATTGTCTGATTTGCATTAAATTTCTGAGTTTATATCTGATCACTAAAAACTAACACCAGCAACCACTATCTGCTGCTAAACTACTAGCAGAATTTTTTTTAAACGTAATTTTTTTTACAGCGAATATTTTAATTAAAAAAAACTTCACCTATTTTCCTACGAATTTGAAGGCGAATTTTCATGAATTTCATATGTTTTTATAAATTTGCCGAATTTTGAACTTGAAGCCGAAAATTCAACGAACCTTGTGACATAAGGTGCAGCATTATCATGGGTGGGTGGGTGGGCATTAGACAGTGTCCACTAATTAATATCATGGTCAAATGTAATGAGAGACCTTACTTCCTTAGAGCAATTCATCAATAAAGGAAACAAAAGGATGCAGAGTTCCAGTTTGGGATCCTCAAAGATACCATTAAGGAAATTGACCTTGACACTGCATATCTGTTGGACCTCTTGTGTTGTGTACATGCCATGAACATTCCACTCAAGGTCATTGACAAAATTGAGTGGATCAAACAAATTGTAGATAATGCAAGCAATGTGCAGATGTTTATCTGCAATCACCATGTTGTACCCATATGAATTTTTTGTTTAGTGTCAATTTTCAAATCAAATGAAAGTCATTCCTCGCCTAGTGAATAATTGTCAGAACCCAGTTTATTACAGTTGTGAATACTGTTTATTGAGCATTAATTAATGTCTTTGCATAGCCAACCAAAAGAGCTTTCTAGTGCAAAAAAAGAGATTATGAATGAAGCTTGGACATGAAAGGTGTAAAAAAGGTTTAAGGCATGAGTGTCCAAAAAGTGAAAAAACTTCAAAAAGTGGACATCCCAATGCATTGGTGTGCACTGAAAGTTATAAAAATGTCAAAAATGTGAAATCTAGTCCAGAGAAGTGCACTAATAGACAAGATTCCAAAGTTTGCGAAAAACATCAAAAAGTGCACACCAAACCAAAAAGCATCCCAAGTTCATGAAAAAGCATCAAAAAATGAGTGTCTAATGTGTTGAAGCATGCTACAACAAGCACCTATCAAGCATTCAAGTTTGAACATAGAAAGCATTTATTTTCATCCTACAAGCATGCCGTTTGCAAGGCAAGTCAAGTTCGTTCAAAATAAAAGAGGGGACACCTTAATGCCTTGGCACACACCTCAACAAAGAAAGTCTAGAAAATCAAAATCGTCAGGTCACTTACACTCAAGAAGTGTGCCTCAAGTTACTCCAACAGAAGTGAAATCAAGTGTTCAAGCTCATGCTCATGTGAATGCTGTCCAGGTTTTCAATCCTTCGAAAAGGTCATACATTCAAAGGCGTATATCTATCATGACTTTGTTTAGAAAGTTAAAACTGTTGATGTTAATGCAGCGTCGGTCTTCACTAGTACATGGGCCGACCTTATATTTAAGATATATAATGTACTTATTCTGGCCGACCTTATTTGTTATTTAAATATCTATCAAAAAGGCCGACCCATATGAAGAGGCGCCAAGAAGGTATATATACAAGGTTACCTTTTGATGGTAACATACATTCGAATATACACAATAGAAGTTCGCTATATTGGCAGAGCAGAATTCGCAGTTATAGAAGAAGTTCATACTTGAACAGCAGATCATCATTTTGTAGCAGCAGACCGATCTCAAGGAGAAACATATTAAGTTCATACTTGAACAGCAGATCATCATTTTGTAGCAGCAGACCGATCTCAAGGAGAAACATATTCATTTGTATCTTTGCATCTAGGAGAGATACTATTATTCATTGTATCAAATTCGGCATTGTGTTGGGCCTGAGTTCAAGCAGATTTCTGCTCTTATTCCTTAAATATATAAGAGATATATTTGCTGGGTTTTTCTCCCTCAAGAGGAGGGTTTTCCCAGGGTATCTTGTTGTGTTCATTGTCTTATGTGTTGCATTTCTATTATTCAATTGATTAAATAATCTGATCTAAGAAACACTAACATGGTATCAGAGCGGGTGTGAAAAAGATCGTGATCAGATTTAGTTCGCAACACTTATTCTTTTTCAGTCTATCTTCCAAATTTCTCAAGATGGTGAACGGTCTGAAAATCGAGGATAGACTCGAAGGAATCTCGAACTACATATCATGGAGATTCAGGTTCATGCTAACCTTGGAAGAGAATGATTTGGCTGAGTTTGTGAAAACAAAAGTTCCCGAACCTGAGGGGGAAGAAGAGAAGCTGCAATGGAGGAAGAAAGACACTAGGGCAAAGAAAGCATTGGTTGATTCCGTCAAAGATCATATTGTACCAATTATCTTCAAGTTGGATACAGCAAGAGAGATGTTTACAACCTTGGAAGAGATGTACAAAATCAACAACACCAGTCGTGCCCTTGCTCTGAAGCAACAACTTCATCATGTGAAAATGGAGAAAGGAGAATCTGTTATTACATACTTCATGAGGATTTCAGAGATAAAAGATCAGCTCTCCACTATTGGACACATGATTGATGATAAAGAACTGACTATGCTTGCTCTCAATGGTCTTCCGCTTTCATGGGAGGCATTCATCCAAGGAATCAGTGCAAGATCCGAACTTCCTAAGTTTGATCGATTGAGGATTGATTGCATTCAAGAAGAGTCAAGACTAACAGCAAGGGGGATTGGTCAAAGCTCAAAGAATGAAGAATTACAAGTTCTTACCTCTCATTCATCAAACAAAGGAAAAGGCTTTAAGAAAGGATTCTTCAAAAGGAATCGAGAAGATGGAAATGATGATGCTCCTACCTTCAAAAGAAAACGAGACATGTCCAAGATTCAATGTTTTCGTTGTGATAAGTATGGTCACTTTGCGAGGGTGTGCCCTCAACGACCTAAGCTTCAAGTTGCCACTGCAGATGTTGAAGAAGTCACTCCACAAAAGGACTCCAGTAATTATCTATTTTATTCAGCCTTGTCTAGCAATGTTTCTACGGACTCTTACACTTGGTTGATTGACAGTGGTGCTTCTAGACACATCACCGGATTCAGAAGTCACCTTTCAAACTTAATGGAAAGCAACTCTAGTGATCAAGTTGTTATTGGAGATGATGCTAGATATTCTGTAAAAGGGTTTGGAAATTCCACTCTTCACTTGGATTCTGGAATTTCTTTGGAATTGAATGATGTACTGTTCGTACCAGGGATAAAGAGAAACCTTGTTTCAATTTCAGCATTAGAAGACAAAGGTTATCAAGTTGCCTTCTCTAAAGGGAAAGTTCTAATATGGGCAAAGAACTCCAGCTTCAAATCTGCTCAAGTGATTGGAGTTAGACATGAATGTCTCTACATGCTGTGCACTCGTCCTCTTCAAGCACTTGTGCATAACAGTACCAGCATGTGTGAACTTTGGCATCGAAGATTGGCTCACATTCACTTTCGTGCTCTACCTATCATGGAGAAGATGGTCACCGGTCTTCCGAAATTCGATCAAGAACATGAAGGTACATGCAAGGGATGTGCCCTAGGCAAGAACACAAAAGGTATGTTCCATTCCAGTGAAAGTAGATCCAAATGTATTCTTGATCTCATTCATTCTGATTTGTGTGGTCCAATGTCTATTGCATCATCTAGTGGTTTCTTGTATTATATTATTTTCATTGATGATTACTCTAGAAAGACTTGGATTTATTTCTTGAGATCGAAAGAATCAGAAGAAGTATTAGTAAGATTCAGAGAATTCAAAGCGCAGATTGAAAATCTGTCTGGGAAGAAGATCAAAGTATTAAGATCTGATAATGGTGGAGAATACACTTCTGGCACTTTTCGAGACTTTTGTATTGAAGCAGGGATTAAGAGGGAGTTCAGTGTTCCCTATAATCCACAACAAAATGGTATTGCTGAAAGGAAGAATAGGTCTATTGTGGAAGTAGTGAAAGCTATGATCCATGATCAAGACTTACAAATCTCCTTTTGGGCTGAAGCATCAAGAACAGCCGTCTATGTTCAAAACAGGAGTCCCCATAGGATCTTAGAGAATAAAACTCCTGAAGAAGCATTCTCAGGCGTGAAGCCTGAAGTTAGTCATTTGAGGATCTTTGGCTGTCCAATCTATGTTCATATTCCAAAGGAAAAGAGAACAAAGCTAGAACCTTCTGGGAAGAAAGGAATTCTTGTAGGCTACAGTGAGACATCAAAAGCTTACAGGATCTACATTCCAGGACAGAAGTCTATTGAGATTAGTAGAGACGTCACATTTGAGGAAGATGTTGCTTATAGGAAGTCCAAAGGCACTCCGATGGAGGTCGATGAAGAAGAACCTCCTCAAGATATGGAAGTTGACCATATCCCAGAGAATCTGAAGGAGGATACAAAACCTAAAGAAGATATTGATCCAGCTGAGCCTTTGGATCCTACTGATGGGCCTCTAGACATTGTGATTGGAAAGAAAAGACCTCTTTGGGCTCGCAGGACAATGCAGGAAGCAGAAAGGTTTGTAGCTCCAAGAGGAACCTTCAGAGAAAGCAAGAGACCTCACAAGTTCTCTAGCTATGTTGCCTTGATGAGTCAGATTATTGAGTCAGAGCCTTCAAATGTTGAAGAAGCTTCTAGTCAACAAGTATGGAAAGATGCCATGATTGAGGAGTATCAGTCTATACTTAAGAACGATGTTTGGGATATAGTTCCTAGACCCAAAGACAAATCTGTGGTGTCTTCTAAGTGGCTCTTCAAGATCAAGCATGCAGCTGATGGGAGCATTGAGAAACACAAGGCTAGATTTGTGGCTAGAGGGTTCTCACAAAAAGAGGGAGTTGACTATGAAGAAACTTTTGCTCCTGTGGCTCGTTACACGTCTGTTAGAACCATCATTGCTATTGCCGCATCTAGAGGATGGAAGATTCACCAAATGGATGTAAAGACAGCTTTTCTGAATGGCATAATAGAAGAAGAGGTTTACATTGAGCAACCAGAAGGATTTGAGGTACATGAGAAAGAATCTCATGTCTGCAAGTTGAAGAAGGCCTTGTATGGTCTTAAACAAGCTCCTCGTGCTTGGTATGAAAGAATTGATCAGTACCTTTCAAGTTTGGGTTTCTCAAAGAATGATGCAGATTCTAACCTCTACTTCAAGGTAGTAAATGGTGAAGCATTGATTTTAGTTTTATATGTTGATGACTTGATCATTACTGGTGAAGAACATCTAATACTAAAATGCAAGAAGGAATTAGCTTCAGAGTTTGAGATGAAGAATCTAGGTCTTATGCATTACTTTCTTGGCTTAGAAGTTTGGCAAAAGCCAAATGAGATGATTCTAAGTCAAGGCAAGTATACTGTTGACATTCTCAAAAGGTTTGGTATGCTTGACTGCAAACCTATGTCTACACCCATGGAGTCTAATTTAGATAAGTTGAAAGAAGCTGCAGCTAGTTCAGAACCAGTGGATTCTACGATGTATAGGCAGTTGATTGGTTCATTGATGTATCTAGTTAACACTAGACCTGATATCTGCTATGCAGTGAGTGCACTTAGCCAGTTCATGTGTGAACCAAAGCAAATACATCTTGTAGCAGCTAAACATATCCTGAGATATTTATGTGGCACAATTGGATATGGGTTGAGATATTCCTCAAATGTGGATTTGGAGCTGCATGGTTTTACTGACTCTGATTGGGCAGGATGTGTCTCAGATCGGAAGAGTACTTCTGGTTGTTGCTTCAGTTTGGGGACTGCTATGATCTCCTGGTGTAGCAGGAAACAGTCTTCAGTGGCCTTGAGTACAACTGAAGCAGAGTATATTGCAGCTTGTGTGGCAGCTCGTGAGGCAGTGTGGCTTCGTAAGCTCCTTGCAGGATTGTTTGTTCAATCAATGGAGCCTACTATCATACACTGTGATAATCAAAGCTGTGTGAAGCTTTCTGTCAATCCTGTGTTTCATGACAGAACAAAACATGTTGAGATCAAGTACCACTATATTAGAGATATGGTGCAAAGGAAAGCTATACAGTTGAGGTATATCAGCACTGAAGAGCAAACGGCAGACATTCTCACCAAGCCTCTCGCCAGGATGAAGTTTGTATACTTCCGAGAGAAACTTGGTATGGTCTCAGTAATCAGTGATCCTTGTTGAGAATGCAACTCTCTGCTGAGTGAGAGTTGAGGTGAAAGCCCTTGTTAATACAATTCTCTGCTGAGAGAGAGTTGAGGTGTAAGTCCTTGATAATGCAATTCTCTGATGAGAGAGAGTTGAGGTGAAAGCCCTTGTTTCCACCCTCTGGGAGAAGCTATGGTGGATGTCATGTGTGTGACTCCATGACAACATCACGTGAGAGAATCCGTGATGAGTTTTTACCATCTATGGGAGTAGCCATAATGGTTAATATCACGTTGAGGTGATATTTTATTTTGTTTTCATTCTAACATAATGTGTCTTGTGCAGATGGAAGTTCATCCCTAGCTGAGAGGGAGTGTTGATGTTAATGCAGCGTCGGTCTTCACTAGTACATGGGCCGACCTTATATTTAAGATATATA
Organism: Sequoiadendron giganteum; assembly: GCA_007115665.2. Taxonomy (NCBI): domain Eukaryota; kingdom Viridiplantae; phylum Streptophyta; class Pinopsida; order Cupressales; family Cupressaceae; genus Sequoiadendron; species Sequoiadendron giganteum. The sequence continues at coordinate 115,991,715 of CM021109.1, forward strand.
ATGTACTTATTCTGGCCGACCTTATTTGTTATTTAAATATCTATCAAAAAGGCCGACCCATATGAAGAGGCGCCAAGAAGGTATATATACAAGGTTACCTTTTGATGGTAACATACATTCGAATATACACAATAGAAGTTCGCTATTTTGGCAGAGCAGAATTCGCAGTTATAGAAGAAGTTCATACTTGAACAGCAGATCATCATTTTGTAGCAGCAGACCGATCTCAAGGAGAAACATATTAAGTTCATACTTGAACAGCAGATCATCATTTTGTAGCAGCAGACCGATCTCAAGGAGAAACATATTCATTTGTATCTTTGCATCTAGGAGAGATACTATTATTCATTGTATCAAATTCGGCATTGTGTTGGGCCTGAGTTCAAGCAGATTTCTGCTCTTATTCCTTAAATATATAAGAGATATATTTGCTGGGTTTTTCTCCCTCAAGAGGAGGGTTTTCCCAGGGTATCTTGTTGTGTTCATTGTCTTATGTGTTGCATTTCTATTATTCAATTGATTAAATAATCTGATCTAAGAAACACTAACAAAAACATGTAAGAATTCCACTTGAAACCTAGGTGCATGCCACTTGCATATGATGGTCAATTTTCAGGAAACATTCAAAAGAGCACTCATAAACATCAGGGTGCACCCCACTGAGAGATCAAATTTAAGGCAAATACAGTGTGTCATGAGTGCAACTAGCATGCAATTGTAATGATTTTGCAAAATGGAAAGCTAAAGATAGAAAAGAATGCAGCCCATAAAGGTGTTTGATTTTGTTATCATTGTTCATTCCAACTCTCCCTTTGCAAGAACAGCATTTTCAGAAGGTTAAATGCAGAAATAAGTAGGGTTGAAATTTTAAGGCACCATTAGGAGCTCTTTGATCATTTTCAGCAGGTTTTCAAAGGTTGAATCAGCAGTTATCCTCATCATCAAGCATCTACAGGTTTTGAGGCAGAACCCACTGTTATCAAAGGATTTTGTAGCATATTTTCAGTCTTTTATAGGACATACATCAGATGTCAGCAACTTTTAATGGACGCCCAGGGGTTGTGGGCTTCTAGGCTTTTTTTTCATAATTTTTGTGGCATCTAGGGTTTCAAAAACAGATCCTCAGGAAAGGGGAATTGTGTAATGAATTTAGGGTTTTCAAAAATCCCTAATGTTGCAGGTTTTGTGTAAGGTGAGGATTTGAAAGTGATTTTCAGCAGAAAGTAACAACACTTTGTAAAATTTTCTATTGCCAAGCATCTACAGTCATGGCCTTGACAAGTTTCAGTCATAAACAGTGGAATTTTTTAAGTGGTATTGGAGGTTTTTCTGAAACTTGTGTTGCAAGTTTGTGAAGATAGTGACTTCATTTGGAGCTTCACTGTTCACCATTGCTAGTTTCTATGATAGTTTTCAGTGGAGGGGTTTCCTCAACCATCCTCAGCAGGTTTTATTTCATCAATTTGTGGTAGATATCAATGAGGATTTCAAGAGGGTTTAATGAGGATTATAGGATTTGACATCAGTCTTCTTCATTTCCAGACATTTCTAGCCAAGTTTGTTGCAAATCCTCAAAACTTTTTAGTCATTTGATCTTCATATATGGTGGTTTTCAGCATGTTTCAGTCATTACAAGGGCGGTATTCGGCACTTTGATAAGACACTGAAAGGTTATCAATTCCTTCACTCTTCATCCAAGGCACTTCAAGATCAATGGTTTGATTTTTCAACAAAGGTCATGTGGAGATTTTATCAAGGGATGAGGATGGACTGTTGAGGCTTAGAGTTTCAAACTACCTCCATGGGTCATATAAGTTTCAGGACAGGGAGGCCCTTCTTGCTGCATCAGAATCACTGAGACAAACCATTCACACATCAGATTGGCTATAATTAGCCATCACTATTATCAGAGGAGAGTAATTCTTAGATAACCTTCTAGAAGGTTTATCTTAAGTCTATTAAAGGTTCTCTTGTTTTATACAATGTATTTTCAGAGAGTTTTGTATTTAAGGCTTGCTTTGTGTGCAAGCAAACTAATAGGAACATCAGCATGGTTTTTATTTTATCACATGCAAAACATTGTAAAGACTTATAAATAAGTGCCTTGTGCACTTAGATTATAGGGAATGGTAATTTTACACACACTTGCTGCTGAGATTATTGTCAAAGATTCTTTTATTGTCTTATGTGTTGATTTTGTATACTAAATAAAAAGAAGTGATTGTTTCAAGCCTTGTATAGCAATTTCCATTAATGTGAGTGTTGTACTTTGTATTGCAATTTTCATTAATATGGATGTTGTACTTTGTATGCAATTTCTATTATTCAATTTATTGGATCTTGTCTATTGGTTTCCATTCAACTCAAACCTTGTGTTGTACTCATTCTTTTTGGTCTCTACTTTTAGCCAAAAAGAGTGAGTGTGTGTTAGATATCATAGATTAAGTCATTCACATCAGTCAAAAAGTTATTAAATATCTTGTCCATGTGTAGAAGTGTTCATTAGCCTTGTGCCCATACCCGAGAACCATAAGGTAGGCAATTTCTTTAGTTTGTTTGCAATGTGTGCTTAAAACCCAAAGATTTAACTTGTAGATATTGTTGAAAGCTAGAGATCATTTCCTTAAGTTCTAGGATTTAATTTAGTTTTTAATTACAAGGAAGCTTCCCCTTATAATTTGAAGAAAGGTTTACCCTTATAAGTTGTTTCATTTTGCGTTGTCCTAAGGGGACAAATTAAAATATTAACACGCCACTATTTTGATCCTTCTACAAGAAGGAATTCATCAAACCCATCGAAACTAGACATGCATCCTACTCCATTTTATTGGAGAGAATGGTTGAGTTGCAAGAGCCCTTACAACTAATGATCGTGACACAAGAGTGAGATCGATAAACTAAGTCAAATTCAAATCAAGTGTTGAGCATCAAAAAGTGGTGAAGAGCAACAATTTTTTTATCATATATTGAATTCATAACCTTCATCATAGCCCATGTTTTTACAATGATCAAATATAGTGTAATGTCCCCTTTTTTCGAGATCAATATCCTTGTAGTGGTTTGCCTATTATCTGGTTCCCTTAGGCTATCGAGATGTTTAGGGGACCCTTTTGAGGGTGTTCGGTGGTTCCCCAGCTGGTTTTCAAAGGTTTATCTTAGTTTCACCTACTTAGTGATTCAGTGATTTGGTGGTGGACCCTCTGGAGGTCGTTCAGGTTGTTTTCTCCCACACTTACTATTTATAGTAAGTCACTTGGTCATAACACTCATACTTGCTATTTATAGTTAGTCATATCTGGATCAGTTGTCATCATGCCTACATCCGAAAAGTATAACTAGATCATTATTTGAGTTGGTGTTGGGTGATTAATGATTATATTATTAAAGTTAATTGACTTTAATAATATTAATATTTAATGACTTATTAAAAGGTGATATAAGGGGGTTGAATGGAAATTAATAAAGTGATTATATTAATGATGCTTTATTAATTTAATATTTTAAAAAGGCCAAATGCATCAAAAGCAAATATTATTTTATTTAATTATTTGACCAAGTGGAGATTTGGAGTATAAAAGCAAAAAAGCATTTGCATTTTCACTATCTTTGATCATTTTATAAAAACTTGTGCAAATTGGAGAAACTGAGCAAGGGTTTGCTGGTTTTGAAGATTCAAGCTTTTTGAGGATGAAATCCCTCAGAAAGAACAATGTCTATAGGTGTGGAAGATCACCCAAGGGCATTCTGAGAGATAATCTCATTCAGGGGTTATTACAGATCTTCATTGGTTTCAGAAGGAAGATTTAAAACAGGTATTCAAGATGGAATAATACAGGGTCGAAGATTGTTGATATTCTCAGCTGCTTATCAAGCATTTTCAGATCTGCAATTTATGCTGCTGTTTCTGGGTATGGATTATATGTATTCCCTAAATCATTAATAAAATCTGGTTATTTATTTCTTGCATTTGATTGAAATTGGTTTATTTGCAAAAATCTATATTATCTATATTGTCTGGCGAAACCCCAAATACCAAATCGGGGGGCGGGTTATTACATATGGGGACTTTGATAGTGCTATCCTTGAGGAGATATATGTGTATCAATAGCATGTTCAGCCAAATTAAGATCATTGTTCAACAAAGACACCCCAACTTGTAGTTCTACAATGAGCACATTTAGTTTATCATTCAGTAATGTGGGAGAAGTTAAACACTCCTTTACACATGGTCTCCTATGCACTAAACCTGAAGTGGTATGTGCAAAGGCTCAGTGAACTTCTCCCCATAAATGACAGGGAGGTCGAGAGAGGCTGCATTAAGGCCATTAAGATGTACAACATGGAGGAAACTGCATTGATATGACATGAGTGGACTAAGTCTTCCAAACTCAGGGCCTATATAAATTTAGCAAAAATGAATTGGGAAACTTTGGTCCAAGAGAACTGAGTGAGTTTGTGGTGGTTGTATGAGCCTTTGTCATTGCTATGTGCATTGTCCATTCAACTCTTATCATAGGTTTGTAGTTCCTTTGCTGCTAAGAAGAACTGATCTATATACAACTTTATTCAAATTTCAATCTATCAAGAGGGACAAGCTTACCTATAGGAGAGCTAAATAGCTTGTGACTATAAACAATGCCTTGCATCATGTTGTTCGCAAGACAATTGAGTATCCAAATCCAGCAACACATTGGGATGTAAAGCTGGGGGAGCCAACACAAAGTGATGAGGATTACATTGTGCATACATGGTTGTTCAAAGTCTAGTTGCAAGAGCTAGATGAATCTAGAAGTTTCAAGGATGAGGAGCATGCCACAACATTCGCATCAAACAATGAGTTAGATTAGCCATTGTATTTTGTGTGTTACTGTATATTTTGTACTTTATATCTTTAACTTGATAAATAATAAAAATATTATACTATAAATGCTTCTCATTGATCACTGGATCAATTGATTGTCAAATTGTCAAACTTTGTACAACTTTCAAATTAGCTTATCCATATTGTCTGCAACTTCTTTTATTGTTTTTGTAATTAATTTTCATATGATTTTTAGTAGGACCTCCCCACACCCTGTGGCCCTCCCCTATCCTCACCCCCCATAATCCTCAAACTTCCAAAAATATTTGCCACCCACAAAACCATGACCCCTTATCCCCAAAACTTGAAAAAACCCCAGTTTGAATACAACTTCATACCACCAAGATAAATAGAAATTTCTCTTATAGGTATTTTTGAACATCAGCAAATCATCTTCCCCTATCATATGAAGATATTCCATGGTATAATTGAGATCGATGAAAAATATGTGAATAACAAGTACTGCAACAACAAGAGATGAAGCATAGCATTCAAATCAGTGGCATTCTGATGTTCTCATTCCAAGAAAGCATGTTTACTAGAGTCATAACATGGACAAGGTGGGAAGCAAATCTTAAAATAATCTACATATAAAACAGGAAAAAGTTATCTTTGCTTTGCCTGATAACTTCGTTGAGATGCAAGAAGAAAGAGCTTCATACAAGAAACCAAGTGACTAAAATTCCCAAATTTAGATGGATACCATGCATATAACAGAAATCATACAAATGGTTATCATATGAATTTTTTACAGTAAAGGGTGTTCCTATAAGTTCACATATATGAAAATTATAAGCAATGATACTAGTGATACTCAGATCTAAACAGAAAGCAAATCAGAAAGAGTTATATCAGTTCTTTTGGTAAACCAAAAGAGATTTCTGCATCAAATGCATAACCTGTAAAATTCAATTACTCACAAGAGTCGAATGGAGCTTACTCTGTCACAGTGTGATTAATTGAAGTAACAGCCTCATTGTTATGGTAAGTATATGGGCTGTCTGGAAATTTAGAAGCTTTCACTGAATTCCAAATCTGCAAAAGTGTGAAAACAGCATTATTTCCCTTTGTCAATACAATCAGCAACCTACTTCAAGACATTGGACCATGAAAACAGACCTAGGAAACAATCAAAAGAATTATGAAACACTAGGCACATCAAAAACAATTAACATTGTAAAAAGATTCATACAAAAATATTTTATACTGGAAATTCATTTATATTTCAGTCTCAAAATAGATTTCCATTTACTGCTTTATTTTTACAACGGTATTAAGTTTGAATATCAAAGTGTGAAACTGTCTTAATTTGAACAGAAAACACCAACAGAGATTGTAAGAAAATAGTAACCAGCAAAGAAAAACCACAAAAAATTTCATCCAATTCCCAAGAAGTCCATCTAGAATATCATAAGAGAACATCCATTACAATATCTTCTTTATTATTACATGGGAATCAATCTTAAATGTCAGAAAGGAAAAAAGGAAAAAAGAAAAAAAGACATTTTGAGTTTCAAAAGAAAACCCCAATAGAGATCATAAGGAAAAAGTGACTGGTAAAGAATAACAACGAAATGTATGATTCAATTTCCAAGATGCCCATCTAGAATTATGTGAGACAACATCCCTAACAATACTGAGAATGCATAAAATACAAGACTGTAATGACCAGCACCGAAACACTGAGTATAAATTTAAGGCAGATAACAATATAAAATACCCATGTTGATAACCACAACCGAACGGGGTGTTTCCCTGTAGAGAGGAGGAGTATTTCTTTATACAAGAACATGGTTCCACCATCCACTTCCTATATTTCTTTGACAATTCTTGGACAAGGCCCCATAGCTAACGTAAACCTGAAAAACTAGAATATGACTAACTCTTGTGTAAATGATCATAGATTCTCATTTTCATTTTATTGCTATTTGAGTTTGCCACAGCAAAGGCTGGTCACAAATCAACACTGAAGAAAAGGAATTTTGTGAGTAATACTTATCCCTGGGTATTGAATGTTTCAGGATTTAACTGTGTAATACTTTTTCTATCAATGTTTCGGATCACACTCTGTGATCCATCATCATGATGTAGAGAACAAGAGAAGAGAATGTAAAATGGTAGATTGCAGACCACAGCTAACCAAATCCAGAAACATTCAATACCCAATATTATGGACTGGAAATTTCATGTCTTGAACAGTTATCCCTCCTAACATACAAAATGAGAAAGCCTCTTAGATTTCACATGAAAAGTGTTCTAAACAACCCTTTGAAATGTCTGCCATTGCTAGCACAAACATAGATTCTGGTTCAAAAGAATTAGAAAACCAAACACTGTTTATAAAATATATTTGTAGAGAATGGATCACAGTCAAGAAAAATAACATTCCAATGTTTCATATATATATATATATATATATATATCAATCTTCCTTTAAATGTCTGGGCAACAATATAAAAACTGTTTTACTAAAGTTTTTAATCCCTATGCTATATTTGTGTAATTAATCACAACGATAAAAACTACCTCCAAAGCCATGAATCTACCACTACCACCCACAATGGGTAAATGCGGATTTTGCAATCTCTTACAGTTCCTGTAATCTTTCACAATTTCTTACAATCTTTGTAATTTTTTCAGGAAGGATTCACATTATGTCAATAACTAACTTCAAGGGTTCTTGTTGACTTCTAAACATTATCCAACGTACAATAAACCAGTCAAAGAGGATATTTATTATAGCTCAAGCCTTATTAAAACTCAGACCATGATAAGCAGATTATACCCTTAGAAAAATAATCCTAATTGCAAACTGAAACTTCAATCAAAACAGCATACCTAAGTATAATAACATGCAAACACACTGCTAAAAATACAAATGCCAAACACTTTAAAAAACTGTCATTTATAGTTCTGAAACTGAACTACACTAAAATGTTCTTCTTCTCCTATATGCTATATTTTTTCCTTATTTCTAAGTTAGGTGCCCAAGATCTTATTTATAGACTGAGATAATCTTCTGACCTTTACAAAAGCTAAATAAAATAGAAGACAAAGTGCTTTATTCTAGAAATAAAAAGAAATTATCTTCAGAAATTAGAATTCCTCTAAATATACAAAATGCTAGAAAAGTTAGAAGAGTCTAGTGTTAAGCTAAAATAGAAAACTATGAACTAAACTAAAACTTAAACTTAAAGCTGCTTTCGGCGCCCAGCTGTAGAAGAACAGAAGCCAAGCAATACACTTAAAAAGCTAAAACTCCCTCTTTGTGAAGAAGGTGCTCTTGATGCAGCCATGATTCGAGGGGTCCCAATGAAGGGAAGCCTGAATCATGCAGTCCTCAACATACACAATGAATTCAAAAAAGTGAGGAAAACTAAAAAATGAGCAGAAAACAATGTCATTTATTATTATCACAAATGGCAGATTATAGAGTATGGTGATCTACAAAGGAATGTCTTCACTAAAGATATACATAGAATTACAAGACTCAATACCTTGGCTCAGCTCTCACACTTGCAGACTCTAAACTCATGCCCTAACAACTTCTAAATATCCCTACTTGACCCAACACTCAACTTGTCAAAACTGAAATTCATATCTCTTGTCTACTATACATACAATCATTTGGGTGCCAAAACTACACCCACCGCATTCAATGTCATCTACTCTAGAATTTAAATTCAACTACTCTATCAATTGCATTAAATACATTATTTCAAAATTTTCCACTTACCATAATGGGACATTCAACCTCATATGAGTACGTGTGAGCAACAACCATTGCACCTGTCATTGCCTTCCCAAAATACACACTATCACGCTTATGCTCCATACCACCAATGGTTAAATCCCTCCAACCTCCATGTATTTACAGAATTGTGTGTGCACTATTATACCCATATGAAACTTCCACATTGTGTTAAGTTTGTCTTGATCAAGTCTTGTGTAATCTTTATTGTCTTTTGTTCTTTCTAACCCCTTGCAAGATTATGGATTGAAGCTCTTAAAGACATCAATCTTGATGGAATAAAGGAGGCCTTCAAATCCAAAATCTGGCTATCATGAAGACATAGTACAGGCATGCGTCCAAGAACATCAATGCACCAATGTTAGATATAATGATAATGTTCAAATGTGTACACAAGGAGGCACACACCTCATTGAAGAGCAAGAAATTAAAGAAAATTTGATGCAAAATGTTCGAGTATGCACCAATACAGAAAGAAAGAGTGCGAGTGCATCTAAGATCAAAATTGCATGCTTCTACAAATAAGGCAGATTTTTGAAAATTTCAAGACTACTGTATAGGCACACACAAATACAAGGATCAAAGGTCGGCACGACCAACAGGACACATTTCAACAAAAGACTAAAATTACTTTTTTGAAGGCACATGATGAGTGTATAGGCATGTGTGAACATATTGACATGCACGTCAGCAAGCAAAGAGTTTTTGTTGAAAATTGACTCTGTTCAGGCACGTGCCAATACAAAGGATCATCTCTTCCTTTTATTTAAAATTAAAGTGCATGGGAGTAATGTAAAAGGCACACAGTGGAGATGTCAAGCGCATTTGTAAGAAGAAGAATACGCACGTGAGGTCTAATGCATGCTTCTACAAGAGTGTATGATCTGTTCCTTTATATTTAAATAAAGGATTGCCCATGTAAAGACACACACCACAAGATATTGAATTTTCCAAATGCACACACCTCATGGATGCAATTTAGAAGACAAATGTTGAAAATAATTTGAATAGTGTTCAGGCGTGCGCATGGACTATGGTGACTGTTTTATAAAGACAAACAAAGTGGTTTTAAAATTTTAAAATTTTGTCCAAATGGTAAGGCTCATGTCACATGACAAAGATATGCCTATACAAGGTGGCACATGTTTTCAGCAATGCAGCAATCATTAAAAATATAATGATTGCTATGTTTGGCCGGCTTAACTCAATGAAAGGAGGTGTTCCTATTAGAAAGGTCTTATTTGAGGATTCAAACACTTATTTATAGCTGCAAGTGAAAGTGTTATGAAAAAAAAAAAATCAGTTTTAACTAGAAATTATCTATAAATATCAATGAAATTCCACCATAACAGAGAACCTAACAGTAGCTACAGCAGCAAAAGATAGCAGCAGTCAAAATTGGAGATTTGTACATCTTTTTACACAAAAATGACCATTTTCATAGACTTTTAAGGTTTCAAAGTGTGCAAGGTCACATCATGTCAAGGTTTGAATCAAGTCATCTAGAGTCACCTTCCAAAAAGCATATTTTGAGCACATGCTAAAAACAGTGTCTCATTATTTTTAGCCATCATCATTTTCTAATAGAAGATCATATTTTGGGAAAGCTATTTTAATTGGAGATTGCTATTTTTTGCCTTCTAATGCTATCAGCATTCACTATTTATAGCTCAGAGTCAACTAATTTTAGAACATCTATCTCACCATGCTGTGAACTTTTAACAGATATTTGTAATATTTCAATCATCAATTGAACTGGCAATCATGTGTTGTAAATTAGAATTAGTGGATGAGATAATTTGTAATAAAGCTTGTAGACCATGCAAGTGATTGTAGTTAAGGTATAAGTGTAGTTAATTTATTACAATTTTTTCCATGCAATTGTTTGTAAACAATATAAATAACATTTTGCACTTAGAAAAAAATGGTAATTCTCACACCTGCATATTGTTGGAGTTGCTATTCATTGAGTATTTAGTGTTATTATTCCAATTTTGTTATTTACTTAACGACATTTGTTATGCCTATCTTGCTTTGAAAAATTTGCAAGCTTTGTATTGCAGGTAAGCCTAAAGGTGTAACTCAGGGCTTTGTAATAAGTCCTACATTTAATTTAACCAATGTTCATGTTTATGTGTTAGCCTATTCAATTTCATGTGTACTTACCCTACTCAACTATTTTTTCTAAACGGCGTAAGTGTGTATTCATAGGATTTGTTTTAAGTCAAAAAACATAAAATCCTTTACCTAGTGTTGAAAGAGTGTCTTAGCCTTTTGCCCTAGGAAAGACCAAAATGATACACATTTACATTTTATTCAATATGAACATGAACCACCCCAAAAACCATTGTAAAGATTGTAAATTGCAAGTACATATTATCCAATTTTAGGTTAGTTTTTAATTTATAGTGAGCTTCCCCTTCTAATTCTAGGAGCAATTTTATCACACATTTGTTCCTTATGCCACATCGAAAGGTGAAAATTAGAACACTAATATGCACCAACCACTTATTCTGTAGCACCTCATTGTGCCAAAATTCTTTTGCATCAAACACCACAGGCAAGACGAAACGGTTCATGAGCCCTTGCTCATGTGCTCTCTAGTCGATATGTTGTTGCCTTGTTATATTCTACAAATTTTAATGCATTCAACCACATCACATCCTCAACTCCTTGGCCATTCCATTTGACCGTATACTCTTTATGCTCCTTCTTACACATCCACTTAACTCTAGTATCTAACACTTACTCAATCTCTCATACTTTCTTTGACAATTCTCTTCTCCAATCTACCCTACCAATATCCATGCCTCTATTTGTACCCTCAAGTTGTCCCTTAACACAAGGGTATGTCTGCAATGTTGAAGATGGGCAATATATTTATCCCATTTGGTTACTCTATCTCATATGTATTTTTCTCAATTCGCATGGTTTAATCTTCTTCCACTTCAACTTATCGCACATTGCCTTTGGGAACCTCTCCTTGCGCAAGTGTGCTAAGACCATGGTGTCAAATTGATATTCCAACTCTATTTTTCTTATGTTTGCACATTCCTTATATAATGTATCACTTCATCCCATATACATGCACACTTGTGCACATCATGTTAATACACCATGAAATCTCCTACTTCTATATTCTTGATACAAGACAACAACCAAAACTCCAAATCAAGTGTCAAGACTCCAAAAAATGTAAGTGTTGGAGATTGCAGTCCATCAAACAAATTCATGCAGCTCTGAAACACTGCACTCAAAACTCATGACAGACTCTCTTTTGAAGATTATTTTGAACTGTCAAATGTAATCATTTTCTACTGAAAACTTGGAAAATGAAAGCCACCACATTCATCTACAAGAAGATAAATAGATCATAATTTTTCTGCCAACAATACCCCTCCAATTTCATAGTCAAAAACCAAGAAAACACCTAGTTTCACACATTCAACAAGCAAAGCCAAATTCACTAAAACTACTGGCAACCATTGAGAGCTCAATCCTAAATGTCAACCAGCAACAAAGATGACTAAGATTCATGAACAAATCTGATTTTATTATTTTAAAATCCTCCAAAAGCTGAAAACAGTTGTTTCAAAAGCCAAACTATGAACAAAAAATCAGCTACAAGCATGAAATTTGCATTTTATGACAGGAAACCTGTTACAAGAGTCCTCTAAATAGCTACAACAGCAGCAATAGAGGTCATACAATACTCTTGCCCCACCTCTAGGTGTCCCTAGCTGGTATTACAGGTAATTCTTCCCCAAAACCTTCATCTTTTCTCTTCCTTCTACTGTCTTCCTTCTTCAAGATGGGCGTGGCTTTTTCCCTGCCAATATTGCTGCATTTTCGAACTCTTTTTCTCCTTCCTTGGGCATCCAAGATTCTCCTGTAACTCCACATTCATTGCCTGGCAAGAATTTTAAATTTCTTTGCTAATTCAGACTTCCATCATTCCATTTTTCCACCTCCATGCACCCATACTCCTCTTGCCTGATCATTTAATGTCAAATTCAAATTCAGGACGAATAACAAATGCCAAAAATGGCCTCCTCCATCTTGGGTGTGGGGTTATGTGCAGCATAATAAATTCCAAAAATCAACAATTCCTGGGATTTTCAGCGCAAATCCAATTTGAAAAACCAACCTTTCAAATTGACTTCAATTTTATGGAGTTGGAGAGGAAATTAGATTAAAATATTAACATGCCTGCAAAACAAAATACAACCAAGAATAAAAACAAAGAAAAACATATTTTTGGGTGTGCAGGATTGCACGTGTACCTGAATGCTCCTGCATCAAACAACCTATTGTGCCCAATAAATATTTTTTTGCTTCATTAAGGCATTTTGTAAAGAGTAAAAAGTCTTGTGAAAATTATTGTCAAATTTCGAAATTTCTGAAAGTAGAAAGTTTATAATTTTAGAAAGTTTCTAAAAATAGACTTGAGTCGGGGTTTTCTGGATTTGTTGTCAAATGGATGCTGACAAAACTTTTTGATTGGTCAAAAATACTTCACAAATAGGCTGGTCCGATTAGAATCGTCAAAAGGTCATTTTTTCTTTGTTGGGTCTATTTTCCTTTTTCAAAAGGCAAAGCATTAGCTCTGAAGTCATCAATGGAGGAAGGTCAGCTGCCAGGAGTCAAATTCAAAATCTCAAATGCTGCACAGACATCGACGAACGGTGAACAAGGCACACAAAATGAAGAACGAAGAAGGGAAAGGAAAAAGTTGAAATTTGTGAAAATATTCTAAGTCTGGAGGAGCTAGGCGTCCCTGGCCAAGAAGGGCGCCTGGCATCTCATGCCTTAGTTTATTTTCGCCCTCTTTTCGAAAAACGTGCATTTTTTCCCAAAAGCTCAATCCCGTTGCACAAAGAAACAGTCAAAAGTAGTTTTCATAGCTGGGAAAAGCAACCTCAGTTATGTTCAGGCTCCTTAGTAGACTCATCATCCAGTGTCGAGGGTTCGTCAGATAGCAAAAAAAATGGAGATCAAACGGTGGCAATTTGCGAAAAAACAAAGAAAATGAAAGAAAGTTGAAAATCATCAAAAATCTTCTAAGTTTGGGATGCTGGGGCACCCCTGTCAAGGAGAAGCGCCTAGCTTCTCAACACTTAGAATATTTTTCACCCGTTCGGAAATTTATCAAACTCCTTCGTCGGCCTGATTCCTGTTCTCAGAAAATCAGTCAGATGCAATGTCTAGGGTTGACAGAGGGTATTATTCATCTTGGATAAGATTAGGCTTGCCTAATTGACTGCCTTTCAGTCTCTCTTATTCATCGGCTGGCAAGAAAAGATGATCAAACTTGGGTCACTAGCTCTTCACGGAATCACACAAAGCAAAATTTGAAAATCATGAAAAATTGGCTAAGTCTGGCAATGCTAGGCACCCCTGTCAACCAGGGGCGCCCAAGTCTTCATGCCTTAGAATATTTTTGTCTCTGAGTCACCTTCTTTCCAATTCAGCTCCGTCGGCAGTTTCAAAGGCTCGCAATCATGATCAGATGACGTCGAATGTCAATATGAAGCTGAGGATCATTACAACAGTGGCCGAACATGAGATTGCCATGGTCAAACAGATTTTATTAGTTGGCAGTGTCAAATTGTTGGATCATCAAAGACAGAGGCAGGTCTCGCCGGAAGCAGAAGCAAGCAAAATTTGAAAAATGAAGGAAAAATGCTAAGTTTGGGATGTCTAGGCACCCCTATCCAGTCAAGGCGCCTAGCATCCCATGCCTTATCCATTTTTCAGCTTCCGTTGTTCATTGTTCAAGAAACTCATCTTCACACGTGTGCTTTTTCGCAACTGCAAATGAGGAGTTCGCCATTGCATGTGCAAATGGACTTAGATTTTTGCAAATGAAGTCTCTATCTTCGTGGATAGACTTCAACATTTTAGGGTTTTGCCAAGAAAGCGCTTTTTTGTCATCAAACTCTATTTAAAAAAGCTTTTTGGCATTCATTCTTCACTTTTTGTAGGTTGGCATCCAGAGGAAGAAACATATATTTTTCTTCTCATCAAGATTTGGAAGCTCAAACGGGGTGCTTTTTCAGTGTTCTTCGTGGATTTGGGATTGGGAAGCACAAAGGCACGCTTTTTCATGGTCCAATCTTATAGGGCATCACATTTCAGAAACAAGTGGTCAGCTTTTCCAGTTTTCATCAATATGGGTCCACTTGCTTTTTACTCCTCTTGAAGATTGGAAAATTTTATATTTCCAAAAATCTACTTTTTTCGCGCATTTTTAGGAAATCCTCAGCTTTTTCAAAATTTGACAAACTAGGTCTCTTCAGAACTTGATTGTCTACAAAACCCAGGTCTTATCTTTTTTCTGAGAATCCACTTTTTAGAGAAAAATCAGCAGCTTGTTTTTAGCAGTTTGCGCAAAAAACTTTTCCAAACATAAGCGTGTTTATAGTCAAAATTCAAGTTTTTCAACATGCAATATTCTCCAATAGAAATCAGGACCAAATTAGTGTTGCTCCACGATTGCCTGAGAACATTTGAAATTGATTTGCATCATGTGGTGCCATTGCTTGATTTGCATGCTTTGAAAGCGCAGGAAACATTGCAGTCAAGAATCTTGGTCATTCCAAGCTGCTTGCAGCAGCTTCAATCCCCATCTCAATGCAGCGCCTTGAATTCGTAATTGCTTGTGTTAAGCATTACAATCCAACTACATGAGAAATCCAATCAGCAGATGGGCGTACTATTTGCAGCCTCGGGCCGAACTATGTTGAGAAATGTTTCTCAATACCACCATGGATAGAAAACTTCGTCATTTCGATTGAAAAATGTGAAAAGGTGTGGTATGAGCAAAAGGATAAATACCAAAAAAGAGTTGCACAAAAGTGGTTGAAAGAGAAGTAGAATATTTTGCCAAGGAATGTTGGGCATGGTGAGTTTAAGGAAGAAATTGCAGCCATGATCACTTTGCTCAACCGAATCACAGGTCAAGCAAAGGCAAATAAATTTCAGCCTTGGACGTTTTACATCATTTCCCAGATTATTGATAGAACAGAATACTATGACTGGCCAACTTTGATCAGTTGTAGTCTCCACCATCAAATGACAGAGTTCTACAAGGTCCATGAGTTTCACATGATATCCTACCTCGTATATTTAATAGCCTTTCAAAGCAAGTTTAGAGGTTTGAATGTCATTGGAACTTTGGTACTCAGCATGTATATGATCATTACCTGCAGTTGGGATTTTCAAAATCTCAACAACATTACAAGCGGGTGAATGATGTATTCTTGATGCATACGGTGCGAGATTTAGATAATGAGTTGCAAGTACAAATTTCAACAGATGCCAGATTGGCAATGGCGAAGTGGGCTGATTGGTTTATCCAATTTCCCACATTCTCCTACATCAGAGTATATGGCTTCTCAGGTGACCTAGTCATGCTACCAAGATATCCAACGAATGAGGTAGTGTTCATGGAATTTTTAAGGCAAGTATACGAAGTTCGCATATTTTTGCGTAACAAGCGCAAGGCTGCATTTAGCTTTCCGATTGGAATGGGCATTTACAAATGTAGATCATCAGCAGATGCCAAATTGATGAGTGATGAAACATCAAAGTTTGGCCTCAAGTTTTTAATGAGAGGTGTTCGTATGATCCCCATGGAGCCTTTGCATCGCATGTTGGTCAAAATCATGCACATGTGCTTGCAGTTGAAGATTTTTGGGCTAATTGTGTGGATGAGTTCGAAGTACGCAAGCGCAATTATAGCAAATTTACACTTTAGCAGATGGTTGATATCCTATCAAACGATGTGGAAGGTTTATCAAATGATGATGGGGAAGTCCTACTTCCCACGTATGCCAAAGACAAGGTCGATTGATTAGCTGCCACTTCCACAAATTAGTTGGTCCACCAAAGAGAACACCTCAATTGAGGAAAGAACCAACCGAATTGTCAAGAACAATAGGATATTCTTGAATAGTAAAAGAACGCGGAAGGTAGCTATTCGAGTTGCAAAGCCGCCAATAACCCAGTCATCTTTACCTTCCTCTTCTTCTAAACCAAACCCAAGAGTGAAGGCTATGGGCATTCCTCTGGAAGATACAAAGATTAGCAGAATGTCGAGGAGTTCAAAGGAAAAGGTGTAGTCTCCCATTCAGATTCAGTAGGAACAGCCAACAATTGCATCAAAAATTCCAAAAGAATCAGCACCACAAGCTAAAGCAGTGCCTTCATCTACTAATTCTCCGCCATCACCGAAGCTTTCTCCCATTCATATAGATTCAAAACTCGATTCACCAATTCGCAACGTCTCAGCACATATTGATTCATCCATAATTGATGGAACTAGAACCAAGCCTCCCAATGAAGTTAGCAAAGACTATTCATCTTGGCTTGAGAACATCTTGGGAAAGAAGAGGAGGAAGCCTTCTTATTAGTTGAACTTTGGAGAACTTGATAGCTGTAGTCGACCGAGAGTGTACTTGGTTGGGTGTGAGTCATAAGTAAATAAGACTTTAGTTAATATTAATAATTCATGTACTTGTGTTATGTACGTGTCATGTTAGTTGTCTCGGGAATTAAGTTCTTGATGAAGTAATTAGTTGTAATGAAGGGATGCGACGGTTGGTCTCTCAACCACCGCCAACGTACTATATGTACTTGAGTCATGTAGTCAGGAGACACGGTTACTGTTGCTTTGAATATTCATGTTATGATTGTACTGGCATATATTCTATCAATAAAGACAAGTACATTATGTTCTAAAAGTTGTTTCAGTTTACTCTCATAGTACGTTGAAATCCATCCCATGAGTAAACATTTGGCGTTGTTGCCTAAGCGAACTTAGGGAAATCACCCGACGATAGAATGGCATCATGATGGGTCGATCGACGAAGGAGCGAGAAGACGACCTGTGGGATATATCGTAGAGGGACCATGCACGAAGGGAGGCTCTCACGTGAGAGATCCCTCGGTCGGTCATCTGGGAGGAAAAGGAACGTGGCACAAGCCGAAGGCGTACGACTAGCAACTAATGCACATACGATCAGCACTTAATGCCCGTACGTCTGAATAAAGACAAAAATCAAGTACCGAGTGGACAAGAAACTGTTGAGGAACAAGTACGAAGATCATTAAGACTCAAAGAACAAGAGAACCGACGGATGAAATTAAAACAAACCACCAAAGGAGTAGATGAAGACTAGAACGAAATAAACCAAAATATTGTCTACCCTGGTGGAAAAACTGACAAGGGGAACTTCAGAACACCATTAGTAACAAATAGAGCAAAATATAAAATAAATGAAAATGAAAATGAAGTGACAAAAGAACTTGAAAATAGCATATGTCATATGAGAGAGTTGTCCATATCGAACAACAAAGGGTCAAGAGTTGGAAGATCTGAGCCTAAGATCCCAGGGTAGAGGGAGTACCGAAACAGACCCAATGAGACTCAAAGTGTAGAGGACACCGACAGAGGACATGGGGAAGACTCGAACATAGCCGAGAGTGCAAGTGACGCATCGGGACGTTGTGAGAGAACCAATCCAGTTAGGTCCAATGCACAAGGAGGGTATCGGGGAAGGATGGTGACTCTGCCAGCCGAGAGGCAAAAGCTGCCAAAATTTACGGGAACGGGTCAGAAGATCCAGTACAACATTGTAAGACATGTGAGACGATTTGGATAGCCAACGGGCAAGATGATGTAGACTGTTGGCTGAAAGCATTTCCAGTGACGCTGAGAGATAGTGCCATCGACTGGTACACAAAGTTGGACCAAGTACATAGGGCATCATGGAGATTACTCAAGAAGGCATTCCAAGACGAATTCAAATTCCTGAGGGATGACAGCGAAATTGTAGCGGAAATCTACAATACGAAGCAAGGGAAGCGCGAGAACCTACGCACCTACAACTAGAGACTCAAAGAATTGTTGGTAAAACTGGAGACTTAGCTGGCCAACGAGCTAAAGAAGCGATGGTTCATCGAAGGGTTACCCCCGTCGCTAAGAAAAAAAATGAAAGTCATGCCTCTATTGTCATACGACGAAGCGTACAATCGGGCAATGTATATAGAGTGAAAATAAAAGATCCTCCCAAGGGAAAAATAAAGTAGAAGAATTAAAAAAATTTAAAAACAAGGAGAGAGAAACGATGGAAAAGTATGAAAAAATTAAAAAATTAGAAAAAAAGAAGAGACGAAGAGAGAAAAAAGAGACAACGAGAGAAAAAAGAGACAACGATAGAAAAGAAAGAGACGAGGAGAGAGAAAAAAGAGATAAAAAAGGAGACGAGGAGAGAGAAAAAGAAGACGAAGAGAGAGAAAAGAAAGACGAAAGAAAACAAAAAATTAAAAAATATGAAAAAATAAAAGGAGTTAAAAGTGTGGAAGGTAAAGGTACGAAATACTATAAGGTGAAGCATTATTGGATATTTATTAAAAGTCGTACGGCCATATAAACCTCAGAAGACATGGAAGGGAAGCGACTTTCAGCAATTACCAAAGACGAATAACTATTGGAGCGTACGCCATCAACAAGAGGAAATAATATTGCACAAACTGAACAAGGGAGAAATTTCGTACGATCAGCAAAGTTTGGCTAAGCAAACTGTACGATGTGTGGACAAACCTATACAGGAAAAATTAGGAGTTAAAACTGGGACAACTTCACAAAAGGAGAAGTTTGTATGATACAAGAAGTTGACCGTACGAAGAAAGGAAAAGCCAGTCGTACGAAGTAAAAAGGTTGTACGAGTAAAGAGAAGCCCAGCCATACAAATTAAAAAGGTCGTATGAATAAAGGGAAGTCTGATCATGCGAATCAAAAGGGTTGTACGAGGTGCAAAGAATCCGATTGTATCATACAGGGAGAATATGTACGAGTTTGGAAACATAAAAAGACCGTACAATGTAGGGAGAGGTCATACAAGTTGGACAGCGTAGATAAAAAGACCGTACGATCTCTGTAATGATCCTTACCTATCAGGTACTAACGAAGTCTGAGTGTAAGGGCTTTGGAGTTCTACTTCCACCCCAAGGGTTCCTTTGCAACCCCATAATCTGGGAGCAACACCTGCATCACCATACGCATACATGTCCATATTCCTATGTGTCAACTTCAATGTCTAGTATCCAAGAAAAACAAACATAAACACACTGCATATACAAAGAATACAAGAAAGGTCATGCATCTTATCAAGGGGAGGGAATCATGGAAATCTTTAAGTAGCCTAAGGTCTACCACCTCCTAATTGACAAATCCCTTGTCCAGGGCCTATGGGGCTGAAACCTAGGTGGGACCACCAACTTTCTATAACCCAATCCCTTATTAAGGGCCTAAGGGGCTGAAAGTTGGGTTTTTAGACAATCTACTTAAGCCATGGTTCGCTACTCTTGATAGGATGACATGTCCAAATCAGACAGTTATTTGCAAACACCAAATGACCAGTCCTTAGCACTTGAATTGCATTTCTCTGTTAAAACATTTATATACAGTTTCCATTGAATGAAAATATCTCAGAATGCAGAATTGATATCAGCAATATTCATGATTATATACATTAAGCATATTCACTCTATCATAATGCAATGTCTCTGCAACCTACAGGCCCAATATTAATGCAATATAGATGACAGCGTACAAAAGATTTTCAAACAGAGATGCAAATTTATGAGCATAAACACCACCCTGGTAGACAGTAAACTATTGCATTTAGAAGTGGCCACGGACCATAGTCCGCTCGCAAATACAAAGCCGAACATTATGTTTATTTCCCAGTTCGATAATCAACAAGAAGGGTTATAAAATACCATGAGGGCGGATGAATTCACATACAGAAATCTGACCAAGTAGTGATGCACAGGCCGGACAGAATTTAAGCCGCACAATATTAGGCAAGTGTTTATATTTGATCTAGGAATCTAAACATCAAAGTTGAGTGAGGAAACTCACAGTCGATGTGGGTCTCGTGTTCTTCACTGCTAACTCTCTTGCGCTCCTCCTGTTGTTCTTTACTTTTCTTTCTCCTTCCTCATTCTCCATCAATCCTCCACTTATACCCATCGGCATCTCTTCCAACTGATGCGTCATTTGACTTCAGGGAGGATCGACTTTGTTGAGTTGTGTTTTGGTTTAGTTTGTTTCTTTTCCTTATATATTATTCTTTATGTATTCTTTTGTTATATTATATCATTTATAACATATTGATTATTATTTTATTTTCTTATATTATATGTGATGTCCCCATCACAAAAGGGTATTTAACATAAGTATGTTTTTAATATAATATATTTATAATTTTAATAGATATACAATAACATGTTTCTATTATATACATTCAGATAATCGAATTTACACAGATTAGAATATTTTTCCTAACTAACTTGGATGCTATAGTGGCAACTTACGCAAGATTGACTAACAGCCAGTTCTCTATGCAAATGAACAATAAGGAGATCAACATATGATAAAGCAAACATAGAGATAATAAAGCAAACATATGATGAATAAGGTATTAGTTTACAAACAAACAAACACATCAAAATGCAAATAAATGAAAAAAATAACAAAACTCATATTAGCGATTTAATGCAATGAAGTATTGAAATACAAATAACAAAACCAAATAAATATCAATATATAAATATAAGCAATTTAAATATTATTATTATAATTATAATTATCATAGATAATATTATAATCATAATACAAAATAGAATAATATATATTATTTGTAAATATCATAATAATAATAACATTCACAAAAAATAATATTATTTGAAAGTGACTAAACCTAGTCAAATAAATAAAGAATAATCCTAAGGGCACCGATTCTAATAAAGAGACATATTAAATACCGTAAACAGCAGCAAACATGTTAATAAAGGAAAAAATATGCAGCAACTAATATTTATACGAAGTTAGGGATTAACAAACAAGGATTATTATATAACAAGAGGTGCGATTAATGCAAAAGACATGGAATATAAGAAAAGCCATGTCTCTTGACCAATAGCAATGTCCTTTGGGAAGATTGGGTTATATACAAAGGCTGGTAATTGCAAACAAGGAGGGCATAGAAGGGAATGGGAAGAAGTCTAAGAAAGAAGGCAGAATACAATCAGCAATCAGAAATAAGGGAATAGTCAATGTTATTTATTTTATGAATTCAGAAATAAGGAATAAATTGTATTTTATGAATGGAAGAATCAATCAGATTCAGAAGTACATCAAGGAATGGAATTGAGTCATAGAGAGAAAACAAATACAAGATTGGGATATAAACAGCAAGGAAGATAAAGCAGAACAAGAGATACATACAGATCTGAAATTAGTAAATAACAGGTTTGGAAAGAGTTATGGAATGAACAAGTAAGTATTGTCATATACATTTGAATAAAAGATCATAATCACTTATGTATGAAAAGGGTAAGAATAGCAATGTAGGTATATTATTAATTTAAATCTCAATTAATACTTATATTAATACTTATAAATATATCTAAGTATATTATAATTTAGGAGTATATTTAAACATATATTGATGGGAAAATATAAAGAGAAATGGAATGACATGTTAATAATTGATGAGTATATATTTATATATATATATATATATATAATGTGTGTGTGTGTGTGATGATTGACGAATACAATGCATACGTAAAATATATATATATATATACATTTGGAAGTAATTAGAAATATATGTGTATTTATATATAAAAATAAATATATATATTAATTGCGAATATACAATAATGATGCTTGCAAAAATTATTAAATCTTATAAGTAATTATGATGTTTTAAATAAGTATGGATAGTAGATTCTTATCCACTTGACCAACACTAACGATATTTTTTAAGTGTGAAGACTAGATCGATTGGGAATGAAGGACTTCAATCAAGGTTTCAATCAAGTGAAAAATATTCTCTAACTCATTGGTCATTTGGAAATTAAGGATCCAGAGAAAGTAATAGCGCATCCGCAAAGGGGGACATTACATTATATCATTTGTAATATATTCTTAATTTGATGTCTTATTATATTCTCTAAAAACAATGACATTTAATATGTAAATATGAAAGTATTATTATTTCATTATATCATTTATAATATATTCTTATTTGATGTTTATTATATCCTTTTTAAAATGACATTTAAAATGTCAAGCATGCCGATATAAAAATGAATGAGGAAAATTATAAGCATGTTAGGTTTCTTTCTTGGTGACATGACAGTCCCTCCCTCCTGAAAATTGCTTGCCCTCAAGCAACTTGGAGGTTTGATTGATTGAGAATTTCTTTGCTCTCCCATGTAGAGTCTTCCTCTGGTAGGCCCTTCCATTTTACCAAGAATTTTGGGATGCTTCTATTCCTTAACCTCTTCTCTCTCCTATCAAAGATGACTGCTGGCTCGAGGACCAATTTACCTTCATCGTCAAAGGGGGGGTAATTCTTCACAAGGGCTCACTTGTTTTCTGAGCATTTTCTTTAATCTTGACAGATGGAAGATGTTTTAGATGCGGCTATTGTTGGGTAATTCTAGCTCATAGGCTACTTCCCCCACTCTTCTCGTGATTTTGTAGGGCCCATAAAACCGGGGCCTAAGCTTCTCTACTCTGTTGGATTTGATGGAAGATTGTTTGTAGGGTTGCAACCTTAGGAACACCAAATCTCCGACCTCGAAGGTCCTCTCTGTACGATTTCTATCTGCATATAACTTTTGCTGGTTTTGGGCTTGGTGTAAGTTATTCTTCAAAGTGTTTAGGATGTCCATGCTCGCTTGCACAAAGTCTTTAGCTCGAGGTACTTGGCTTTCTTGGGTAATCAAGCTCCCAAATGCAATGGGCTCATACCCATACAATGCTTTGAAGGGGCTCATTTGGATGGACATGTGATATGTTGTGTTGTAACAATATTCTCCCAAATGCAACCATTTGATCCATGTGTTCTGTTGTCCCGTGACATAATTCCTTAAGTAGCCTTCTATCCATTTATTGACAATTTTGGTTTGACCATCCATCTGGGGATGGTAACTAGTGCTTGGTGTAAGGGTAGTGCTTGGGAATGGGTTAAGGGTTGCAAGAGTCTCGTTGGTTGATTTTGTTTCGTTTTATTCTTTTGGCAAACCATACACTCTTGTACATACTTTAGCACATCCTTCTTGAGCCCTTTCCAAGAATACTTCTCCCTCACTTGCTTGTATGTTTTGTAGAACCCTTGGTGCCCGGCTAGGGGGTTGTCATGATACTCTTTGAGAACCTTCTCTTTTACCTTGGAGTTGGGTACTAGACAGATTCTCCCCTTATATAAGATAACTTCCTCTATTATTTTGTATTCTTCATTGGGGGGGTGTCCTTCCAAGATTTCATTGGCTTGGGGATCTTTAACATATTCTGAGATGATGTCATATTTCCAATCTGCAGCTATCCTAGTTATAGTTTTCAAGCAATGTTGTCTAGATAGGGCATCTACTACCGCATTGTTGGTCCCTTTCATATATTCTATATCAAAGTCATAGGCCTGTATGCGATTGACCCATTTTTGTTGATGGTCATTCAAGTCTTTTTGTTGCATAAAGTATTTTAGACTATTATGATCGGTTTTCACATGGAACTTTGTGTAGACCAAATATTGGCGAAATTTTGCCAAGGCATGCATTATAGCCAACATTTCCTTATTGTAAATGGGGTAGTGTCTTTCTACCAGAGTAAGTTTGCGACTTTCAAAAGCTATAGGATGCTTATTTTGCATTAGAACGGCTCCAATCCCTTCTCTTGATGCATCACACTATAATTCAAAGGGTAAGGTGAAGTCAGAGATGGCCAATACTGGGCATGAACTCATAGCTTCTTTTAATCTTTCGAAGGCATGTTGGGTTGTTTCATTCCATGCAAAAGCCCCTTTCTTGGTTAAGTCTGTGAGTGGGGCGGCAATCTTGGAGAACCCCTTCACAAAGCATCTATAATAGCTACATAACCCAACAAAGCCCCTCAATTGTGTGAGTCTTAGGTTTAGGCCATTCCTTGATGGCTGCAATTTTTTCTTCATCCACACTAACCCCTTGGGCATTGATTTTGTGACCCAAATATAGTATCTCCTCCATGCCAAATTCACATTTGGAAGCTTTGGCGTACAAGGATTCTTGCTCTAAAATCTTGAGGGTTTCTTCGATATGTTGCAAGTGTTCGTCCCATGTCCTACTGTATATGAGGATGTCATCGAAGAAGATCAGGAGGAACCTTCTGAGTTGCTTGCGAAAGGTGTGGTTCATACATGATTGAAAGGTGGTCGGGGCATTGGTGAGCCCAAAAGGCATGACAAGGAATTCAAAGTGCCCATAGTGGCACCGGAAAGCTATTTTACGCACATCTTCTTCCCTCATTCTTATTTGATGATACCCCGACCAAAGATCGATTTTGGAAAAGTACCTTGCCCCATGGAGTTCGTCAATGAGTTAATCAATACGGGGGATGGGATAGCGGTTTTTGATGGTCTTCTTGTTTAGAGCTCGGTAATCTATGCACATTCTAAAAGTGCCATCTTTCTTTTTGACAAGGACCACGGATGATGCAAAGGGGTTGGAGCTAGGTTGGATATGCCCCATCCCAAGTAGTTCTTTGATAGTCTTCTCTATCTCCTCTTTGTACTTATGGGGGTGACGGTATGGAGTGGTTATGACCGGTTTTGCTCCTTCCTCCAATTCTATAGTGTGTTTGAACCCTCTTTTAGGTGGTAATCCTAGTGGAATTTCTTCGAACACTTTTTTATATTTCTTTGTGATGGGTTGGATATCTATGTGGATGGTTTTTCCTTGTGGGGTGCTTTTGTCAAGTATCATACATTGAGCAGCCCATTCTCCTTGCCCTCGCCTAAAAATTCTCTCCATCCTTTTACATGAGACTACCTTTGGGGAACCATCAGGTAGGCCCTTGAGAGTGATTTCTTGCCCTTTGTGTTGGAAACGGATGGTTTGGTTTGGAAGATCGAACATAAAACAACCTAGAGAGTAGATCCATGGGGTTCTCAAGATCACGTTGATATCTAAGGGGACTACGTAGAAGTCTTTTATGATGAGGTGATTCCCTAGGAGAATTTCCAATTGGGGCACTATTGTTGTACATTGCACCCGAGCACCCATTGATGTTGGCATGTTGTTGCCTCAAACCCCTCAAAATTTATGGTTCTTAACTTCCTTTGGGTGACTATTCTGTGGTCAATGAAGTTATGGGATGCCCCACTATCTACAAGGGTGATAACTTTTTGTCCATTGAGTGTGCTTTTAATGTGGAGTGGACTATGCTTGGTGGCTTGAGAGATGGTGGCTAGTATTGCTTGGTTCTCACCTTCAATTCTAGCCCTTTTGTTGGGATACTCATCATTTGGATGTGCTTCAAGTTGGTGGGCTTGGCCACATCGATGACCTTGCCCCCATTTTAAAGCATTGCCCATTTCTCTTCAGCTCTTCCATTTTTCTACACCAGTGATCTTTGTCCCTTTTTCCCTTGCACCACGAGCAAGTCCTAGTTACTTCTTCCCTCCTATCTCTTTCTTCTCTACGAGAGGGTTTAGAGGGTGAGATGAACTTCTTGGGCTGGTCCCTTGGCCAATTATCTTCATATTTCATTGCCTTTGTATAGCTTCATCTAGGTGGGTGGGTTCAAGCGCCCTCACCATGCTTCTAACTGATTCTTTTAGGCCCTCTATGAACAAGTATGTGAGTCTCTCTTGGGAAATTTCAGGAACCATGACTGCTAGTCTTTGAAACTCATTGGCGTAGTTCTCTATGGTACCTTGTTGCCTTAACTGTGTGAGTTCCCTGAAGTACCATTCTGGGTGCCTTTGGTCGAACCTTTTTACCAACCTTTGAGTAAAGTCATCATAGGTGGTGACTTGCTGATGGCCTTGGGTAATGAGACCATGATGCCACCAATCATAGGCCATCCAGGTTAGGTATAAGACAGCAAATTTGATGGCATTTGCTTCTGTCATTGGACTTAAGGATAGATAGGTATCTAGTTTTTGAACCCATGATCGGGCGGTGGTCTTGCCTTCTCCATCAAAGTTGGGGAGGGTTAATTTGCTTACTCTATTCTTGAGTTCTCTATCGGTTGGGTCTTTTCCCTCCATTCTAGGGAAAGCTCTCTGTCTGGCTTCACAATAGTCTTTAAAGGGTACAAGTTCTCTCCTTTCAGGTTCCACTCTATAGTAGCTTTCAACAATCTCATCAACATACTCTACGGGGGATCTAAAGGTATGGTGTTCTTTCCTAGGTTCTTCACTTAAGAAATGTGGTCGGGTGGGCCTAGAGCTTATGTCCCGTGAGGGTGTGAGAGGTTATTTTCGGAATGGTTAGAGTTGGCCTCTTTGGTATTATTGCTGCCCAGGTTTTGGAGGGCTTGAAGTAGAGCTTGGCTGGTTTTTTCATTTTGTTGAAGTAGAGCTTGACTAGTTCTTTCATTTTGTTCCATTAAGGCTTGGGATTTCTTATCACTATTTTCCATGAAGGTTCTAAGTTCGTCTCTTGGTGGGTCACCCATGAGATCGTTTCCAAGGCTATTATTCCTCGAGTTTCTTCGGTGATAGGTTTTCATTATTTCCCATGGGATGGCAGGAAAGATGCTCTGATACCACTGTAATGATCCTTACCTATCAGGTACTAACGAAGTTTGAGTGTATGGGCTTTGGAGTTCTACTTCCACCCCAAGGGTTCCTTTGCAACCCCGTAATCTGGGAGCAGCACCTGCATCACCATACGCATACATGTCCATATTCCTATGTGTCAACTTCAATGTCTAGTATCCAGGAAAAACAAACATAAACACAACTGCATATACAAAGAATACAAGAAAGGTCATGCATCTTATCAAGGGAAGGGAATCATGGGAATCTTTAAGTAGCCTAAGGTCTACCACCTCCTAATCGCCCAATCCCTTGTCCAGGGCCTATCGGGCTGAGACCTAGGTGGGACCACCAACTTTCTATAACCCAATCCCTTATTAAGGGCCTAAGGAGCTGAAAGTGGGGATTTTAGACAATCTAATTAAGCCATGGTTCACTACTCTTGATAGGGTGACATGTCCAAATCAGACAATTATTTGCAAACACCAAATGACCAGTCCTTAGCACTTGAATTGCATTTCTCTGTTAAAACATTTATATACAGTTTCCATTGAATGAAAATATCTCAGAATGTAGAATTGATATCAGCAATATGCATGATTATATACATTAAGCATATTCACTCTATCATAATGCAATGTCGTTGCAACCTACAAGCCCAATATTAATGCAATATAGATGACAACGTACAGAAGCTTTTCAAACAGAGATGCAAATTTATGAGCATAAACACCACCCTGGTAGACAGTAAACTATTGCATTTAGAAGTGGCCACATACCATAGTCCGCTCCTAAATACAGAGTCGAACATTATGTTTATTTCCCAATTCGATAATCAACAAGAAGGGTCATAAAATACCATGAGGGTGAATGAATTCACATACAGAAATCTGACCAAGAAGTGATGCACAGGATGGACAAAATTTAAGCCGCACAATATTAGGCAAGTGTTTATATTTGATCTAGGAATCTAAACATCAAAGTTGAGTGAGGAGACTCACAATCGATGTGGGTCTCGTGTTCTTCACTGCTGACTCTCTTGCGCTCCTCCTGATGTTCTTTACTTTTCTTTCTCCTTCCTCATTCTCGATTGATCCTCCGCTTATACCCATTGGCGCCTCTTCCAACTAATGCGTCATTTGACTTCAGGGAGGATCGACTTTGTTGAGTTGCATTTTGGTTTAGTTTGTTTATTTTCCTTATATATTATTCTTTATGTATTCTTTTGTTATATTATATCATTTATAACATATTGATTATTATTTTATTTTCTTATATTATATCATTTGTAATATATTCTTAATTTGATATGTAAATATGAAAGTATTATTATTTCATTATATCATTTATA
This sequence comes from Sequoiadendron giganteum, assembly GCA_007115665.2. Taxonomy (NCBI): domain Eukaryota; kingdom Viridiplantae; phylum Streptophyta; class Pinopsida; order Cupressales; family Cupressaceae; genus Sequoiadendron; species Sequoiadendron giganteum. Next base: position 116,020,280 of record CM021109.1, read on the forward strand.
ATATATTCTTATTTGATGTTTATTATATCCTTGTTAAGATGAAATTTATAATGTCAAGTATGCCAATATAGATATATGAATGAGGAAAATTATAAGCATGTTAGGTTTCTTTCTTTGGGACATGACAATCTCAAGGGAAAAGCTCCGTATGATTGCAAGTGAAAAAGTTTGTACGATTTTACAAGGGAAAAATATCCATATGGATTCCGAAGCCATGTGGCGTGTGAGTTCAAAAAGGTTTTGGTGTACGGAAATCTTTGATTTTTTGCTTGGTCAGCAATGTTTGGAGCCTCCTAAAAATTCATGGAACTGATGTACGCGATGTAGTTTAGAGTGGTTTTTGGAGTCTTAAATTGGTCTTGTTGGCAAGGGCTTTGCCCCTCGACCTCGCCTTGTACTGCAACAAGGAGCGCGCCAAGCGCGCTGCCCCCGGACCTTGTAAGGGACATTGTCCCTCAATCCTGATGGGGGCATTGCCCCCAGACCCCCGCAAGGGGCGCCACCCCCAAACCCTCATAAGTGGTACTACCCCTTGACCCCACTGGGGTTGTTGCCCCCACACCCCCATTAGATTCAATTGAATTACCAAATCCCAGTGCAGCCAACTACCACAATATAGCTAGAGCAGCCAGCCAAGGGGATCGCAAGTATGCAGTTGGAATGCAAAGGCGAATTCTTTCAGTGTTTTATCTTGCACGGGTGGCTCGAAGTAGAGACGACCGAGACTACCAAGCAAGAGTTGGCAAACTACATTCAAAAGTCACAAGAGCAGTTATTTGCCAAGCACACTCAAAGAGACATTGGTCAAGAGGGAGCGAGTATTGGCCGAGAGGTACCCCGTTTTTGGTTTTCAGCCATCTGGAAGACGACTACTTTGTGGGGGGGATGATGTAGTTGGCCGAGAGTGTACTTGGTCAGTCGTGAGTCATAAGTAAATAAGACTTTAGTTAGTATTGATAATTCATGTACTTGTGTTATGTACATGTCATGTTAGTTGTCTTGGGAATTAAGTTCCTGACGAAGTAATTAGTTGTAATGAAGGGACGCGATGATCGATCTCTCAACCATCGCCAGCGTACTATATGTACTTGAGTCATGTAGTCAAGAGACACGGTTACTGTTACTTTGAATATTCATGTTATGATTGTAATAGCATATATTCTATCAATAAAGATAAGTATGATTATTTTGTGCATTATCTTCTAGTACGTACGTTATGTTCTATAAGTTGCCAGTTTACTCTCATAGTACGTTGAAATCCATCCCGTGACTAAACAATAGCATCTACCAAGACACAACAACAAAGAAACTTAAGAAGCAAGTTCACATGAAGAAGAGTTTTGATGGCGAGATTATCCTTGAGATTGCTACACCTTCAGAGGACAAGAACGTTGATGAGGTTGGGATTGATGACTTCAAGGTTGTCAAGGCCAATCTCGGTAAAAGCACCCGGCATACTGATGTGAATCTCTTTGAGGTTGCGGCAGATAATCTAAAGGAACAAGTGATCAAGGATGGAGAAGATAAGGCAGCCCTCAAGGTTGAGAATCGGCAACTGCGGCAATACATTTCCAATCTCTTACATGGCACTTCACAGGTCACTTTGTTGCTTCCACAGATTCTAGAGTCACCGACAGATCAGCATCAACTAAGTCAATTGATCATATACGGGAAACATGTGCGAGATTGGATAGAGGAATTCATCACCAAGAGCAGATTTATACTTGCAGAGGTATACCAATTGAGGTATAACGCCCATGATCTTCACAAAAGGATTCAAGGGTTTGACCAATGTATGGCAAAAGTGAAACCAATGCATGAGATCATCATTTCCGGCTTGAGGACGGCTTATGATTCAATCATTTTAGAAGAAAATAAGAAGAAGATTTTTGCTTGGAGAGAACAACACCTCTTCAAAGTAAAAACCTATGAGAGAATATCTATAGAATTGGTTGAATATAGACAGAAGGTTGCTAATATCCTCAAGTTCATAAGCACATTTGTTTCATAGATCCCTTGTCATTATCGTCATGATGATGGCACTTTCTTTGATCTCAGTGAAGTGCAAACAGAGTTTCAAAATCTCATTTGTGGCAGTTTTAGCAGTGATCCTATTGATGACAAGATGAATCATGTTGCCACAATGTCAGCAAAATTTGATAAAGCAACGGAAGAGGTGAAGGAATTTTTGAAGTTGATTGTAGATGGTGAAGAGATATTGGAAAAGCATAATATTGCTCTGGATAGTATTAGTACTCCTGACAAAGAGGCAGTTACCAGCTTTTTGGAGGATATAGTTTCCCAAATTATCAATGAGTGAGTCATCTTTTTGGGGCAGCGAAGATTTCCAAAAATAGAAGAAAAAGCACCAGTTAACTTGATGCCTTTTCCAAGTTTAACTTGCTATTCTTGTCTCATGCTTATCTATTCTTTGTAAAATGGAAAAATCAAATGTATAGTTGGAACTTTCCCTGCTTTTTGCTTTTAGCAGGTGGTTAGTTAGTTGTCTTGTTTTAGATTTAGAAATAAAGCTTGTGAGTTGGCAAGTCTAGTCAGCTTAAAGCAATGAGATTTTAGGGTTCCCTACTCCTCGTTTGTGTATAAATAAGGGCAGCCTTGCCCATTATTTTCTTAACCGTTATTGTGATAACAAATTGCTAAGCCTACTTTTGTCGCAACTTTGTTATCAATGTCTGTTCACTTTCTATAAGAGCAAGTTTGCAAGCCTGTTTTGCTGCAAATTATTGTTCAGTTAATGTTCAATTTGTTTCAAGTATAATTTGGTGTTTGATCGCTAGTTTGTAAGCCTGTCTTTGCTACAACTTTGTTGTCCCGGAAGTGTAATTGTTGTTGGAAGTTTGAGGAAGGAAATCCCATGCCTACTTTGCTTTGATCTACTATCTCAATCTCTTTCAGTATTTTGTCTTATGTGTTTTGCTTATATAATCTTTATTTCAGCTTGCATCTAAAAGTACAATGAGTCTTCAGGTGTGTTATGGAAGTGAGTTTATTTAAGTTTTTGTGTTAAATCATTCCTCGTTTACTTCTGATTCTCAAGCTCTAAGTTTACTTGAGTTGTCAGAAGCGTCTTTAGTTTAGGCCTAGTTGTAGTTGAAGTTCTAAAAAGAGAAAACCTCAGCTACGACGCAAAGAGTTTTATAACCTTGTGCTCTTAGTTGAGAAGAAAAAAAATTGGTAATAGTTTAGTATTGTTTTTTAAGCATCATCAACGAAGAGGGAGCTTCCCCTCCTAATTTGAAGAGTAGTTCAACTATGCATAGTTGTCTGTTTCTATTCCGCATTCCAAAGGTGCGAATTGAAACGCCAACACAACCCAGGTAACAGAAATGTTCCATGAGTGGAAACTCATGAACATTTGAAGATCCTGTGTTTGCTCTTCATCCATTTTTCTTCCTTATCCTCTTGCCTTTTCTTCCTCTTCTTCCAACATATTGCTGGAACTAGCTTCCCTCTCCTCCAACAACTCTGCTCACCATTCTTCTTTCCTTTCATGGATTTGTATCCACCACAAACCATTCCCCTCCTCCAATGATTCTCTCCTTTCCTAAACTCTTTCGTGGGATCCAACCCACCAAATTCCCTCATCATGCACATCAACATCTACAACATACACACACAAGTCTATCCCTACAACTTCATACTTCTCAACCCTCATCATTACAAATGAATGCAAAACAATATCATCATAAAATGCAAACAAGTTTACCTCCAATTTCTTCGCTGCAATGTTTCCAGTGTCATCTTCAGTTACAACCTTCATCTCATCCTTCGCTATGAGGCTTTCATCTACCCCATCTATTTTCAAAATCAACTTCATGTCTTCAACTATTGTACCAAGTCTCCCAACTATAGCATCTTCAACAACCAAATCTGCAATATTCTCATGGAAAGGGAAATCTTCCATGCATCTACCTCGACCTTTATCCTCTATTATATTCATCATTTCAAGCAAATCAAACTCATAATTATCAAATTGTACCTCATTTATTTTCGTTGTTCCAATTTCTTGTCCTTCATTTTCCATTGCACCATTCAACTCTTCATGGTCTTCTATCCAGTCTCCTTCTAGCATATGGTTTGTTTTCTTCATCTCCTCTTTCCATAGGAGTTCATTCTCTTCTTCACCCACTTGCTTGTCAAACCTAGGGCCCTCGAATTTTGTTATGTTTACTTCTACATCTTCATCATCTTCATTCTTCCATCAAGGCATGCTTCCACCACACATTATTGCTTCTCATTGCTCTCAGCTATCCTTTCATGTTGCAATAATTCCAATCTGTTCAACCTTGCATTTATATCCACAATCATCCAAGAGATCCTCCTCTTTTGATATTTGCTCCAACCTTCCCATATCATCGGCTTCTTCCTCATGAGTATACCCATCTCGTTCGCTGGTACAATACATCACACATTCTACAAAAACAATTTCTCACAACACACTACCTTCTACCCAACAAAGACTTTGGAAGATGCATCCTCTACCCACTCTCTCTTAGTGGAGGAACTCTACACCTTCTACCCAACTTTATCTCTACTGGAGGATAGTAGTCACAGACCCTCTTTCATGCTTGCAACAAACAAACTTTCTCACAACTCTCTCGCGGCTTCACCGCTTCACTCTTCACCACTCCTCACCCGCAAGTCCCGATGCATACTCTGCACTCTCAAGATCTTCTAGCTCTGATACCATCTAATGCAAGACAACAACCAAAATTCCAAATCAAGTGTCAAGACTCCAAAAAATGTAAGTGTTGGAGATTGCAGCACATAAAACAAATTCATGCAGCTCTGAAATGGTACTGAAAACTCATGACAAACCTTCTTTTGAAGATTATTTTGAACCATCAAATGTAATCCTTTTCTACTAAAAACTTGGAAAATGAAAGCCCCCACATTCATCTACAAGAAGATAAATAGATCATAATTTTTCTCCCAACAATGCCCCTCCAAAATCATAGTCAAAAACCAAGAAAACCCATAGTTTCACACATTCCACAAACAAATCCAAATTCACTAAAACTACCAGCAACCATTGAGAGCTCAATCCTAAATGTCAACCAGCAACAAAGATGACTAAGATTCATGAACAAATCTGATTTTATTATTTTAAAATCCTCCAAAAGCTTACAACAATTGTTTCAAAAGCCAAACTATGAACAAAAAATCAGCTACAGGCATGAAATTTGCATTCTATGACTAGAAACTTGTTACAAGAGTCCTCTAAAAAGCTACAACAGCAGCCATTCAGTCCTCTTGCCCCACCTCTGGGTGTCCCTAGCTGGTATTACAAGTAATTCTTCCTCAAAAATTTCATCTTTTCTCTTCCTTCTAATGTCTTCCTCAAGATGGGTGTGGCTTTTTCCCTGCCAATATTGCTGCATTTTCAAACTCTTTGTCTCCTTCCTTGGGCGTCCAAGATTCTCTTGTAAATCCCCATTCATTGCCTAGCAAGAATTTTAAATTTCTTTCCTAATTTAGACTCTCATCATTCCATTTTATCACCTCCCAGCACCCATACTCCTCTTGCCTAATCATTTAATGTCAAATTCAAATTTAGGATGAATAACAAAGGCCAAAAATGCCCTCTTCCATCTTGGGCATGGGGTTATGTGCACCATAATAAATTCCAAAAATCAATAATTCCTAGCATTTTAATTCCAAATCCAACTTGAAAAATCAACCTTTCAAATTGACTTCAATTTTAGGGAATTGGAGAGGAAATTAGATTAAAATATTAACATACCTGCAAAACAAAACACAACCAAAAATAAAAATACGGAAAAACATTTTTTTTGGTGTGCAAGATTGTCCATGTACCCGGATGCTCCTACATCAATTCTTCCTTTGAACATCTAGAATATTACACAATTTTGCAACTCCTCTTGTGCTTTACCCATAAACAATTTGGAATGTCATTTTCCAATGCTCCAATTCACTTAGTTGTTATTGGCAAATTTTGCTTATGCCAAGACTCCCAACAATTTTCCAAGGCTCCTACTAACCACCTCTATTAGCACATTCATTTGAAGGTGATACACCAAACTAAACTGCAATTGGATGTTTAGCTTCTCCAATAGCTTTATCCACAAGTGTCCTTGTCAAACACAATGTTGAGTGGCAGCCATTCCAATCATGCTATCTCCCTAAAAATTTGCCACTTTAGTAGCATCTTGGTCTACTTCCATGTCACAAAATGTACCATCTTTGAAATCCTATCTACAAACCTAATGGAATCATGGCCCCACCGCATTCTAGACAACCCAAGAACAAAGTCCATGCTCAAGTGTTCCCATGGCCTCTGAAGGATTGACGAAGGATGATACAACCTTGCATTCTAGCTTTTTCCTTTCACTAATTAAAAAACACTACATCTTTGCACAAACTTTCATACATCCATAGACATGTGTGGTCCAAAATATCCCTCACTTAGCTGTACCATTGTCTTCTTGATATTGAAATGACTAGCCAAGCTACCACTATGTTTTTCCTTTATCAAGTTCTATCACATTCACCCCTTGGGTGTACACAATTGCATGCCTTTGAATGGCAGTCCATATTGCAACATTCCAAACATTGATGATAAATCCACATGAGCAAGCTCTATGCATGCCCTCCAAGATTCCTTGAAGTCTTCATCATATATCTACAACTCCTTCATGGAATCAATACCTATGACTCCCATGTGAATCTCCTTCAGCAAGGCACATCTCTAACTCAGCACTACAACTCAATAGGACTTACCAATTTTGTGCATCAAGACAAATGAGTGGCTCTACAAGAACTCTAATCATTTCATATGTCAATTCAATTTTCCCTAACTCTTGATGAATTGCAGCACATGATGGTTTGTGTAAATTACAAACTCCTTGGGTAATTGACAATGCCTCCACTTCTTCAATGCTTGTATGATCACATAGAACTCTCAATCATGTGTTGAGTACTTCCTACAAGTGTCATTCTACATATTGTTGAAGTATGTGATCAATCTTCCTTTCTGACTTAATACTACATCAATCACCATGCCACTCACATCACAATCCACCTAAAAGACTTAATGAAATCTAGCATTGCTAACACTAATTGCTCCATCATCTTCTTCAATAATCAAATCCAACCTCTACTACCACAATTTAGACAAACTCTTTCCTATTACCCCTCATTGTCTTTGTGATAGGTGCACAAAACTCACTAAATTTCTTTATGAACTTCCTATAGAAGCTTACCAATCCAAGGAAGCTTCAAGCATACTTTTTGATGATGGCCACTCTATAATTGCCCTCACCTTCTTAAGGTCCATATCACAAAACCCAAATACACTAGCTCAATCTTCATGAAGCTACATTTCTTTCACTAGCAACTTCTCCTTCGACGACTGTTTCAACACTTGCCTTGCATATGCCAAGTGTTCCTAGATTAGGATGTCATCCAAATACACAATAACAAATTTACCAAGGAATGACTTGAGTACTTGGTTCATCAAACACATAAAATTATTCAACACGTTTGCAATCCAAATGACATTAATAACCAATTGTACAACCCATCCTTGGTCTTGAAGGTCATCTACCAATTGTTCCCTTCCCTAATCCTAATTTGGTGGTAGCCTCTCTACATGTTGTTCATGAAGTATCACACTCGACTCAGACTATCCATTAAAGCATTCATGTGCAGCAATGGAAATCTATACTTAAAGGTGATCTTATTGGTAGCCATGGAATCTATGCACATCCTCCACTCTTTGTCCTTTGTTGCTAGCACTATCGGTATTGTGCACAAGCTCAAGTTCTCTCTTATCTACCCTTTTGAAAGCAACTCCTCTACTTGTCTACATATCTCGTTGTTCTCCTACAACATCATCCTATAGGCCACTTTAGCAAACTAGATCCAAGAATCAAATCCATCATGTGACTAATGCCACACAAGAGTGGTAGACCATCAAGCATATCCCCTAACGTGATATCCTTGTACTCTACTAGTATCTCATTTAATTCGTGTGGTATCTCCTCTTCGACGCCTTTCACACTCTCCTCTTGTGCATGCTTGCTAAGCATGCACACTAGACATATTTGCTCCTCAACTTCCTTCAAGAATTGTTTCCTAACACTAGCAACACCCTCAAATCGCCCATGTCCTTCAAAGAATCCAACTTGTACTTCTCACCATCTTTCCAGTATAAGTATTTGAGCACCCATCATGTAGTGTATTCTTATCATACTGCCAAGGTCATCTCAACAAGACATGGCAACAGTCGATTAGCATTATGTCGCACAAGACTTCGTCCTTGCACCTACCAATCTTGAATCAGATCTTGCATTGCTCATTCACCAATAAATGGTGTCCCTTCAACAACCACGACACATCATATGGAGGAGGATGTTTAACCCTCTTTAGGTCAAGCTTTTCCATCATCTCAATAGAAACAAGATTATATATGATGCCACCATCTATAATCATCTTGTAGCACTTACCTATTGACTTGCAAATGGTCATGAACAAGTTCTTCCTCTACACTAGCACATTTTCTCCTCTTTTGTTAGCTTCAACAACACATGCTTCATCATGAGCACTTCTCCACCCTTGAGCTTCTTTATCCATTGACTAATGTGCTACTCCTTGAGCTTCCTTGAGCAACATGGTTACTCACCTCCACTCTTCACATAGTGCTATTCTAATACACCTACAAGTACTCAAACATGTGATGCCCTATTTCTCCACACATTAAGCACTCTCCAAAGAAACCTCGTCCTTGTCCACATCCTCTTCCTCAAAAGGAATCTCTTCTATTCAATGCATCCTCCCTATTGGAAGTAAGGGAAAGACTATTGGAAGTTTGTCATTGTTGAAGTTGTTTGGCAACATGAGCATGATGTGCATATACTATATGATCCAATGTTGTCATTGATATCAACATTGTTATGATCGTTCTAGAATGGATTGGAAGCATTCTTGAAGACATCTGGACAGAACAAGTTGATCCAGAAAATATGGTTATACAGGAATTTGGCTAAGTATTCCTCCTGACGGTATTGTGGTTCAATGCGTCAGTTTTTGGGTCCACACTCCACCGCAAGTTGATATATCACTCTGCGATTCTAACCGTAGGTTTGAGATCATCAGTTGCATCTACATTCAAGATTTGGTGACATTTTGTTAAGTATTTCGAAAGATATGAATGACAAAGTTCAGCTCTGTATACTACAGTCATTCCGTGTACAATGTATCAGTGTGGGAGATTTTGCATTTCTTCGCGGATAATTATTTTGTTCTGCAATGTTGAGGATAAGCTATTAGTTGTCAGTTGAGTGGGAATTCAAAGGAAGATCAAGTTTTGAAGTCACACGTATGGTGAATTGTATATACATACAAAGGTTTTGTGTTTAGGTCTTATTTTGGGCCGACCTACCATGTTTGATGTTTTGTGGAGGACAAGCAAGTAATTTTAGCTTATGCGGGATATATATTAGGTCCATCTCGACCTATCTTAAGGTGAATTGAATTTTGAATTATGGCGCGAGATGTGGATATAATGTTTTGAGGACATGTTTAATTGTGTTACTTCTAATTAGGCCGGCCTAATTGAAGTTACATATGACATGGATATATATATATGAGATCAACTTCGGAATTTAGAAGGAGAATGAGGTTGATGATGATGATGATGATGATGATGATGGTGTGATAGAGAGAGCAGATTGCATGCGAGTAATGAGAGACATATGACATGTATGGTGCTTCACCTACATGTGTGATGCGAATGTAATTAGAGTTGGAACTGTAATCCAGCATATAATAGGCGTTATTGCATCAGTTCAAATAGGTTGTGCAGCCACCCCTTCTTTCTATCTTTCTTACTTTTTGTGGGCAGTGAGTTCACTTGGATAGTGAGTCCACCTGGCAGTGAGCCTTTCTGTAATATCTTATATCCAGATATAATATATTGTGAGCTAACCCTCATCGTGGATTTTCCCATTTTGGGTTTTCCACGTAAAAATACCGGTGTTCATGTGTCATGTGATTTTGTGGATGTCTTCATGTTTTCATTCATCATTGCAGTTATATTTATTCAGATAATTGGATGGCTTATGTTTAATTGGTAGAGGAATACTGGTTCACCCGCCCCCCCCCCCTCAGTATTCTGGGTGTTCAACACTCCCAACCTAGCATTGTACTCGCTTCTCTTCCAGGTGTTTCTACTGGCTCCATCTTGTCGCTATGAAATGCGCCTCCCCTTCTCCATGCAACCTCCCCTTTGCTCAATGTGGTGCATTGTTGCCTTCTTGACAACCTCTCCTCTACCTTCATCACACACTAATAGACATCCTTCATAGACTTGCATCAAACTCATCTTGAATGGCCAAATGTAGCCTATTCAAATACCTTGTGACCTTTTTCGTGTCATCCTCTATGTGACCAACACGAATGATCAACCAATGGAACTCCTTTGTGTAGTCTAGTAGTCATCTCCTATTTCAAGTTCTACAACTTCCTAAATATGCTCATCTCATAATCCACAAGCAAGAACTTCACATTCAACTTGGTGACCATCTAATTCCATGCGCAAATCTTCTCCTTCCGATATTGTTTGTCCCTCCAAACATGATCCCACCAGAATGATGCATGCCCCTTCAACTTGGTGCACACAAATCTCACCATCTTTAGGTCTTCAACAAGCTTGTACTCAAAGTACTTCACCTCCACAATCCAATTAGTCAACTCCTCTCAACATGAGTTCTCAAAATAACTTGAAATGTAGTAGCACAACTCGTTGCCAATCTTAGAGATGTCTCTCAATAATCTCCCTTCTATTTGGCCTTCATCACCCTTGTCCATCGGCACATCTAACACCTCATCATCACTCTAGTCTACATCCGCATCTCTTTACCAAGCACTCTCCATAGCCTCCAAACTCACCTGGAAGCCCCTCATCATGTCCTCCAACTCTACCACTCTTGCTCTATTTGTCATTTCATTTCCTCAAGCAACTATCTACAACACACTCGCTACGCATTCTACCCAACAACCTTTACCTTGGAAAACATCTGCACTAGCTTCTACCCATACTCACAAATATGGAAGACATAACTCACTCACAAAATGAAACCTTATACTAATGCCTACAAACTTTTCTCACAACACAACCTACAAGGAAAGAATCCTCATCATAGTATCACATGATGCACTTGTGACTTGACAAATCCAAATGAAGGGAAGCCTAAATCACATGGCCCTCAAAGTACACAATGGAATCACACAAGAAGTGAGAAAAATTACAAAATGAATAGAAAACAATATCTTTTGTTATTATCACAAATGGCTGATTACAAAGTACAAAGATCTATGAAGGGATATCTTCACTAATGGTGTGCATAGAACTACAAGACTCCATACCTCAACTCGGTTCTCACACTTGCAAACTCTAAACTCGTGCCCTATAACTCCCAAAAATCCCTACTTGATCCAAAACTCAACTTGTCAAAACTGAAATTCAAGTCTGTAGTCTACTATACATACAATCTTTTGGGTGCAAAACCTACACCCACTACATTCAATGCCATCTACTCAAGCATTCAAATTCAACTACTCTTTAGATTGTTTTGAACGCATTATTTCAAATTTGACCAAAATGGGGCATTTGACCTCATGTGAATGCACACAAGCAACAACCATTGCACTTGATGTTGCCTTCCTAAATGCACACTATCGCACTTACACTCCACTCCTCCAACCTCTATGTATTTACACTATTGTGTGCACACCAAGATATATGCACCATTATTCTACAAGATTTCATTGCACCCAGATGCTTTGGCATCAATTCACCACCAAACCCAATCTCTCTCTCCCAATATTTCAAACTTCCTTTTTGCCAAAGGCTTTGTCAAAATGCTTACAACCTACCAATTTGTGGGTACATACTAAAGAACCATTGCTCCCATCCAAACTCTATCCCTAAGAAAATGATACCAAATATATATATGCTTTAAGTGACCATGAAACATTGGATTCACAAAGAGCTTGCTGAAACTCTAATTGTCACAACACACTATTGTCATCCAAGATTTGATCAATAATTCATGCTATCAACTTGCAAAGCCAAACAGCCTCACTACTAGCAAAAGAAGTTGCCATGTACTCTATCTCAGTTGAACTTAATGCTACTACTGCATGCTTCCTAGTGAACAATGATAGCACACTTGACCCATGCTAAAACAAAAAGATGAAGTGCTCTTCCTAGCACTAGCATATCCTACCCAATTTGAACCCACAAAGCCATGCAATATTAATTCTCCATCTGCAACATTCCTCGATCCATAATGAATTGTGCCCTTCAAGTATCAAAGCACATGTTTTGTAACAATCTAATGAGTTTTCCTTAGCTCAACCATGAACTGGATCAATGTATTGACTATAAGGCAAATATCAAGTCTAGCATTTACCAAATACAAGTGAACCTAACAATTGTCTCTACCCAAAAGGATCAACCAAATTTGATTCTAAATATATGGTCAGCATCAAATTTGGAATCACTGGAATAGTAAGGGGCTTAAAATCCACAATCTAAAATTTGTGTACTTCTATAATGCTACTTTTCTCCCAAGATTGTTTAAAGTATTTGCAGCAGATTTAAATATAGTTAACACTAAAGTTAATTAATTTAGAATATGTAATGTCATCAAAATACATATAAATAACCAATGTAAACTATACATGTGATAGTTTAGTAAGAATCTCTAAAGTAAATAATTCACATAATAATTGAATAATACAATCACATAATTCAATCATATTAACATCAAAATACTATATATAATATTCCCAATATCTTTTAGCATTAATGGTTTTCAATACTTATTTGAATCAGAGCATTTGGAAAGGTCAATCTCAACCTAGGAAGATTTTAGTGGTCTTGGCCCTCATAGCTATGGCACACTCCGGAGAACCTATGTAAAAACATATACATACACCATTCTTATTACGCATCGAAGCCCTAGCCAAGATAATCTTGAGTGTACTCTATACCCTAAGTTGGACACTTTGTGTGCCCCCTTCTCCAATGCCCATAGCCCACCAAATCACCTTCTTCCTTGAGTGAACTACATGCCCCTTTCCAAATCTCACATAAATGCTTTATATAAGCCTTAAGGGGTGGTTTTCAAACCATCACACCCTTTCACAATGGTTGTCTTTAATAAATTTTATTCATCCCCTTTCTAAAAGAGCTTTTCATAGATATTCTTCATTAATCTCCATTTTAACCAAAGGATCATATTATCCTTTATTTTTCTATCTCCCTTCAATGCTTCCATAACTTTCTTTTCACTTTCAAGAAAAAGTCCCATAACAACTTCCCTTGACTTCGAAAGACTTCTCTTGTACCTACCACACTTCAAGACCTAAAATATAGTGCATAAGGCCAATATCCTTCATATCAAACTTGGATGCCAACTCCTCCTTGCACCATGCTATGAGCTTCTTACTACTTCATATAAGGATCAAGCCATACCTCCATCTACTACATGCTTCACCTTGTACAGCCACTTGGAATCAATCACTAACTTTCCATTTGGTCTTGGCACAATCTCTCAAACATCATTCAATATAATGGAGTTATATTCCTTTGTCATTGCATCTAACCACTTTTGCTCAACATTTGGCTCTTGAAAACTAAAAGGTTTTGTATCAATGATGGAAGATATCAAAGCAGCATAACTCGAAGAATTCTCTAGTGGATGACTCGCTCTGAAAGAATTTTTTGCTGCTCCCACTTGTTCTTGTACCTCCTACATTGTCTATGTAAGTAATCATCTAGACTTCCTAGTTGTTTTTGGTAGTACTAAGGTATCTGCTATTGTACTAGAACTTTGTTGATCTATTATTGGTATTGCTATATTTTGTTGATAAATTGGAACAACAACCTATTCAATCTCATCAACCTCCATGGGAGATTCCTCAAACTTCGAGAACTAAGCATCTTCATCGAATTTCACATCTTGGATCACTACTATCATTTGTTGTGATGAAACATAGATCTTGTAAGCCTTGGAAGAATCATTGTATCCCACAAAAACACCCTTCAAGTTGGAGGGTTCAAACCTAGTCCTTTTCTCCTCTTGCACATGAATGTAAACAAGACTCCCAAACACCTAAAAAATGAGAAACATCAAATTCTCTCCTATGAAAGCTTCCTTTAGAGTTTTGTCCTTTAACACCTTGTGAGGACACCTATTTAATATGTACACAACATAGCTACATGCCTTTGGCCAAAGAAACATGGGTAAATCTAGGTCATGAATCATAGCCTTTGTTGTCCATGTAATGAGCCTATTCTTCAATTATGCAACCCCATTTCGCTAAGGGTTGTAAGCCACAATCAACTATCTCTTGACCCTTGCATCTTTACAAAAGGCATTAAAGGCCTTGAAGATATACTCAACTCCATTGTCAAAACTCAAAACTTCAATCTTCCTACCTATCTGATTTTCCACAAGAGCTTTGAACTCTTGAAATTTTCCAAAGACCTCATCTTTGGTCTTCCTAAAGTAAATCCAAGTTTTCCTTGATGAATTATGAATGAATGAAACATGGTAAATGTTTCATGCCAAGGAAGTTGCTAATATAGATCCACATGCATATGAATGAATCAAATCAAACATCACTCTTGATCTATACTCATTACTAAAAAAAGTGACCTTGGTGTGCTTACCAGCTGCATAGCCCTTACACATTACAATCTTCTCTATCGTGAAGTTTGGCAATCCCTACACCATATCCCTCAAGAGAGATAGAGCTTCGCAATGCAAGTGACCAAGTCTCTTGTGCCAAAGCTCACACAATTTATCACTACCATGCATCAAGGTTTCATATTTGATTGGATTAGAAATCAACATATAAAGACAACCCTCTCACATAACTCTAGCCAATACATGACCAGGTTCTTAGCTGCAATTTCTAACAATAACTTGATGATCATCAACCTCATGCACATACAAAAGATTTGTCATGGCTGAAATTGAGAGTAGGTTCTTTTTAATCAAGAAACATATAGAGCATCATGAAGTCCAAGAATATCACCTAAAGGCATGAGGAAAGAAACAACTCAAGTCCTTGTAACAAGATATGTAGCATCATCACCAAGCTCTACTTGTATGCCTACGTTCCATTCCTTAAGTCTACTAAAAACCTTTCTTTTGAAGGTCATGTGTCTTGATGCTCCACTATCCACATACCACCCTACACCAAAAATGGTGTTAGTGGCTAAGCATTATACCATGGAGACGATTGTCCTAAGCTTAGAATTAAAGCTCATCCATTGTCGAAGCTTCTACACTCTCTACAAACTACCTTAATTGTCATTGCTTGCCCTTCACTTTTTCTTCTCATGACACTAAGAAGTATAGTCGCCATTCTTGTGGCACTTGAAATACTTGATATGGCTCAACCGTTTCCTCCCCTACTGAGAAGAATTTGAGTCCTTTCTTTTTGGCCCTTACCAAGTTCTTTCTTGCCACCTTTCCTCATCTTCCCAATGAGGGCTTGGTTCTAACTATATTCCATTCTGACTAAAGTAAAGTCGGGTCTAGTTTCTCCTAGATGAAATCATCCCAAAGCTTCTCAATAGTGGAAAAGCTTCTCACAAGCATAGACACCCCAAACAAATAGATCCCAAGTTGGAGAGGACCCATTTAAAGCCATTAGCACCAACTCTTCATCCTCCACCTTTACCACTATTGCAGTGAGTTGATCACAATGTTCTATGATCTTCATTTGGTAGGTGCCTATTGTGTCTATGTGAATTATAAGTTATATGTGTGGCACTAAGCTTATTCTTCAGCAGCATTTTATGGACGATATTTACACTCTAATAGAGTGATCAAGGCATCATACATCTCCTTCACCATCCTTTTCTCTAAAAGATGAGGGATCAAATGATCCTTCAACAAATCTAAGATGATAAACTTTGCCTTGCCATCTTTTTGTTATGTTCAGCCAACTGAACAAGATCAGCAGGGGGTGCAAACTTGGTGTTCCCATAGACCCAAAATCAACTTCTTCTAGTAGTGTCTACAATCTGCACTTCCAAGGGGTGAAATTGGAAGCACCTTCTCTAAAAGTAACTCTCTAAGACCGAAACTAGTCATGTTTGCAACTGCTGGAACACACTGAAACTAAACAAATCAGCAATCTATCACAGGTGGAGATCAACACTTCAATCACTGAAGCAATTAGGGCATAGGGCATCACACTCTACAACCTCCAATAGATCCAAATTGCTTCAATCACTAAAGTAAAGACATTGTATCTTCCAGCAACTCCCTCTCACAGGTAGCAGTACATTCCATTCATAGACCTAGAAGATTACAGTTACTGTGCTTTCATACCATGTTAAAATTCAGACTATGGTAAGCAGATTCTGCACTGAGAAAAATAATCTTAACAGCAAATTGAAACATCAAGCAGAATAACAGACCTGAGTACAACTACCTACAAACACACACTGCTGAAAATACAAACAACAAAAACTTCAAAACTGTCATTTATTATTCTGAAACTGAATTACACTCAAAACTTTTTCTTCTTTGGTATTCTATATTTTTTCCCTGCTGCTAAGTTACGCACCCAAGATCTCTTTTATAGACTAAAATAATCTTTTGGACCGTACAAAAACTAATTAAAACAGAAGACAAAGTGCTTTATTCTAGAAATTTTTAAAAAAAAATTATCGTCATGAATTTAGAATCCCTCTAAATATACAAAAAGTTAGAATAGAAGAGTCTAGTGTTAAGCTAAAAATAGAAAAAAATAAAAAAACTTCAAAGCCGCTTCCAGTGCCCAACTGTAGGAAAACAGCAGCCAAGCAACACACTTCAAAAGCTAACAAGCCTTGGATGGCAGACATGGTAAATATTCTCACAAGGAGAAAGAAATACATTGTATTAGAACGTTCAAACTCTATGCCAGCACAGTCAGCAATCAGAATCCATATCTTATCATCCTGGCAATTAGCATCTAAAATTTCAGGTTAGACTCTTCACAGTGCATTGTAGGAGCAGATTCTTCTCAATTCAAATTCTGCAAGGCTAGCTAGCACGAGTATTGTGAATATTATGTGACTACAACAATTACCATCTCAAATTTGTCATAGCCATCAAATAATCAAAACAGTGCTGTCTTAGCCTAGCATTGCAGAACTCTACTTAGTGAAAATACTAAACCCTGATACCAATCATTAAAATTCATGTATATCTATAATGACTCTGCTCACAAAGGTGCAAAAAAGGCATGCATTTACTGAGCAGTTCTTGAGAAAGCACCTAACTAAAAGAACAGGAAACACATGGATTTTGCACAAACATTGTTGGGCTAAACTGACATTTTGAATTCACCGCTTCTTGGTGGGTTAAAATGACATCTTAAATGCACTGTTTTTCAGTGTTTCATATAATCAATAGCTTATAATATTATACAAAATAATAATTAATTCCACTCATCTTCACAATACTAAATTCATGTTGATGCAAACAAAATACATACTCCATTGTATATTAAAGCTACTAAATTCGTTTAATCAGAGCAAGGTTTTGCTCTTATCAACGAGAAAATTATAAGAACCATTTTGTAATAATGCTTTTCAAAGATTTTGCAACTTGGTTACTACGACTCTTATCCAAATTAAGAAGACATAAATACATCAACTAGTTAACATATGTAATGGGAATTTGAATCTTCTATTGATTTTCTTTTGAGCAGAAATTAGTGAGGATAGAAAGGATAACAACAGTTAGCGTCCAGAATCATTATCAAATCCTCAAGAGCCAAGAGGTAACCTTCCCGGGTACAGGCCTCATTCCAGAAGAACACAGTCAAAATTCACTCCCAAGTAGTTATTAACTTATTTCTGGCCATGTTCCTCTTCCTATCTCCACTCAATCAATTTCCACCAGTCAAATGCTGGCCCTTCAAGATGCAATACTGGTCCTTTTTGGAAATGCTTCACAAGACTTGAATAAGAAAAAATGGGAAAGATGCCTTTCCAAGCCCTTATAACTTTGCTACAATCATTAATAGAAGGAAATCTTCTACACCAGACTTGGATTTATACAGCTCCTTCCCTAGCTCTATTAGTTGACTTGATTACTAAGCCTGCTCCTATTAAAAGCTTAAGGCAAAACAGTTTTGTTTATGATTATGATGTTTTAATTTCACTTCTTCAATCTTGATGCCTTTACCAACCATCTTCTGCACCACTACTACTATCTCCCCATTCCCTTTTGCTGTCATGTTTCATCATTAGCTGGGTCAACCAGCAATGAATAAAAAGGTGTTTTCATACACCCATTATTTAATACATATTTAAAAAAATCAAAATAAAATATTGAAAACTAGGCACCACCAGTTTTGTAATAAAAAAATAAAATAAAATAAATATGGTTCCAAACTGCAGGTTGGCCTAGTTTTGGACCAACCTAGACCTACCTTGCAGGTCAATAAAAAAGGAGTTGAAGGCACCATTTGGAAGGCATTCTTTGGACATTATGTTTATTACTGAAGTTTGCAATCTGCTCTGCATCTCACTGAATCCTGCAACCTAATGTGAGTAAATATTGAAGTTATATGAACCAATCTTCATATTCATGAATCACCCTCTTGGTTTCTTGTTAACACCGCTTTTTGTATGGCTTGTCCATGTCCATAATCAAATTTCAAATGAATATGTCATTTACTCTCCTATAGTGAGTAAGAGAGTTGTCATACTATAGTTGGGGAAGCTGATTATAGATAAGGTTAGTGGGCCTGTATTCACCCACTTTGTTCAAGCCTACGAATACCATCACACATGCCAAGCTGTACTCCAAATCACATACAACTCCCACATATGAGCAATGATCCACAACTATTGATGTATGCTTTCACTGATGAGGAAGTCCCTGTCAATCTTTCAAGTTGTGATACTAAGCATGTTCATTGCATAGAACATCCATGGATTGAATGTTTTTACCTTTGGGCTTTTCCTATTATCACGTTTAACCATGTGATTATGTGACTAAAGACATCATTAAACTCATCTCTTTGTGCAACAACCTTGAAACCTTTTTTCTTCTGGCCAACCAATGATGAAAATTGCTTTAAACAATGCCTCTTTTTTTGAATCCCATTGTGCTTAACATTCACCCATAGTAACCCTAACAATAGAATCCATGAGGATAACACCCAATAAATTGTCAAAGGATTTTTAAGTGATTCTAGCCAATAACTTGTGATCTCCCTTGTATCATAGTTATAAAATTTCTGTCATGAGCCAAATAAGAAAACTAAAGGAAGCCGAGGACTATTGTGGATTCCAAAATATGACAAGAACAAAAATGTGTAGCCAATATATCAAGATTTTGGGTTTTTCATTGTTAACTCCTTCCTTTGCCAATCTACGTGCCCAATTTTGATATCCCAAATGTTGGCCAAATCAATTTAACGGAAAATAGGGAGAGAGACAACACAGTATTGGTATCTCACGTCATTCATTTATTATAGTCAACACAACTGGGATTTTTGATAAAAATAACAAGCAAAAATCCTTCCCATTTGCAAACTAGGGTTTTAAAATTCGAAAGTGCAAAAATTGAGATGGAATTCAAGTAAAAATAACTTACTCAATATTATGAAGGATCAAGATCATCATTTCTGAAAATAAATGCACTAAGAGGAAAGAAAAACCAGCTCAAAATATTTCTTGCCCATATGTGTAGAAACCCCTGGTTTCCCCTGTTTCTGAATCTGACTGAGCTTTTGTTTGTTTTTGCAATTTTTGATTTTTTGGGGGTTTTTGAGCAATAAGGGTAAAATGCGATTTTGCAATAAATTGGAAATAAATTCTTTAAAATTATCTAACTCCGAAAATCTACTGAATCCAATGCAAATACTTATGCCAGATCATTTATTACTCTTCCAGGATGATTACAATAAATGTCTGATAACATGCAATAAGAAAACAATAATTTTTATTGAGAAAACCTGGTAAAAGCAACGAGCTGTAGATGAAGAAATCTGGTACAGCTGCAATGATTAGTTCCTTCTTCCTTCGTCAGGTGCTCTGGATAGGACTCGGATGCTTAGGCGCCTTCAATGAAGTTGATATTTGACCTGAATGGTAGGCGTTTCTCCACAAGACAAAGGTACGGCTCAAGGAAGGTAGTACGGCCTGCAGCAAAGTACGGCCAGGTACAACAGCAATAAATAATGTACGGCCTTCTCTAGAACTCTCCAGATCTCCAAAAAATATGTGCGCCTAGATGAATGAATGTCTTCTGAATGAAAACTACTCCGAGAACCCTGAATGTAAATATCTCTGAAGATCAATGATTTCCTCTGGATGAAGAAACCTCTGCTGGCAATAAATCAGGTGTTATTTCACACCCTCTAAACTGCTTCCAATGGAGATGGCTCGTTCCCCAAGGAATTCGAACTTGAAACCCTAAAGCTTCTTGCTCAGATCAAGGTTGATCAATTTTCAATTCACAATAATCACATAATGGCTCGATTTCCAATGCAAAATGGCTTATACACTTGACAAGTGCGATTTCCTTAAGAATAGGGAATATTAAAATAGTTCGAACTTTTACTTTTAATTTTTCAATAGTCCTCGGCCAAATTTTTATAATAAAATATAATCGCCAATTTGGCCCCCTTTCATGATGGGCGACCCCTTTATCAAAATCACTTAAGTTATAATAAAGTATTATAACTTTATATTATAATCCCCAATTAATTAATATTTAATCAATTCAATTAAATATTAATATCTCTCTCATTATTCATCCGATGTCTGATCCGTCTGAAGCTGACGAACACTGAAGTGATTCTGAACACCAACAATCCATACTGCTAAAAATAGCAGGGGTCCCACGCTGACTGCCAATAACTACTAAAAATAGCAATTTATGCAAGACGTGTCCGAACGAGCCCGAACGAAAGCCAACTGATCAACAACTGCCAACTAAAGCTGAGCCAAGCTCCAATATGACCCTCTATCCAGTCTATCAGCCTACGAGGGTCGCATGATAGGCTAATCCTGTGCTCGGAGAGATGTCAACCAAAAGGGGACATGACAGTCCGCCCCTCCTGAAATTGCTTGTCCTCAAGCAATCTCAACTCTGGATGCTGCAATATATCCTCGCTCTCCCATGTAGCATCCTCAACAGGCAAATCTCTCCATTTCACCAGATATTCCCTGATAGTCCTCTGACGCAACTGTCTCTCCCTGTACTCCAGGATGGACTCAGGTACTAAGATCAACTTTCCCTCATCATCCAAGGGAGGTAGAACTGCAGATGGTACCACACGATGTCCCAACGCCTTCTTGAGGCGTGATACATGAAATACATTGTGTACCCTGCTCTCTGCTGGAAGCTCAAGCTCGTAAGCCACCTCGCCAACTCTCCTCAGAATCCTGAAAGGACCGTAATAACGTGGCTTAAGCTTCTCTGACCCACTCTTCCTAAGAGTGGACTGACGGTAGGGCTGCAGCATGAGGTAAACCATGTCACCAACCTCGAAATGCCTCTCCATCCTCTTCTGATCCGCATACTGTTTCTGCTGATTTTGTGCCTTGGCTATATTTTCCTTGAGAGCCCTCATAATATCCTGACTCTCCTGCAACCAACCTCCTGCACTCGGCACTCTACTGTCGCTCAGTAGCAAATCAAGGAAACTCGGCGCCTCATACCCGTACAACGCCATGAAAGGGGACATCTGAATGGTCATATGGAATGTCGAGTTATAGCAATACTCACACAAATGTATCCATTTGACCCATGCCTTCTGCTGCCCCGCAATGTAGTTTCTGAGATATCCTTCCACCCACTTGTTCACAATCTCCGTCTGCCCATCAGTCTGCGGGTGGTAACTAGTGCTCGGAGTGAGCTCGGTCCCACAAAGTCTGAATACCTCCTGCCAGAAGTTACTCAGGAACCGACTATCTCTGTCGCTCACGATGCTCCGAGGCAACCCATGAAGTCTGAATACCTCGCGAAAGAATACCTCTGCTACCTGTGTAGCTGTATAGGTCGTGGTGATCGGAAAGAAGTGGGCATACTTCGTAAGCCGATCCACAACCACATAAATACAATCTCGCCCCTGGGCTTTAGGCAAGCCCGTAATAAAGTCCATCGACAGGCATTCCCACTTCCTGTCAGGAATCGGAAGTGGCTGTAGTAAACCTGCCGGGTACGTGTTCTCCTGCTTGTTCTGCTGACAAACAGGGCACTCACGCACGTATTGAAGAACATCCGCCTTGAGTCCTTTCCACGTGAACCTCTCCCGTATCTGCCTGTAGGTTTTGAAGTATCCGGGATGTCCTGCTGTAGGCATGTCATGAAAGGCTCGCATAACAATGTTCTTCACCTCTGACCCGGGGATCAAAAATATCCTGTTCTTGTAAATGATCAAGTCATTTACAAGCGTATACCTGGTATCAACTGCTGATCCCTCAACAATGCTGGAGGCCCAACTATCCTTGGCATACTCTGCCACTATCATATGCCTCCAATCCTCTGAGATATGAACCATAGTGCTCAAATACGGTCTACGTGAAAGTGCATCAGCCACTACGTTCTGTGTACCTTTGATATATGAGATATCAAAGTCATAAGCCTGCAACTTACTGACCCACTTCTGTTGTCTATCATTGAGATCTCGCTGCCCCAAGAAGTGTCTCAAACTGTTATGATCAGTTTTAATGCAAAATTTGCTGCCAACAAGATATTGTTGAAACTTTGCTAAGGCATGCATAATCGCAAGCATCTCCTTATCATATATGCTATATAGTCTCTCTGGTCCTCTGAGCTTGCGGCTCTCATACACAATCGGGTGCTTGTCCTGCATAAGCACCGCACCAATGCCCTCACCTGACGCATCGCACTGAAGCTCGAACGGCTTCGTAAAGTCAGGTAGTGCCAAAACAGGGCATGTGGTCATCAACTCCTTGAACTTCATAAAACACTCCTGTGCCTCAGAAGTCCAAACAAAAGCCCCCTTCTTCAGTAAATCTGTCATCGGGGCTGCATGTCATGAATAACCATTCACGAATCTGCGGTAGAACCCACATAAACCAAGAAACCCTCTCAACTGTGTCAGGTTTGCCGGTGTAGGCCAATCAACAATGGCGCGGATCTTTTCAGGATCCATACGCACTCCATCTGCACTGATAATATGACCTAGATATAGCAATTCGGTCATCCCCAAGTCACACTTGGATTCCTTGGCGTACAAGGACTCCCTCTCCAAAATACTCAATACGGTCTCCAAATGAGCCAAGTGCTCCTACCATGTCCTGCTGTATATGTGAATATCATCGAAGAAGACTAATACAAACCTCCTCAGTAATGCATGAAAAACCCTGTTCATCATAGACTGAAAAGTAGTTGGCGCATTAGTGAGCCCAAATGGCATCACTACGAACTCAAAGTGCCCACAATGACATCTGAAGGCTGTCTTCTCTATGTCCTGCTCACGGACTCTGATCTGATGATAACCCGACCGTAAATCAATTTTGGTAAAGTAACAGGCACCATGGAGCTCATCAATAAGCTCGTCAATCCTCGGTATCGGGTACCTGTTCTTAATTGTCCTCTTATTCAGGACCCTGTAATCAATGCACATGCGCAATGTTCCATCCTTCTTCTTAACCAAGACAACCGAAGAAGCGAATGGCGATTTGCTAGGTCGAATGTGACCCATAGCAAGTAACTCCTTTATTGTCTTCTCTATCTCATCCTTTAACCTCTTAGGATGCCTGTAAGGAGTTATCATCACGGGCTTAGCGCCCTCCTCGAGCTCAATAATGTGCTCTATGCCCCTGTCTGGAGGTCTACCTGGCGGAATATCACTGAACACCTTATCATGCTTAATCCTCAACTTCTGAATGTCCGGATGATATTCTATCTTTTGCTGTCCCTCCTGTATAGGTGCTAAATGACACTCGGCAGCCCACTCTACCATGTCGTGACGCATGAGCCGCTCCATCCGACGAAAAGAAATTGTTTTGATGTCGCTGTCCCGTATTGCTTTTAATATGTGTGTCTTCCCATTGACATCAAAACGGATCTCCATATCCTTGAGACGAAGAGTGACTTCCTCCAATGAATGAAGCCACTTCATTCCCAAGACCAAATCAATATCCCCCATATTAACAACATAGTAATCAGCCTTGAACTCATAATTGTTCAAGCGTAAAGGGAGATCCTTTATCATGCGTTCACACCTCAGCGTGTGCCCGTCGGCTACCTTAACTCTAATCCCTTCGAACTCCTCAGTGATGAGTCCGCGTTTTTCAACAAACCTAGCATCAATGAAATTATGTGTGGCTCCTGTGTCAAGAAGAGAAATGACCCTCTGTCCTACCAACACACCACGAATCCTAAAAAAGCCCTCCTGCTGTATGCTAGACAAGCGCGCCTCCTGTAACTGAAGCTCTAGCTCTGTCTCAGCTCTAGGCTCTGGAGCCTCTGACTCTGAATCCTCGGAACTCTCCTGCTGTTCGGAATTTTCTGATTCTGAGTCCTCATAATATGCCCACATCACTCAATTTGCCCTGCCCTTAGGTCTTAGAGGACAATCGTGATTGGCGTCATACGGTCCTTTGCAGTAGAAGCAAAGCTTCTTCCTGCGTAGGTCATTAAGGGCCTCACGATCCAAAGGTGGAGCTGCTGATTTACCTTTTGAATCGTTTTTAAAGTCTGATCTTTCTTTGTTAAAATCAGATTTGTCCTTATTTCTGTTAAAGCCCTTATTATCTCTGAATGATGAAGAACCTCTGGAGTTAAATCTACTAGAAGGTGTTGCTAACTCCATGCTTCGTGCTTTCTTCATCGCCTCCTGTAAAGGAGGATCAAAGGCTTTGATCCAGCCTCTTAATGGTTCTGTAAACCCCTCCATGAAGAGTACTACCAAACGCCTCTCTGATATGTTCGGAACCATGACTGAAAGCCTCTGAAAGTCACCGATATAGGCCTCTAGACTGCCACTCTGTCTCAACTGGGCTAAGTCTCTGAAGTAGGATTCTGGATCCTTCCTGTCAAACCGCTCTACTAACCTGTCAACAAACTCCTGATATGACGTGATCCTATCATGCTGGAGTGTCACCATCCCGTGGTGCCACCAGTCGTAAGCTACTCCCTCAAGATGCAGTGTCGCATATCGGATAGCATCTCTCTCAACCATCGGGCGTAATGTGAGGAATGTATCTAACTTACTAATCCATGCCTGGGCTGTCACCTTGCCACTACCATCGAACATCGCTAGATTGAGTTTGTTTGTAGCATGTTTTAGGTCATTGTTCTGATGTCTAGGTCTCCAATCCTGTCGTCCTCTGCGATATTCTCTCCTCTGTGTAACAAATCGGTCAAAGGAAATCCTCTCTCTGACATCCGGTGGTACTAACTCCCACTCCTCGTTCCCTGCCATAAGTGTATCTACGAACAACTCCTCATGCTCCTCACCTGCAATAGCCTCATCGGGCTCCTGTCTCACAAAAGTAGGCCTAGTGGGCCTGTCTGCTGTCCATGAAATAGTCCTAGGTGCTCTCCGAGATCCTGCATCACTTCTGTTATCGTCACGCTGTGGTGACGGTCTCCTCTGTATACCTAACCTCTGGATTGCCACTGCCAACTGCTGTAGCACATCGTTAGACTGCTGCTGACCTGCTCGTAAGTCTCTGAGAGTGTCTAAAACCTCGGCATCGTCCTGATCTCTAGGGTTATTAGGAACCTCTGTTCTAGGTATATCTGCTCTGTCAGCCCTGTCATTCCTGTCAGCCATGTTTCCTGGCTGCCTACTCAAACTCCGTTGCCTGTCAATCAAGGCACGTCTGCGTGTATAATACCTGTATGGTTCAAACTCGTCTGGCTGCATATGATGGCTAAACCCTCAGGATGGCAGGATTTAGCTCTGATACCACTGTAGAAACCCCTGGTTTCCCCTGTTTCTGAATCTGGCTGAGCTTTTGTTTGTTTTTGCAATTTTTGATTTTTTGGGGGTTTTTGAGCAATAAGGGTAAAATGCGATTTTGCAATAAATTGGAAATAAATTCTTTAAAATTATCTAACTCCGAAAATCTACTGAATCCAATGCAAATACTTATGCCAGATCATTTATTACTCTTCCAGGATGATTACAATAAATGTCTGATAACATGCAATAAGAAAACAATAATTTTTATTGAGAAAACCTGGTAAAAGCAGCGAGCTGTAGATGAAGAAATCTGGTACAGCTGCAATGATTAGTTCCTTCTTCCTTCGTCAGGTGCTCTGGATAGGACTCAGATGCTTAGGCGCCTTCAATGAAGTTGATATTTGACCTGAATGGTAGGCGTTTCTCCACAAGACAAAGGTACGGCTCAAGGAAGGTAGTACGGCCTGCAGCAAAGTACGGCCAGGTACAACAGCAATAAATAATGTACGGCCTTCTCTAGAACTCTCCAGATCTCCAAAAAATATGTGCGCCTAGATGAATGAATGTCTTCTGAATGAAAACTACTCCGAGAACCCTGAATGTAAATATCTCTGAAGATCAATGATTTCCTCTGGATGAAGAAACCTCTGCTGGCAATAAATCAGGTGTTATTTCACACCCTCTGAACTGCTTCCAATGGAGATGGCTCGTTCCCCAAGGAATTCGAACTTGAAACCCTAAAGCTTCTTGCTCAGATCAAGGTTGATCAATTTTCAATTCACAATAATCACATAATGGCTCGATTTCCAATGCAAAATGGCTTATACACTTGAAAAGTGCGATTTCCTTAAGAATAGGGAATATTAAAATAGTTCGAACTTTTACTTTTAATTTTTCAATAGTCCTCAGCCAAATTTTTATAATAAAATATAATCGCCAATTTGGCCCACTTTCATGATGGGCGACCCCTTTATCAAAATCACTTAAGTTATAATAAAGTATTATAACTTTATATTATAATCCCCAATTAATTAATATTTAATCAATTCAATTAAATATTAATATCTCTCTCATTATTCATCCGATGTCTGATCCGTCTAAAGCTGACGAACACTGAAGTGATTCTGAACACCAACAATCCATACTGCTAAAAATAGCAGGGGTCCCACGCTGACTGCCAATAACTGCTAAAAATAGCAATTTATGCAAGACGTGTCCGAACGAGCCCGAACGAAAGCCAACTGATCAACAACTGCCAACTGAAGCTGAGCCAAGCTCCAATATGACCCTCTATCCAGTCTATCAGCCTACGAGGGTCGCATGATAGGCTAATCCTGTGCTCGGAGAGATGTCAACCAGAAGGGGACATGACAAAATGCCTTGATGTATGCACCTGTTTTCATGTACCAAGTTCAGAAAACGGAAATAAATCTCCCTCTAATCAACTTCAAATGGAGTTCTTTGTTTTCGAGATGATTGGAAATGAGCTTGCAGAAATTTCTTATAGATTTAAAGCTCCAAATGCACAAAAATGGTTAAAAACAGCTCTTTGAAAACCATACTCTTCCCCTTTGGTGAGGCACTCGTGGAATGTTTGAAAATGAATATGTTATTTTCCTTTGTTACTATTTTAAGGCCAATATGCTGGTGCACCTCTTGACACATTTGGCACTTTGTGCCAAAGAGCCATCACGGCACCGCTATGCATGCCATAGGTGTTTTTTAACTTTTAAAATTAAATTTGTTTTCTTTTGCTTTTAGTTTTTACTTCATTTATGCCACTTGGGATATTTGCACTTTTGCCAAAAAATGCCACTTCCTGCACATTTTCCACCAAGGTCAAAACAAACTTTCTCCTCTTTTTTGTTTTAACTTCACTTTGATTTTTCACTTGACCAAGGTAAATTCTTGTAAAATAAAATTGCACTAGTGGACTCAGATCAAAAATCCCATTTCAGCTGCAAATTTCCATCAAAATCCAATATAGTTAATTTTTTGGCTTTTTGCACCCCTAGAGAAGATTTTGGCACTTTCGATTGTAAGCTTCCATTATTAGAATCCAAATATCCTCTATTTTCCTTTGTTTTTTAGTGGTTCCTACATTTTAATGATAATAAAAAAATTTCAAGACATTTAATTATCTTTACACACATCTAGGTCTCAAAAACAAGATGAACAGCATCCTAAACAGCTAAAATGGGTTTAAACAGTACTATTGACAGGGGTAAACGAGGTTGTTTTGGTGGCAACAATTTCACATGTTTGATCAACAATAAATCAGGGCTGGAGAGAATTTGAGGATCTTGGTGCTTTCCTTAGTGGTCCCAAACCTTATAGTTCTTCACTTATTTTCCTTTCTCCATCTGCATCAATCCATGCCTCATAATCCCCCTCCTCCCCCCTTTTGTGCACTTTGGCTGCCTACCTTGTGTGTTTCCATTGCCTTGTGCTTCTTCTGGTATGCATGGCAGAATCAACCCAGCCTTATGTCAGTCCATAATTTCTTCCAAGCGCTATTGCCTATCATTCCCCTCCTGTTTGTTCTTTTCACCTTTCTTTCATAGTCACCTTGGATGTTTTCACTAGTCTAGCAGAGTGGAATTGTCAGCCTTACAAATCTTCCTGTCAAACTTTAATGGCAGTTCTATGTATGTATAGAGGTCTGACTCATCCAATTCCATCATCAATTCACATTTTGAGCTCATATACAAGTAAATTCTAGCCTTCTCTCTCCTCTTCTGTTTTGGGACAAAGAAAACATGTAAAGGTTTTGGCAAGTTGTTCTACCTGGAGTTCTGCCCTATTTCTGCCTACACTCTAAAGGAAGTCAATGGTCAAGTTTGCATGGACTCATTTGCAAATTTGATCTCTGTTACTCTACACAGTGACATCTAAAGCCATGCCAGCATCTTCAAGTTCAAAGGTTACATCATTACACCAAGATACCTCCAAGGTGGAAGACCAATCAAAACAATGTGCTACCTAGTCCATTCTCTTGTTTTCAGGTTTATTTTTTCTTTGCATTGTAATTAGGCAGCACCATATATCTGTTGCATTCTTAGACTAGATTGGTTAGTTATATGCATTGTGTTACATTTATCAAATGTGAGGCTATTCTTAGTTGTTTTTATCTTTGCACGCAACCATTACAAACTTTGAAAATTGAAGCATTTGACCTAGGCACAGTCCTGCCCTACCCATCTGATAGTTGGCTTGTAGATTGTTTATTAAACTATTGCTATTAGATCATTTGTAGGGTTTATCCCCAGTCATGCATGCTCTACAAACTGGACAACCAAATTTTCCTATTAAAAAACCCGATTGCCTGAAAATGGAAAGGAAAAAAAATATCGTGTTATTATTATCAGTTTAGGAAGTATGTAGAGGATAAAATTCTTTTGTGAGGCATTGGGTATTAACTCAAGCTGAAATCTCTCCAAGCATAGTATGTATGTTGCACTTGCCAAGACATCGTCTCTGTAGGCATGCATGCATAATCACTTCCACCCAAAACACAAGGCCTGCTCCAATATAAAAATCAAGAGCACAACTGATTGACATAAACAAAAAAATCTGTTAACTGGTAACAAATATTAATGACTATCAAAATTTCTAAAGAACCACACAACGTAGCAATAACATTTTGAAATTGTGTTCCTATTTGTTCATCCCATCTTAAAATATTCATTGTGGTAGAACTTAGAAGATTCAGGAAAATTGAATGTCGATAAATTTTTATAGAGCTAAGCAACTTATGGTTTTCAATAAGGGAATAGGGCAGTCTTCTAGGGTTTATGATTATTTTTTTGCTCATAAGCCCTATCTGCTCTACCATGGCAGACATTTTGAGGCAAGCCAGCAGTACAAGATTTGGACAGAAGGATCCCCTTATGCAGGCTGCCAAGATTTCAGACAAGCCCCTGAAGTACAATGAACTTCTAGAAATTGTGACAACATCAAGAAAATAAGCTGCTGCATGCACAGTATTGTAATAAAACCTCACATCATATGAATCTGAATTCTATTGCAGATGACATTTTGCAACTCTGTAACAATGTCTTTATTTGTAAGCTCATAGGTGTAAGACCCACCTCAGGACTCGTTAAGGATTGGTCCACATGGGTGTGGCAACCTGAAGGGAAATTGGAACTTATCTTATGCACTAGTGGTCATTTTATTGTTGTTGTCTTTCAAATGGCTTATAAGATGTGAAGGCATGCCTTATTTCTATAATCATGTAGGGTTCTTTGTAAAAGCCAAGCATCAAAAGTTTGACATACTGATGTGGATAACACTTTTCCTTGAGTTTTGGAGGTAAAATCTGTCCAATCAATCAGTGATGAGAATCACCACAAAGATAGAACATCAGTGACCTTTGTGGACCTCAATTATTATGGATCTGAGTCAAACACTTCCTGAATAAATGGAAATCCGGTTGAAGACTTCATTTGGAAGCAAGCTCTAGATTATGAAGCCATCCCCTTCAAATTCTGCGAGTATCATTTGTATGACCATCTATGTAAGACTGACCTGGATCCCGAACAGCTAGTTGAGAACAAATCCCTACACAAGATCTGAAAAAGAAGATGCATATTCTACTATCAAGAAAAATGCAACCACAGAAGAGGAAGATTTTATCTCTCTATATAAGCAGTCACAGAGGTTATCAAAGAGGATGTGGAAGTCAAGTGCATGAGAGAACTATGAGCAGGTTGAACTTCACAAGGAATTACCTGAACAATTACTAAATGAAGAACATATGGTAGTGGAAGATTCTGCCTACTTCAGTATTCTGAGGCAGCAAGAAAAGAAACTTTAGGAAACTCCATCTATTCTGCAATCCAATTTGAGCCTGACCAGACAATTAGGGGGCACTCTGCAGATAAAATTTCTCAGATGATCAAGTACAGTTGACCTAGATTGTCATTTCAGCCATAATAGTTGAGCTTGAAGTCTGCTACACTCAGATGTTGCCACGGAAAATCAGGCAAGTCGGTCTATGCTTGCAGTATGTTTGAATGCTACATCAAATGCTGGAATCCATAGATGTAATTGAATTGTAAACATTTCTTAGTAATCTTCTAGATAACAATCAACCTGTCAGCACTCAAACTATCTTGAAGGCAGAAATATGGAATCCTGTGGTAACTTCCATCCCTTTGAAACCTCAAACTAGAATGAAAGAAATGATTTTCCAGGCAATACATGAAAAATACAACGTTCCAAAAGAGCTATGGAAACAAACTTGAGCCAAGAAAGTCCAAGCACAATATGGTCAATTCATTTAACCAAGATGGTATCTTCATATACTTGTGCAACATAGCTAATTCCAAGAAAAGAACATCCAATATTCTTAATTAGTTAATTTCTTAACAACTAAGCACTTGTTTACAAGTTATGTCTTACCATACACTTGACTTGCATGGAAAAAACATATAAATGACTAGAATTTCCTGACGGATCTATAATTGTCAATAGACAACAAGGTACCACTATAGCCAAATTCACAAGGAACAAGAACAAACTGGTACTTGTTTGCAATAAGGAAAGTGTAACCTAAAGCACTTCAATCGCTTCATCAATCTCTAAGAAGAGCAAGTTCTTCCAGGCTCACAAAGCAGTGAACTTGGAATGATCGGAGAATATCAAAGAAAGAAGCCACAACCTAGTGCTTGATTGCACAAAGATCTCATGATGCATCTTTGCAAGAAAACTTGCTGAAAACCTGCAATGATGTCTTATATTCCTTAAATTAGTTTTGAATTTATCTCTGATGATGTCTTATATTCCTTAAATTAGTCTGAGGCCTCCATAAGCAATTGTGTTTTATAGGAAGGATTGTCATTAGGCAGCATGGAGATGGTTAAATAATGCCTGCATAAATTCTTCCTTCATTTATGATTCATGGGTGTAGGCACTTTAAGATCCACAGCAAAACCACTAGAAGAACAATCACTAGTGAAATGACCTTACAAATACCAAACAATTATGTAAAAAGGTTGTAATGAATCAAATAGTTTGGTCATATGCATTATGGGCAAGTCCTATCTCTATGACAGTTTTTTAAATCATAGATGCCATTGCATGTCCTACTATAGTGTCACTTTCTAGTATTCAAAATAAGAATTATTCTCCTTAATTTGGCAAGATGATATTTACTTAACAGATTTGACTGGTACATTCTCCACATAGCTACAAACTTTATACTGTTCTCTGCTAGTGGTTGGCATAGTTCATCATGCCAGCAATTGTAGGAGTTGAGAAAATACAACACCACAAACCCCGAAGATCACCTACATGCAAATAACCTGTCACAAAAGAAGAGATGGAGACAAACAAGCAAGGGTTCTCTGAAAACTGAAAATGTATATATCAGAGAAAATGAGAGAATGAATTGATTTGAAATACAATGGGATCAATCCTTATAAAAAGGAGATCATGCAAACCCTAATAAAACCCTAATAGGAAAAACCTTAATAGAAGCCCTAATAAGATAACATTTAATAATTAATATAATTATTAAATGTCACTTTATGCAAACTAACGTGAAATCTTAAGAAGGGAATAAAAGTAACTTAATCAACATAATTAAGTTAAGACCTTTACTCTAACAGCAATAACATAGATTCTATAACTTAGGCCTGCCTATTGGTCTAGGGACTTGAGTCTATTACCATTTTCAAATACACTCTCAACAGTTTGTTATAGTTTAGCAAAAAACCAAAAAATAAATATAGATTTTCACTCTTTTGAGAAGACCTTTCTGCCCCTGGCTGCATTACCTTTCCTATTCTTACCCATCCATGTTTATGATAACACAGAAAACTACACCCAGGCTGTAATATAACGGTATCTTCATGAGCATTATGCATAGGTTCAATTCAAACTGACTAATAGACTTGCATGTGCTGGATTAAGTACTATTTTCCCAGGCCAATCATTAGAATAAGTCATAAAGGGTATCTGCAGTGCAGTCTGTTAAAGTAGTTCTTTATAATAAATATAAACCAATTGAAGTAGCCAATACATGCTTTTGAGTTTTAACACAATTAGTTCAAGCAAACTCTAATTTGGATGGGGAAAACCCTTTTGCCGCATACATAGAGGTAAGACTATTGGGCCTTTACCATTCACAGTGCTAGGGTAATTCCTCCTATAATGTAAAGTATCTCCCAGATCATCAAGATTGCTAGCAAGCAACTGGATCACATCCACCCACTAGAGATAACAAGCTGGGGAAGTGCTCTGTGAGCATAGTAGGCAAGGTAGTAACCTGCCTGACTGTAAGAAAAATGTGGCATGCATTTGAGCCCAGAGCCTCACAAGCCCAAAAAAGATATCATCTTGCTAATCATTAATATTTTTTTTGAATTTTCTAGGCCACTATCCCACGGACAACATCAGCTCTTTCATGGTGGTTGATTAGGATGCCCATTCATCTTCCAAAGTGCACTCTGATACAGATTTGAGCTAACTTTTGGCTTCAGCTTTGGTCTCTGTCAGCTTTATCATCTTTGGCAGTAGGACTTCCCATCACATGGTTTTATCATCCATGAGATGTCTTTCTTACATGACATGCTAAGGGTTTTACCTGGTTCGGGTTCAACCTCCTAGTTAGATTTTTATTTTGGTTGTAGTCTAAGCATTTATCTCTTAGATTGTAGGCTCTTGTTTTTAGATTTTGGAGTTTATTTATTACGTTCTATTGTGAGTGTAACCATCTATACTTTTGAATCTAATTGACCTAATTGGTTTGTGGGAGGTGCCGCTGCTTTATGGCCAGTCATGTGTTCCCATAGATTGTTTTTGGTCTTGTGGAAGCACTTAAAATCATTTCATTTCATTTAAAACCTAATAGTGGCAAGCTTTTGACAGAATGTATCAAGCCCAACCAAGAGAGGGGGGCTAGAATTTTTTATGAGGCATCTATTATGATTAGTAATTTAACTTGTTATTTTTCAAATCCATATAAAAGTGGGTAGAAACTAGAAAGAAAAAATCAAAAGGTGATCAGCTGGAACAACTGTGAAGGTCGCTAGAAGTAGGTGAACAGCAGGAACAGCCACAAAGGCTAGATAGACAACTAGAAACAGCGAATACCATTGCAAGATATTTAGCCGATATATACAGGCTCCTCCTTTGTAAATATTAACCCAGAAACACACTCAACAATTTAATATATCAATTGATATTAGGGCCTGACAATCAAGGTTCTTCTGTATTTGTTTTTGGGGGGAGACACTCTCTTATTTCATTCTGAATATCAACTCTAAACAGTAACCTTCAATATTTAATACACTTATTGCAGATTCATATATTTGGCACCCAAATTTCTTGATGTCAAAATCCTTTATGTTGAATATCTTATGTCAAATTGTTTATTCATTGTGTATAGTAAATTTTCCATTAATAATTTTCAGCTGAAAATATTCCACTATTAATTTTCTATCTTATAATTTTCACTTTCATTTCTCATTCATGTTATTCTACACAGCTGCTATTGATTGGTGATCATAACAGTTGTAGTTTTTATTTGTAGCATTTCCTTGATGGATAAGTTAACATTAGTCCCTGA
Source organism: Sequoiadendron giganteum (assembly GCA_007115665.2). Classification (NCBI taxonomy): domain Eukaryota; kingdom Viridiplantae; phylum Streptophyta; class Pinopsida; order Cupressales; family Cupressaceae; genus Sequoiadendron; species Sequoiadendron giganteum. The sequence goes on from CM021109.1 coordinate 116,054,817, forward strand.
ACTCCACCCAAAATCCCAATTTGGTATAGTTGCTCACCTAAGAGCTACATAAAAAACAACAATGGCAAAACTCCATTTCAGTTTAAACTTATGCAATGTATGATGAGCACGTTCCAACAACTCGTGGGACAACAACAGACCACTAGTTTCATTCTAGTGGGCATGATTGGCTAATCTGCTTTCAAGTTGGAAACCAATATATCCATACCCCACTTTGATGACACAACCTTTGTGGACAGGTTAGATGTTTCAATTCACAATCTAGAGACATATTTCAATACTCAATCACATGTCAAAAAGACAGCAAATCCCAGGAGATTTACTTAGTAAACTTATCCTATATCACCTTCAATCATGGAATCTTAAATAATACCCCTAATTTCATTTCTAACCCTACACATTCAAATTTTTTTACCCCTCCTAATACAGTATTCCTATTAACATATCCCCTCTTTTTACCATATATCTTAGGTATCTATTTTTTTTAACATATTTTTATACTCCTATCTATTTATACCCCCCATATGTTCAACTGAACATTTCATTTCCACCACTATCACACCCAGCTTCAAATGAAAGGTCTTCAGTGAATTTTGATAGAAAATTATGAGAATAAATTACATTAGAAATATTTTTATACTATGATAATTTAACCTCAATCCCTAGATTGCAAAATATAATTGAAAAAATTTAAGGGAAACTATTTGATGAGAATACTGAAGAGCACACAGGAAATACTAAGATGCGGGGGGGGGAGGGGGAGGGTAAATCAGTATTTCAACTTTTTAAACTTAAAACCATATAAATCAAAAATAAAACAATATGAGCAAATTAACCATTAAATATGAAGAACACCAAATTTCATGTGGAAAACCCTTTCGGGTAAAAAACGATGGCAGAACTATGCTTTCATTAACAACAATGGGCACCAACCCAAATTACAAGTGAGCACCAACTCTCCCTCGAAGCATCAACTCTGATCAACTGAAGCACCAACTCCAATGTGAGCACCAACTCACATAAACTGAATAAAACTAGCTTCTGTTCAAAATCAGAATAACAAACTGCATTTGCTGCACCTTCACAAATCAGAACAGCAGCAACATAACTCTTTCTTCATTCACTGTAGATTCAATAAGAATACTTTGTAGAACACGTCCCCAGAAGCAAATTGCTCCACACAAAGTATATTAGCAATAACTCATAGAAGATATAAAAGTAACATTGTCATCACTGCCCATCGAACACACCGGTCTTAACCTTTTCTCAGGATGTATATACCTGGCCTATGGCATACACATGCCCAAACAAACCAGCATTTAAGTGGAGTCTTCAACCTATGATATTCTCACTTCCAGCAATGTAAAATTCACACCCAGCTCAAATAAGACAGCTCCAGCAGATAGAAACAATAACACCCAAAGTATATTTTTCCTCACAACCACCTGAGAAAGAACGCTACATCCTGTGCCTTCAAACAGCTCATAATAAGTTCGACTCACCATAGTCTATGTTTTCATTCACTTAAATGGTCTTCTACACAGCATTTCCTTTTGGTGTCTCTTCCAGTAGCATATACACTCATTACTTGAAGAAATTTCTACAATATTTTCCTCAACAGCCGGACATAATCTCCATCAACTCTTCACACAGCACATTAAAACAGCATACTCAACTTCATATATATGAGCCGCTGCATATGCCTGTGTTAAATAATTCTGATCACACTTCCGTAGCATACAGCCAATAAATCGATTTATAAGCATCACATCCTCGCAAACCCGATACAGAGAATAATAAGATAATAGAGGCAATAGCATATATCTCGGTTTATAACAATGAAGACGCCCTCTATTTCTGTATCGAATAATATTTTCTGAGCCAGTCATTCAAAACGATGATGTTCGAATAATTACACTACAACGCCTTCATACCAACTTGAGCCCGTCAACCAAGATGACATAGCACGACCTCCTTTTTACCGCATACACAGTAAAACCTCAACTCCGTCTAATACTCGGTTAACTACAACGATAGCAAAAATCCTTTTTAAGTCGATGACCACATAAAACTTAATGAAGAATAAGGTCTGCGGTCGTATGCAGATGCCACGACCGCTGCTTTTGAAACCGTCATTCAATCACACCTCCGTCTTCCAAACAAGGCAACTGAGAAATACTGCAACCTGTGCCAGGAAGAATAAAGACATTTGCATAATATGAAAACCACGTCTCCATTACATGGTTCATGCGCATACACAGACGTGTTTTCTGCAGCTGTTACACCTTCCATATTAAATGCAATCGAATAAGGAATTGAATTAGCGCTGAAGTGCCCCATAGCATATAATGAAACGGTCTTCAAAAATCGTTACACATTATTATTCATGTTGTCACATAGTCTGAGCACAAATACGATGGCGTTATTTTAAGGACACGCCTCCCACAAAAAAAAAACAATCAAAATAATAACGCTACATGTCTTACTTGAAGTTTATGACTGGCACGGACCCTCCAATATAACAAACCGATAATAACCCAAAGATTTATCGGTGCTTACAATGATGAGGCCAATAGTAAATCATTATTCGCACCATAAACATTTTATAAAGGATGAAAAGAAATACTAGCCACCCCACTCTAAATAGAGAATCTGCGTAAAAGATAGGGAGAATAAAGGAGCCGCCAAGTATTAAAAAGAAGGCCTGATAAAAGAATGAAGTTAAGAGCCGCCCCATAATATCCGAAGGCGTCGAAAGAAAAGGAATCGCCCAGAAATTTTATCCTAAAGACTCCTGTATCTGCCGTCCAAAATAGACAAGGAATAAGCTGCAAGCTGCCATCATAAAGTCCACAATAATGTTTATAAGAACAAGGCATTAAACAAGGAAACCATCCCAAATTAAAAGGCTCGAACTAGTAACTTCTTCAGAAGTCGACCTTTTGAAGATTCAACAAGTTACATGGCAAACTTGATTAGACTTTTCAACCTGACACCATGCTGATATGGAAATCTGACTTGGCAAGATTGCTGAAAAAGTAAGTAGACAAGTAGCTCAAGCAAACAACCAGGTAGCTCAAAAACCTTGACATCAATGACAAAATACTCAACAAATACATGATCATTTGTTATTCCCTTTACATGACTGAATCAAGAACATGAATTAATTCTTGTGCATAGGGTAAACCACAAGAAACTAGAAATACAATTGTTCATCCATCTCATATCTACCCACCAAAACTAAAAAATAACTCTTTAGTATTAACGTGTTGCAAGAATCTAAATAAGGTAACCATTGACCTTTAACAAAAAAAATAAAGACAAAGTTTTTTTTGTTATCATTGCCAAATGAGACATGAATTTTATGCATGAGACTCTCTTGGTGGATTCCCACAAAGAGAGTCAATTCCCACTTAAATATTGTCCTGCACAGTGTATATAGGTCAAATCCCCCTTTTTAATTATAAATGTCTCTCTTCTATGGTATACAAACACCACCATCATTTCAACCACTTAAGACTAAACAAATCTGTATGCAATCCCTACATAAATAGCATTACCAATTCCTCTTTATGCCCTCATGAAAGCCAAAATTAAATAGATATAAATGCTTATTTATTTATTCTACCCAACTTCCTATTCATTAGACCTAACCCCCAACCCCATCCATGCTCTTACCCACAATACCTAAGAAAACATTACTATAATTACACTCTCTACCCTTAATCCTATCCATTTTTCCCCAATATTAAATACCACATTATGAACTTGTGCTACAATAGTGCCCATCTAGTAATGCCCCCAAAAACAAATCACGATAGCAAGGTTTGTATAAATGATAAAATATTCACCTAGTGTCAACCTCATGTCCAACTTCTAGAGGCGATAGAGCAACAAGAAATTAATACTTGGATAGATTTTAAAGTGACCTATTGGACAGGATTTCAATCCAGTTTCAACAAAGATATACTGGTATAGTGGCGCCATATTTTCCAGACATTTGGCAAATCGGTCCAGCAATACATGGAGCAATTCAATCACCTCTCTATCAGGTTGGATGTATAGGACATCGATGAGATCTTTTGCATCAAATTTGTCCTCAGCTTGTTTTATCATCCTTGACATGACTTTGAGCTCTACATCATCACTTCCTAAGACTAATCTTTCCAGCTTTCCTTAAAGGTTGAATCAAAGATACAAAAGGCACAACCAAAGCCAAGTCAATCTTTTTCTTTTCAAAGTAAAGATACTCTTTCATCTTTTGCCCCTTCTAACTCCTCTAACGCAGCTCACTTATCATCCAAGAGTGGGTATTCTTCACTAGGTGGATCCATTAAGGACTCAACCCCCTTATCTGGAAATGTAAAGAACTATTGTGCCCGCCACAAGCACGCAGAACATTCTGTTAATGAATGTTGTGTTCTCAAATCCCATTTTGCAGAGTGAGCTTCACAAAATAAAGTTTTAGAGATTCGGGTTATTAATCCCAACACTTCTAATCCTCCGTGCATTCTCATGGCCAATGATCATATTGCCAACAATGGGAAAACTCTATTCACTCATAATTGTAAAACCAAGAATAGATTGGTAGAGCTTATCCTTAATAATAGTAGCCAAAAGAAATTTATTTAGAGAAGTTGGTAGACAATCTTCAATTGCCAACTACAAAACATCCATGCACATACCACTTGGGGTGGGTTGAAACGAAGCGGCATTCCACACTTGTGTCTTACAAATGTTTTGTCGCATTTGCCATTGAACCATTCCAAGATACAATTTATTGTGATATTACTCCTATAGATTGCTACAATCTGATAATGGAAAAACATTATCAATATGACCACAAGGCCATCTTTGATGTCTTCCACAAGACCTATTGACTGCACAAGATGGTAAAGTGAATAAACTCTATTCTTCTTCTATCAGTCATTTGCTCTCTGGCAGTCCAACAATAAAGCATACACTTAACATAAGTTTCTTACTCTTTTTAGCATCTAGGATGCCAAGTCAAATAATGTTAGCGAGCTTCCTCCTAAAGCAATCAAATCTCTTGTTAAAGTGCATAAACTCTCTTCTTCTTCTGTTAGTTCTTTGCTCTCTGGCAGTCCAACAATAAAGCATACACATAAGTTTCTTACTCTTTCTAGGATCCAGGATGCCAAGTCAAATAATGCATATTTTTTGCTTTTAGGACCCTAAAGGACGTCCTCCTTGGAAGCTGCTTTAGCATTCTATTGAACTGTTTGTTTCCATGTTCTCAACCACCCAATCAACCACATCAACATACTACACCCATTAAGAGTGCTGAAATAAAGTGATAAATCAGGCGGATGCTAAAAGAGGCAAGATCCAAATTAACACTTCTCCTTCTAGATCTCTTACTCTTATTGTGCCAAAGAAGAAATTAAGAGTGGCAGTTGGTAACAAATTACTGTTCTTTCAACAAAATCGCCATAAATAACCACTACCCACTTCCTAGGCTTGACAATCTTTTGGACCAGAGTCAAGACACCAAGTACTTCACTAAACTTGATTTGACCTCTAAGAATCATCAAATCTCCATGGATCCCCATGATGTTCAGAAAACAGCTTTTAAGACTGAGTTTTATCCCTACAAGTGGCAGTCATGCTATTTGGCCTCACCAATGCACCTGATACATTCATGTGCATAATCAAAGATGTTTTCAAACCCATCTTAGCAAATTTGTTGTCATCTACCTTGATGATATTTTGGCCTGTAGCAAGTCCTAGAATGACCACATGATAAATGTGCAAACAATTCTAGATCTTCTTCACCAACATCATCCCCAAGCAAATATGAAAATCAAAAAGTCCTTTGGTCAAACCTCAATTAGGAACATGAGATTGCTCATTAACAAGCATAGAATACATACAGATCCAAACAAAGTAAAGGTTCTTTAGGAATGGCCCACTCCATCTAGCATTTCAGATCTGAAGAGTTTTCTGGAGACCATGAATTTTGATAGAAAGGTCACTCATAAGTACTTGCATATTTCCCATCCTCTTCATCAGCTCACTAGTCCATTTAATCTTAATTGGAGCCCAAAGACTACTCGGTCTTTCATTGTTTGAAAAAGGCTCCTTGCTCTCTCCAACTTGCAACAGCCACTTGGGGTTGAGACCGATGCTTCCCGACATGCCATATGTACAATATTTAAACAAGACGACATCTAGAGGGATGTCATACTAAAGCATAATCACAAGACATGCTCAATTACAACACCTATGACAAGAAATTCTATGCCTTGGTCCAAGCACTCAAGCAGTGGTATCATTCTCTTCTCAAAAAGAAGGTAATTCTGCATACAGATCACCAACCCCTTCAATTCTCCAACTCTCAATCTAAGACTCAGGAACATTGGCATTTAAAGTGGGATCTTATATTTAACAGTTTCATTTTGTGATCAAATGTAAGAAGGTTCTTGCCAACAAAAAGGTCAAACTTCTTAGTCATCCTTCTTCTTGAGTACTTTAACATTTTTGATACTCAATGTGCAGCATATGATGAGTGGAAATCTCTCCATAGATAATCAATTTAGTCTGATTGTTCAAGCTTCACAACATCTGAAAGTGGGGAAGCAACGCCTTTCCTTGTCTATATTTTTCAAGAAGCTTACTGTATAAATCCACTTATCTTTTCATCCCTACAAGCCCTTTTCACCAAATTTTGGTAAAGAAAGCTCACACATCCTCCTATGGTGGACGTTTTGGTGTCCAGAAGACCTTGCAGCACATTCAACCAGACTTTTATCAGCCTTCTATGCAAAGCATGTTGAGGGTTACAACCATTAATGCTTTCTTTGCAATCATTCTAACACATCCTCCTATGGTGGACGTTTTGGTTTCCAGAAGACCTTGCAGCACATTCAACCAGACTTTTATCAGCCTTCTATGCAAAGCATGTTGAGGGTTACAACCATTAATGCTTTCTTTGCAATCATTCTAAGCCTCCCAATTGAAAACTTGGATTATATCAACATTTATCAATACCTTTTCAACCATGGGAATTCATTAGCAGCTTTCCTACACTTAGTAACGATGTGATTGTATATTTGTGTTTGTCTACTGGTTTTCCATAAGTGGCTATTTTGATGCCATGCTCCAAGACCATTTATACTCCATAGGCTGCAAACTTATCATTCAAGCAAGTTTGGGACAATTTTGGGCTGTCCTTCACTGTCATTTCATATTGTGACTCACAGTTCTTCTTAAGTCACTTCTGGCAATCATTGGCAACCGTTGTGGAAGCTTCAAGGTTGTCAATCGAGCTTCTGTACTTCCTTTAATCCACAAATTGATGGTCAACCTAAAAAGGATAATAACACTTTACTCCATACTCTTCATATTTCTCATCAGATGAGTTTACAATGGCAAACTTAATTGCATGTCAATCAACATAGCAACAATTGAACAACTCGTGTTTCTACAGCACATTACCCTTTTGACATTTGTTATGAAATTCCAACATTTGGGAGCTCCTGAGATTTCAGTTGCTCTTACAGATCCAAGTACCTGCCAACATCAAAAGGAGCAAGAAAAAGGTTCTATCTTTGTGGAATATTGGATCAAACTGCACACAAATGGTGAGGACATTCTTTAGCAAACTCAAGCTAAATCCAAGGCACTTAATGACTGATATCAAGATCCTTATTCCTTTCAAGTTGGTGATCGTGTTTGGCTTCGCTTGGATAAACAAAAGTTTCACAAAAAACATCACAAGTTGAATCCCATCAGACAGGGACATTATACCATCCTTCAAGCAATCAGGCCTGTGCATTTTGACCAAATCTTCTAACTCAGTTTGGCAACCATTTATCAATGTGAACAAGCTCAAGTTGTATGATCCATCTCACCTGGAGAAAAAGGTTTCTATCACTTAGACTAAGGATACAATTCCCAATTTTCAAAAACCTTCGGTCAATGGTACTTTGCTTGATGTTTGTACCCATACCAAGCGCAAGGAGAAAACCACTACATATCTTGTTGACTAGAAAGGAACTCTACCGACACAAAGCAAATGGTTCTCTGTGTCCTTTCCAAATAAAATCCCAAATCTCATGAAGGAATTGGGAACGATTTCCTCTAAGCAGGGAGGAAACGATGAGGCATTTATTGTAGTTAGTAACTTAATTATTGTACGTTATAGCCATACATGTAGGTAGATAGAAATAAATCAAAATATGGCCAGACTTTTATGCTCTCTCCTGACAATATTCGGTCATTTATGCGCTCAATCAGTCAGGTCAAGGGAGGGACTTGAAGGCAAAAGAGCTCCACCAGCTGGGTGAAGGGCTCTCTCTCCTCGACCTCCTGCAATTTTCTACCATAGCATCTATCTCTATCTTTACCTTAGTTATCAGACCATTCTCGATAGTATGGGTCATCCTAAACATACAGGCTTTTTCTATATAATTTTTTTTCTGATACACAATCAATAATATAAACATATTAATATTGCAGTTCGTGTTCACATGTAAAGAAGAACTTTTTGAAAGATGACAGCGAATGTGTAGTGAGTTTTTATATGGGTCGCTTTCTACTCACAGCTTAAGTGCAGAGTCCTAATATTTTGCAGGTGAATAGAAAATATTTCCTGGAACCATTTCACTACAGCAGCACATACTATGAAAATTAGGCTCGCCCCCTCCATGAGACCTCTTCATTAGTATGTTAGATGCCGATTAAATGTACAAAAATAGACCGTGTAGCCGTGTCAACCCCCTTTCATTTCATAAACGAAGTAAAAGGTTTCAATTCTCCATTTCAACAATTTTCAGCTAATACATAAACCTATTTCATGAGTTTCTCAATTAAAAGAGAGCAGAGGAGAAATAAGATATTCGGAACTAAAACATGACAGAATAAAATAAAATAAAAGAAAACGGCCCTCAGATGATTAACCTTTATATTTTCTCGCAAAGGATGCCGTGGCTTCTTCGAGAAATCCATGCTGTTGCATTTTGCAACATGAACTTCACCTCCTCCAAGGCCGTTCCTTCGTGCTAGCCGACGGGATTCGAACCTACCTCCAAATATATTTAACAGTCCACTCTCCGGAACAGAAATTGACAACGGCTTCAGGCCACGAAAATTTGGCAAAACGTGTGAATGATAAAGTTCTCCCGCCATTTCATTTCGGTTTTTATGGCTCGCCCGTTAAAAACTTGACTGTAAATTTGCAGATGGAAAAAATCATATCTCGAATGTGTGGAAAAAATTAAATGCTGAAAATGAGTACGAGATTGAAGTGCAGTGGCTTTGATTGGCGGAAGTTGGGATCTCTGGGTCCTCGGCCACCAGACATAACAACACGCTAAAAAACGACAACCTGAGAATTTCTTACAAATTACAATACCCTGTTAAAATGTAGAATTAATTTAGCTAACCATGAGATGAAGAAATGAATGTGAGGAATTAAAGGGGAACTCTTTTTCTCTATACTCTTTTGCTAAAAAGAATTTACCGGTTGCATGCATTTCAGGCATGGAACATTAAAAGGGATATACTTTGTGTGGGAATTCTAACTAATGTACAATTTTAGGTGGTATGTATTTCAAAAGTGAAATAATGTAAGTGGTTCTTAGTTTTTTATTTAGGAAGTTGAATGCTTTATTAGGGATTAAGTTCATAAAGTTGACATCATACTTCAAATAAATTTAATAATGTGGAGATCTTTTACATCTAAGAATTTAATTATGCACAATTTTTTTAACATTAATTTATTTGATAATTTGTAATTATGAAATTTGTATATCCATTCTATTTGCCATCTAGTTTTGAGTTCGTTTTGGAGGAATATTTTAATACAATTATATAGTGACATGTGGCACAATCTTGTGTTAAGTTTGGCTCTTTCTTCAATCCATGTTCATCCTCATTTGTTTGCACCTACATACACTTCCTTACATTTGACCTTATCCTAGCCCTATATGCACCTAGTTCCGTACATTTGCCTTATCATTAGCCCATGTTTTCATATATACATTCATGATCTCAAGTTCTCACATTCCCCATCTTAGGTCAATCCTACATGGTGTGGATCTAACCCAAAATTCAAATTGTTGATGCTTGCCCTTTCCTACTAATTATTAAAAGACAAGTTAGTACATATTCATGCAACTATGCATATGTATTGGTATTTGAAGACATTCACTTGAACATTAATTTGCATTCTAGTATTCTCATTCATGGGGTAATAGCTCCCAAGATTAGTAGAAATAGAATGTTGAAGGTGCTCTCAATAGGTGTTGAATTAGATTTTGATGGGGCATGAGAAAGCAACGTATGGATGCATCTATTGGAATATGTTGGGATGCTAAATATAGTTAGGTGAGAAGATGAATAATGAAAAGGAATGGAAGACCCTCTTTGCAGGTATACAAGCATCATATTTGGTCATCAAATCTCAAAGATAGAAGAAGACTCAAAAATATTGGTGCAAGCGATGAGTACGAAATATTGCCCCAATTAGAAGCTCGAGGCTATTTTAGAAGAAACCATAAAATGAAAAGATAAAATTTGATAGAATGTCTATAACTCGCTATTATAGAGAATAAATTACCTTAGTGAATCATCTAACAAATCAAGGTACTCAACTAATAGATTTGTATATATTTAAAACCAAGGAAGCCAATGATTGAGAAAAGGTACATAATCTCTTATTAAAGAATCATCCTCCATGAGGTAATTGTTTCTAAGATGTTGTGAATAAGTCATTACGATGAGTTAAGGAGGCTTTGTCTTGGGATTAGATGTTGTGTTGAAGACACATGCGGCTTGTATAAAACAAATATCATTAATGATTTATTCATTGTTATCGGTAAGGATATGTGTATGGAAGACAAATGATATGTGTTGTATATATTCATTATAGTTATTTATTTTTTCATTTGGTTGTTATTTTTTTTCTTTTCAAACTTTATCTTTGTTATTAGGTGTTATAGATGTCAAGGGTTGATGGTAGGTAGGAGTTTATCTATGGACAAGGTTTACCATTGTAGGGTTTTTTACAATGCCTAAGGACAATATTTAATTATTTGTCGTGTAGTTGTTTGACTATAATAAAGGTGATATTAGCCCTAAATGGTAGAAGTGATCATGGTAGTGCCAGATTGAGAGGTTTCATTTTGGAGGATTTTAAATGAAAATTGAAGATGGAAGTGTAAGATTATTTATTAAGTGAGAGTCTTGAAGAAATGTTGATTAGCTTGATAATATAGGAGTCTATGGAGGATTACTAATGAAATAGCTTACAAGAGAGAGAAATATAATAGGAAATATGTTGTAAATACTTGATAATACTTGATAATAATAAGCCACTTCAAGGGAGGAACTTTTAAATATCTCCAACAAGAATAAAATACACAATATGATGATAAACTACTACTCGCTACCTCCTATATATACCACACTTATGTCTTGGATGCCACCCAATCTAGCTTAACTATCTATATAAAATTATATTAAAGATCATAACTTAATTAAGAGTTAAGGTCTAGCCACAAGTCAACTATTCATAACCCTATGCACACTATAGAAATAAGGGCATAGTATGCCCCCTTCTTCATACAAGTTTTGTCCTTAGTGCCAATCAATCGTGGATGCTTCTACATAAAATCTTCATATTTCTATGTGGCAACTTTGACAAGAATATACTTTGTTTAATGTGGTACTTTATGATTTTCCCAATTCTAATCTTCTTCAATTATTTTAGAAAATTAACTCAAGCTCTAATGTAGGTCTTCCCTCTACATCTAGCCCGAGTAGCACTAACTATGTCAAAAATTTGTGTTAATCCACTCAATACTCTTCATTTTGTTATGTATCATTGCCTTGTTCTCCTTGAGACTAAAGGGTACCTCTTACAACTGTTAAATTTTCACTAACCATTGATTGCATCCTCAAGGAAGAGGTAATGGATGGTGGTTAACACCTTCTTATTATTTGAATGGCATCATCATGATCTACTTTGGGAGGCAATCTTTGTGATACATCTTCAAAAACTATTAAATACATATCTATAATTGCATGTAATTTTATTGGTGTAGGAACCTCCCCCTCCCCCTCCTTTATTATTTGAATGGCATTGATTGTGATCTACTTTGAGAGGCAATCATTGTGACACATCCCTAAAATCTACTAGGCACATATTTATAATTAATATATTTTCTAAAGTAGGAACCTCCTCAACCTCCCCCTCCCCCTTCTACTTCCCCCCTTATGTTCCTACTTTTTCTCCTCCTCCTTCTCCTACTCCTCCTCCTTTATTCTTATACTTCACCTCCTTCATCTTTTTTTTATCATTTCTATTATCCTTCTTCCTCTTTTCCTTCTCCTCCTCCTCCTTCTCCTCCTTCTCCTCCTCCTTATCTTTCTCCTTATCCTTCTCCTTCTCCTTATCCTTCTCCTTCTCCTCCTCTTTCTTCTCCTCTTTCTTCTCCTCCACCTCCTCCTTTTCATATTCCTCATTTGTCCCCACTCCTCTTCCTCCTCCTTCTCCTTCTCCTCCTCCTCTTCCTCCTCCTCTTCCTCCTCCTCCTCCTTCTCATTCTCCTCCTCCTCCTACTTCTCCTCCTTATTCTCATTTTCCTTCTTCTCATCATCCTTATTCCCCTTATTCTTCTCCTCCTCATTCTCTTTCTCCTCCTCATCTTCCTCTTTCTAGTCCTCCTCCTTTTTGGCTCCTCCTTCTTCTTATCCTCCTCTTACTTCTTCCACTCTTCCTATGCCTGCTCCTCCACCTTCTCCCCCTCCTCCTCCTTCTTCCTCACCTTCTTCTTCTTCTACTTCTTCTCCCCCTTATTCTACTTCTCCTCCTTCTTCGTCTTCCTCCTCCTCCTCCTACTCCACCTCCTCATTGTTTCCCTTATCCTCCCCATTCTTATTCTTCTCCTCCTACTTATTCTCTACCTCCTCCTCCTCCTTCTTACACATCCTTCATTACTAATAAGTTCTAAGATCCCATATGAGTGTTAGCTATCAAATTATTTGGGTGATGATCCATTTTTAAATATAATTAAATCCCCAAAGAATCATGTCCCTTAGAAGACATCTTCTTCCCAAATATTCTGATGTGAAATCACTCCACCATATTCCATATAACTAACAAGAGAATCTTGATTCTCTTTGATAATGCATTGATTTCTCCTCTTGTGGTTGTCATCTTTGCCTTCAATGACAAAATATATTTCTTAGCCTTTACATGTTCTTCCCTTATAGATTTAGTATCCAAGGTCCATTCATTTGTAAAATGACTATATCATCCTTCTTTCGAGATTTTCCAAGTGTGACGAGATTATTTTTTACTTTTATGGCAAGCCCTATCATGATGGGGAAAATTTATTTTATGGTAAACCACACAAAACAAATTCAAATGATAAAAAAAATTACTACAACTTACTTGGGCCTAAATCTCACCTTTGATAAAAAAAAGTCTCAAAAAATTGTTGATTTATAGCCTTGAGAGAAAATTTGGTATAAACCCTAATTTACCAACTTCCTCAAATCTAGACTATATTAACCTCAATATGTCCTTGTTCAACCTTCCAAAAATTTAGAAAAAAATCTAACTTATAGCTTTGGGAGATAATTTATTAGAAACCATAATTTTATAAAATTTCCTCCAAATATGTTCCAAATGATCTCAAATATATAGAGTATAGCAACTTCAATATGGACTTGAAAATCCCTTTAAAAATTAGGTAAAAAATTGCTAGTTTGAGAGAGATATGTGCTTTACCATTTGTCCTCTTGGGTAAATAAAATTCCTTTATTCTTGCCTTGTGAGTGCTAAGATCATCCTCTAATACCACTTGTAATGAAATGACTTGCACAAGAGAAAAATATAATAAGAAACATGATACAAATAATTGAGAATAATAAGTCACTTTGAAGGGAAAATCCTCCAAATAGCTCCAATGGGAATGCAACTCATAATATGGTGATAGATTTCCACTCGTAGCCTCTTATATATACCGTGCACTTATGTTTTAGATGTCATCTAGGCTAACTTAACTACCTATGTAGAATTATATTAATGATCATATAAATTAACTAAGAGTTAAAATTTAGCCATACATTAACTATTCATAACCTTATGCACACTAAGGATTAAGGGAAAAACAAGATCAAGATGAAAATTTGCTGCCCTTTCAAGAAGCCTATAGAAGGGAAAAGATAAAGTTAGTCTATAAGAGGTAAACATGGGGTTTATTAAAGGAAGAGTCATAATGTTAATAGAGCATGATCATATGGGATGAAAATTGTAAGGGCATTATTTTGGTAATAAAATATTTGGTTGTTATACATTACAAAGGTGATTTAGAGGTCTTCAATGGGTGCACAAAGTTAAAGTCAAAGGATGAGTAGATAATAAGAGCAGTCAAGCATGTAGGATTAATAATAAATTTGATAATGCTACATGTGCAGTATCACCTATGTTAGAGCTAGTTTTTATCAAATAATTGAGTCTACGATCATGTCTTTGACAACTAGAAGATAATGCCTCAAATATTTGGTATAGAGTGGAATCTATTTCAATTTCTGTTTGTATATTCAAGCTTCCTATTTTATATTTTCGGTTGATTTAAGGTATATATTCCACAATTGGATTTACTTTGTATTTGTTTCTATAGCTAGTATATGGCTTGTTCATGTAGATTTTTATATAAAGTGTGTTAGGATAAGGTGAAATTAACCTTACAATCCTAAGTCGTTTCCATGTGTCTCCATGATCCTTGGAATGTGTACTTGGATGCCTAGGTTCATGAGGGATAAAAATATTTGATATTTATTTGCCTATGATAAATTATAATTGCATTCATAGAGGTGGATCCATTCATTTGTGGTAGTTACTATGACCAATGACTTAGTATAGGTTAACTACACTTGATCCATGAGGATTTGAAGCATATTTAAGTCACTAAGCATCAATCCCAATAAGATCATTCAATGTAAACTAAGCTAAGAAGCCATTAAAATATGAAAGCTTCAAAAATATCTATTCTAATCCATTGAAACTTATCCTATTGGGGGAGTGGTGTCGCATTGATGTGGAATGGCAACCCTTTCCCAATCCCTTGGATAATGAGCTTGTTTTGATCGATTATATTGAAGAGAATCGACGAAAATGATGAGATGTGTTGTAAAACATGATTAAAGCTAGATTAGCATGATAAAAAACTAAGATGATTGATGTGAGTGTATGCAAAGCTATTCTAAATGCATGCAAGATTCGAAAGATTAAAACCCTAGTTTCAAAATATACTAAATGGATGCAACCAATTTACCATGGAAGCCATTAATGGATGTTCTAAGCTAATATGCATGTAAAATGACTTAAAATTCTTTTAAAACATAAAATGTGAATGCAAGATGAGAGTGATTTTAACAACATAAGTTTACTATTAAAAGATGGATCCCTATTCAATAGAGGTGAGCTCTATTTATAGAATAGGTAAAAAGGAATCAATGGTCAAGATAAAAAGGAGTAATCAATGGTCAAGATGGAAGGAAAATCGAGGCATGGATCATGGATTCCCATCAAGGGTTGAGGATGCAAGATGATATTTAATCAAGGGCTTATATTCATCCAAATAAACACGCTTTCAAAACTTGCACAAGAAGCTTTGTTGAAAGTTTGTTACAAAAAAGGAATATTCCCTTTTTCAAATGAGTGAAGAGGGAAAGAATATTCCATGAGAATATTCCCTTTTGGAGGAATGTGCAAAGGAGGAATATTCTCGTGGAATATTCTGTTGCAAGTGGGAGAATAAGGATTAATTAGTAATTTGATAATTAAAGCAAAGTTTCAATTATGCAAATTAGGGAAATTTAGGATATTCACTAAATAATTAACTTATTTAATGAAAAGAGATCAAAATTACATTTAATTAAATAATTAAGATTATTAATTAAATGAGAGGACTTAGGGTGCTAAAATTGAATATTCTGATTTATCCAATTTAACACCTGATGAAAGGTTAGTGCAAGAGGGGATGAAATTAACCTAATAAGATTAATTAGATTAATAAATGAAAATAATGCAATTAATTAAATAGCTAGGCTAATTTAATCAATTAAGCGAAAAGAGGATGGGTTTTAAAATGAAATGATGTTAGTATATCGAATTTGAGTGCATGATATCATTTAAGACATTTTAAGTGTCTACATTTTGACCCTCTTTGAAATGAGGTACCTGTTACGTTGGTTCAAAGACCAACAATTTTTCGGATTAAAATTGTTTCTTAAATCAAAAAATAAAAAAAATTATGATTTTTGGATGCCCCATTGTTGCCCCAACATAAGGAATAAGTTGGTTCCCTACCCCCTCGAGAGATCGGGTGAAAATTTTGAATTTTGGGTTGATCTCTCGACAAAGGTAAAATATAGGTTTAGGTGCTTAAACAAGCCCCGGGATGCCAAAAATGGCCTCAGAAATGCAAAAAAAACTCAAAATAGGTTGCACAATGCTAAAAGAGGTAAAACAGGCCAAAACCCTAGCTTTTGGCTCAAATTAGGGCAAAAAACCCTATTTTTTAGGATTAAATAGGTGAGAAATGTGCACCTCCAATTCATTTATGCATTCAACCTTTAAAGATATTGTGCATTTGGAGCTCTGACACCTTGGCAAAATGGCTCACCGCATGCTTCCTCTTCACCTTTCCGAGTGGATTCGAGAGTACCAACATCGAGCAGACGCAGGACCGCGAGTATGTGATTCGAAACTTGCCTTGATTTTCGCATTTTGGTGCATTTAATAACGCATCAAAACTAGGTTTTCTAGGGTGTCGCTATTTAGTGACGCACAAGAGGCGTCAAAAGTGTCACTATTGATTTTATAGCAACACACCTTTCATTTAGCAAAGCACCACCATTTTTTGTTCTAGTGACACTTTTGATTAAGATGTCACTAGGTTAATACAACGACACATGATACTTAGTTTGGGCGATGCTCAAAAGCGATGGGCGACGTACATAGCATATGGCGACACACCCAAGTTTTTAGCTATAGCAACGCATGCAAATGTTGATTCACTATTGAGCGTAGCGACATGTGTCGCTAAATTGGCGACGCACCTCTCAGATTGATACATCGACACACACCAATAACAATGAAACTATTGATTCCAGTGACACAATTGATGTTTTTGAATGCAAAGTCTCAGATTTTAATCATTTTTTTGATTTTTTGGCAAATTGACGTTGTGTGTGCGATGCGTGTAGGAGGATCACTTATCGTTGATGTCGTGAGAGCACCGTTCTGACATTTTGGCAACAGTTAGAGACTTTGATGACCTAGAGGTGGAGCGGTTGGGGATGTTGGGGTTAGGCTTCATCACTTTCCTGTCTGAGGTTTGAACCCACCTTGTCATGATGATGGTGTTGATTGAGAGGTGCCACAACGAGACCTCTTCATTTCACTTGCCCATTAGGTAGGAGACTGTCACACTTGAGGATGTGTGGTGCATACTGCTATTGTCAATTCATGGAGAGTGTGTCATATAAGACATAGATGTCAAGAGAGATGCATGTTGCTCCCTTCTACATAGATGACAAATTATCTTGGTGAGCTCACAAATAGATCTTGATCTATATCGCGATCGATTGCCTATCTTTAGATTGTTTGTTGCAACACTAATATTTGGAGTGATTTCCCCCAACCGATGGGGTAGAGGTTTTAGTCTCGACTGGGGAGTAGCATGGGAGGGGATGATTAGGAGGACCACTATGTATGCATGGGGTCTAGTTCTACTTGCGTCTTTGTATCATGACATGCACTAGGTTGTTTACTGCGAGGGCAGGAGCATCAAAGCATGTGTTACATTGCTCCACATTTCAACATATGAGCATATTGTTGTGTTTGAGGCCCTTGGTTGTTTTAGCAAACATTCACGAGGATGAGCCTGTCATCTTCAGGTATAGGGTTTTGATGACACTCCAACACACATGCCTTACAAGTTTACCATATTAGTGTCATGTCATTGATGACATGATAGTTTTTTGTGGAGGCCATGGCTGTAGGCTCCAACATGGTACGACGACCAACAATAGTTGTACTTTTCTTAGTAGACTCGCTACTTCCAAGGGAGGGATCATACTATGATAGAGGAGTACCTCCCAGACTATGTCACGAGACAGTTCAGGGAGGTACAAGATGTACCTCCTCGGTGTTACATGGAATTCTTTGCTAAATTGCAGAGAGAGGTGCAGTGGGGGGCCCAAATTGACCTTGTAGTGGCGGTCGATGAGTTTAGACAACTTTTTGCATAACCTTGGTCTTACGATCAGGGTATACCAGATGCAGGGACTACCCTAGCTTATGATGCATGGTTTAGACCACCAATGTCGTTGACAGATTGAGTGGGGGGTTACCTTAGAGGCAGATCCAGAGCTAGAGGCCGAGATGGGGGTAGAGATGGTGACTAAGATGGAGGTAGGGATGGTGGTCGAGATGGAGGCCAGTAGGAGCTAGAGCAGGACAGAGTATAGGTGCCAGGGGATGGTCACCCGCAGTAGCCAAGGCACCAAGATGGACATGATAGCCAGCATGACAGACAAGTTATGAGGGCACCATCACCTCCTCCACCTGTACAACTAGACTCATAGGTACAGACACAAGTACAGGCCCTTACAACTAAGAGAGATAAACTACAAGTGGATAGGGATCAACTCCAATAATAGCTATAGGATATGACTGCCCAGAGAGATCATGAGGTTGAGTTATGATAGCAACTGGACTTATAATCGGCCTAGGAGATTGGGCGGAGGCAACAACTTGAGGTAGTGACGACTGCATCATAAGGACAAACAATGTTTGCTCAAATGTATAGAGAGGCAGTCACTGAGGCAACATATTACCACATGCATTATCACAGAGATTTTCCTCAGGAGATGAGGCATCCTAATTTTTCATAGAGGAGCAGAGCACCACCTAGAGCTGAGGATCAACCATCAGTTAGGGGTGAGTCAAGAAGCCACCAAGGCTAGCTATGTTATAGACACTTTTTTGTTATTTGCTTGATTCTTTGTATAGATATACATTCATAGGCTCATTTTTTATAGCCTCATGGAAATTATACTTTTGATTGATATACATACACTGATTCAAATATTGTATCATGACAATCATTTTTTTATATATATATGCAAGATGATTCAGATCCATGATGTGATGCCCTTTATTTCATTCTTTATGGATGTATGGATGCATATGATATGATGTGATGTTATGTTTATGTGCTATGTTTATGTATGGATGTAATGTGATGGATGCACTTCTTTTATTTATGTGATATGTGGTATGTGGTATGTGGTATGTGATGATGCTCTATGCTGTAATATGTATGACATGCAATTTTATGAGATGATGCCATGTAATGGATGTGTTACCTTCTTTTTCAGTATCTTTTTATGATATGAAAATGA
The DNA here is from genome assembly GCA_007115665.2 of Sequoiadendron giganteum. Classification (NCBI taxonomy): domain Eukaryota; kingdom Viridiplantae; phylum Streptophyta; class Pinopsida; order Cupressales; family Cupressaceae; genus Sequoiadendron; species Sequoiadendron giganteum. The sequence goes on from CM021109.1 coordinate 116,074,263, forward strand.
TGTATGGATGGATGCATTGCTCTTTGTATACTGGTTTCAATACGAGTTACGATGTCATGATGCATGTATGTATATGGAAGATGCTTATATAATTTATGTTATGAATGATTATACAATGGGTTAAGATGCTTAGAATAACAAATCTATATTATTCAAAACAACTTGAATGACAATGATGATGCAGTGGATTATGCTTGCCATTATTATTCACTATGTTGTGATAATGCAAGATGTATGCATGCAAATGATTTTGTGGATGCAGGATGGATGCATGATGAAGAGTTTGGTTGCTACCATGATACCAAGTTAGCATGGAAAGAAGATATAAGAAACAAGATGCATGAATTGACCATTGATTTTGAAGATTGATTCAATAAAGTCCATGATCCACCAAGACTTTATTAGATATGGTGATGAAATGAATGATTTTTCTTATACCTTGGCATTCATATTTTTTTCATTCCTTATGTTTGATATAACACATAGACACAATGCATCAAGGTATTAATAACCAAGATGGCATTGTATTTGGTGTAATGGACTTTGACTTTGCAAATAGATAGGACAGTTATTATTCACAACTTGACATATAGAAACCTCATCGGAATGTAGTTCAATAGTTCAAAATATATCGGACCAAAGCATACACAATAGTTAACAATCTACTCCAAAAAACTTCCCTACACAAAACTAAGCAAGTATGCGCCAAGATTATTTTATAAGGATACCCACAAGCACAACAAACGAAAGATAATAATTGATGTCCCATTCCATTCTCTCTAAATCATTGAGACATCATCGAGAGGTCCTCAGAATGGGTTAAATAAGATAAATCACAAGAAAATATCAAAGAAAAATAGTTAGTGTTATATATATCTCTTGTTAGTTTAACATAGCTAGTAATTAATTAAGTCCATTGATGTTAAGCCTCATCTTATGACAATGTGAGTAGACGTTAGCGAACTTAATTAGTTCTTTTATTTTTATTTTTATTTTTTTTTGTGGTGTGCTCATGATGGGTGTGATAAATGGACCTTGGACTCATGGATCATGGACCCTATACCAGCACATCATATACCATAAACCCTTGGACCCTAAACCCTCCATATTGGACTCATGTACCATAGACTTTGGAGTAAGAATTTTTTCATGTAGCTTAGACCTTGAATATTTGAGCATTTTTCTTGAATCTTTGACACACTAGAACACTCTTGGAATTTGGGCCTCAAACCTTAGACCATAGAACTTGCAAGATCCTATTGTCTCTCTCTCTCCATATATCTAACCTCATTATTTTTGTTCCTCATATTTCTCTATATGTCTTTCTTTATTTTTTCTTTATTTCTAGGATTATTTCCTCTCTCTCTCCCCCACCATACCCTTCTATTTTTCTTTATTTCTTACAACCTTAATTTCTATTTGTGTTTTAGTATATATATTTCACTTTTTTACCTTTATTTTTATCATTTTCTTTCTTTTTGTATTTATTTATCTTTATAATTGTAGTTCTTGTCTTTTTTATTTATGTTTATTTCTATATTCAATTCCTTTTTAATTATGTTTACCGTTTATTTCTTATTTATTTACCATTTTCTCCCTTGCCGTCTCTACCTTTTTTATGTTCTCTCATTTCCCCCCCTTTCTTTCTCTTTTTAAGCTCTTTCTTTTTCTTTTTCTTTTCTTTCATCACCTTTTTCTTTGGTTTTTCTATCTTTCTTTAATTTTTCTCTAATTTTTTTTTTCCTTTGTTTCTCACTATTCCTCTTTTGTTCCTTATTTTTTCTCTTGTCTCCCTCTCTTATCTCTTTTTGATGTCCTTTATATTTTTTTTAATTTTTTTAGGTACAAGGTTGAAGCCCATATTGTTATTATATTAATATAAGGAAATATACATTGACTGCCAGAATTATAGTACTGGCAAGGGCAACCAAATTTTTTCCATTTGCATACATAACCATTGAAGATTGATGGCACTAATTTTGCAAAAATATTAGTGGGCGATTGGCTATATATCTATCTTGTTTGAACATAGTGAACAAAATCAAAATTCAACCATTACAAAATACCTTATCATTCCTCCATAAATCCTTCATTTGTTGAGGTGCCATCTCAATCTTCATTAAGATCAACTTCATTATTGTCTTGTCCTTCATTCAAGTCTATAGTGTTTTGCAGGTTTGGAGTGAACCTTGTAGCTAATCCCACATTTTGGCCATGACAAGCATGATGTGATAGCAGAAAGGATAGAGCAAAGCATTTATCTTTTATTTTATTAACCATTTAAAGGCGAAGCTCTGCTGAATGCAAGTTGAGAGCTTTGTACATTCCCTATGGGTCATCTTTCTTCAAGCCTTTTTCACTGCATCGAAAACCATTGCATATGATCATTTATGTTTAAGATAACATTTTGGAAAAATGCCACCAACATTGCCTTTATCTTTATCCAGATTATATAGTTTCACACACTGCAAAATATCATTCTCTTGTAGATAATTTGGTTGCACCACTTCTTTCGCCACAACTTGCAATAATTCAAATGATTGCAGAAGATCCATGGAATTAGACAATAAAATTGAAAGGAGTTGTGAAATGAACAACAACCTTGGAGCATTTGGCCGCATTACTTTTGCACCAATGATAGTTTGAATGATATCTACTATACTGGGACACACCATTTTGAACACTTGTGACATTTCACAACTGGACACTACCCTTGAGAATGGTAATTCCCCAACACGAATCTTAACTGGGACCCTAATATTTTTTGGTGTGTAATCCATTAAATCCTTATAATAACAAATAAAATATTTGCAAACCAAACCCAACTGTTGAAAGCAGAAATTAGATCATGCAACCTACAACCTAGAATAATTTGTGGATTACACCCTTACTTTGTACAACCTATACCCAAATCTAAAACAAAGCAGACCAAACCAACCCAACAACTCAATTTTGAGTTACTTCACCCAAGCCGACACAAAAAATAGTGAAGCCACCCCACAATTAGAATAATAAAAGCCAACATGCAATATCACCTAGTTTCTAGAAAAATGACTCCACCTTGTTGCTTGTTACAAACCCTTTGAAGAAAACTAGAATTAACAGACAATTTTTACCCTTTTAGAACAAAACAACCAACATGACTATACTCTCACAAAACAACAACCCCAAACACAAACCTAGAAACAACACTAAATTTTTTGAGAAAAGCCAAAAAGTATGCCAAAGTAGCAAAGCTATGGCAATTTAAAGCATCACACATGTACTTGCCACTGATGATGAATTATGACAATTACTCTTGCGATTAAATCACCCTATTTTTCTCATGCGTGAAATATTTAGTGCCTCGAACTTGCAGTATTCCGCCAATGCCAATATCACCAGCAAAGTTTAGTTGCTTAAATCTCCTACTATTTACATCATCAACCCCCCTTAACTTTCTTTTATATATATATTTAACAAAGCTCCTGACAAGTTATTTGTTGACACATCATAGAAAATTTCCTTTTGAAATTGATCACCCCCAATATTGGAAAACAAGTCTGCTAATTGGTTCCCTTCCCTGTACGTATGATGAAGATGATAGGCATACAACTTATCCAACAGTTTCTATGCTTGTTGAAGAACGCAGTTGAGTTTCTAGTTACAAGTCCCACACTCTCTACATGCATTTATAATTAGTAAAGAGTCACCTTCAACCTATAGTTTCTAAATATTTAAGCTTGATGCCAATTACAAACTTGTAATAATGCCCGAGCTTCTACAATATTGCTAGTTTCCAATGAAAAATGATAGATTTAGCCCCAATGAGAGCCCCTGCATTATCCCTTATAACTATACCTGCACTTGATGCACCTGGATTTCCCTTGGAGGCTCCATCAAAATTTAATTTTGAAAAGTTTATTGACGAGGTGATCTAAGTAATCTTAGACCTATCAATTTTGTGTGATACCCTTTGTTGTAGGTTTCCTTTGAAAGGAATAACCAATTTCGACCACTATTTTACTATCATGGATTCCCATTCTGTCAATATGAAACTTGCATGCACTGATTTTTGAATATAATCATTTGTCAATTTTGTGACTGAAGATTCAATCTAATTGTATAGGATTGAATTTTTTCCCCTTAGGCAAATTCCCCTTTTACCCTTCCTCACTTTAGAAAACAAAATTTGAAGGCTAAATTCCACATAAGCCCGCTGCCTTCATTCCACTTGGCACCTGTCTTGAGTATTGACAGAGGAATAACTGCTAAGGATGCCCACATGATGTGCTTATGTCCATAGCATATTCCTACAACTAGAGCCTACAAAGGCGTTACACTTCCCATTGGAAGTCAACTTGTAACACCCCCTTCAATTGATCAACTCAAATATGATCATTTTCTTCACTCTTTCCTTCAAATCTACTGTTATTTCATTCATTTAAAAGGTTGGATGATCTCCCTTGGAAACTCACGAGCTCTAAGAATTCACTTCAAGCATTCAAGCAACATTTTTCCATTTCATAGCAGCAATTCCATCACTCCATCAACTCAATAGAGCAAGTGTAGAACAACACCATTGTAGCAGAGGCTTGATCCCTCTCATTTTCTCCCCCATTAGCCTTGAGTGCTCTTGGTGGAGGTGGTAAGCTTTCTACTCCTCTCCTCTATTATTTGGTTGAGTAAGCATATTACTGCTTTGAGTTTTTTAGTGTTATTTGCTTTATTCCCTTCTTTATCATACTATTTTTCTATCGTTGCAAACTTGGTTGTTCGTGGAGGTGGAAACACCAAAACGGGGGTTTGACTGAGGTAGACCCCTATACATCCCTCCAATAATTTTCCTCTTTATTATGTGTAGGTGGATGTGCTTCTTGGAGCTAGCTGGCGAACAAGATTTTTGGTGAGATCACTCTTGTCACCCTAGCGTTAATCTACTTGCTTCATCATATTCATTTATATATTTCCTATTTCATAGTGTTATTTTGCCCCCTTAGAAACCATTAGCTAGGATGTTAGTCTACTTTCTTGTGGTTCAACCTTGTCTTTCTAGTCCTCTGGCTATATGGATGCCAGTACACCTGAGAGATGTCAGCATGTTGCACTGTCATCCCAGAACTATGCTTTTGTCCTCTGACAGAGAGCTATATGAGATGCAGTATTGAATCCAAAAACCAACTCCCCTAGCCCCCTTTCAAATCTTAGGTCTACAAAGTGATCTAAGGATCTTATAGTCTTCATCATTCTCATCCCACATCTCCTACCACTCCTTTAAGCTGAGGTAAGTTAGGGCAGCCTGCTACTCTCGGCCCTCCGTGACTTGGGGCCTTGACGTGGTTCGTCCCCCTCTCTTACATTTTTGGTGAACCTGACATGAACCATTTTTGGTTCCACTTAATGATACTAAAGTTTCATTTCCTCATATCCTAGGAGCATTGTAGGTGTGAGTGTTGTGAGGCTTTCGCCTTGCAACTCAACCTACGACCCCTAGTAGGCATAGTCGGAAGGTTCCAAAGGTGTTGCATAACGAAACCTGAATTGGGTCACTGCCTTATCCTGTAACCTTTAGGAGGCTCTGTGGAAGTGTCATTTAGTGTGTGTGATGGCCTCTTTCTTGCATCAACCTATTCCCTCTATGCAACCTGTGAGTAGTGGTACGCATATAACCTTCACTTCACATGACATGTTGATGGGCTTTACCAGAGAACCATCTCCTCTCTACATTCCTACGAGGATCAATGGGAACACTGTAGCAGGTGTTCTTATTGATCTAATGTCTCAAGTAAATATAATAACTAAGGAGATCATGTTAATCAACTTCCTACATAAGGATGGATATGATGCACCTATGAGTACCATCCACACACACAACGACCTTTTTGTACCTCCTATAGGTAGTATTGTCCCATTGGTCCTCATCAAACCTAAGTTTGCAAACCTTATGTTTGATATTATCTCAAGGTTTGAAATCTTTAGAATGGAGCTGGGTATCCTTGGCTGGTAGGTGCTATGAATACAATTCCTTCAGTTGTGCATAAGTGTTTGAAATTCACTCATGAGGGTTTTGTGCATGCGATCCACGACACTGGCTATAGACTGTTGGTTGCACATGGTAACTATACCTTGGATTACTTTTGGCCTCCACCTATTGGTCCTCTCCCACCCAGGAAGGACCTCCTGTATCGTACATATCAAAATTACAAAAAAGGAAGTTCTAGGCCAAAAGTGAGGTACCCTCCTTCACCTTATGCTATTTCACATAGGGCTTGTTTGAAAGCTTATAGTGATGTTTCCAAAGAATGTAGGAGAGAAGAAGAGAAGCGATCCCGAGATCCTCCTTCTTCCTCCTCCACTTTTCAACATGACGCTTCCTCTCGCTCTGTTGTGGTGCCATATGCTTCTACCTCACGTTTGCAAGAGAATCACATGGTGCCCGCTTGGTGAAGGTCCAAGCGTCCCACGTTCAAGCTTCTTGTACTACCCACGAAGCCTAAGCCCATTCAGTATAGTAGGAAAAAATCCCCCCATGGGGAATCCTTTGCATCTTGGCCTCCTACTGCCCCTACTTCTAAAGTAGTGAATGGGAAGAGGCCCCCTCCCGAGGCATTGGAGCTGACTCCCCGTTGTTTATGAACCTATTTGTCCTACTCTCATGCAAGAGTATGTCCCTCTGCTGGAAACAACTATGGAGGACACTCCCATGGTTGAGTAGGAGCCCTCCACTCCTTCACAACCTCTGACCTCTAGTTCATAGAGTCGCAGAAATTGCCTTGCGCGTGAGCACAAGATTTGGTGAAAGGCTCTCTTGGCTGAGCAGGCCACCTCACAAAGGAAGGAAGAGGAGATGACCACCCCTATATCAGGGCCTTTTGTCGTATCCTCCTCTCTCCTCCCCTTTGTTTCCATTCAAACTAGCTTTGTATCACTTTCAGCTTCCACTGTGAGTACAAATGCACCTAGAAAGGTGTAGGTGTTCATCCCTCCTTCAATGGAGCCACCCTTGTTGACATTCATTCTATATGTCTCACCTTTCCAAAAGCCCATAGATATGATTATCACCTCTTCGTATCTACTATGGTTATTTCATCCTCTTCCGTTATCCTTCTTGCCTTTTTTTGTGGGGAGTTTGCCTCCTCCGATGAAGAAGAAGGTAGAAGGTGGTCCCTCCAGCAATGAAGGACGTAAGAGGAACCCACCTTCTCCGAAAGGTGGCCTTGTGCTGACTTGTTCTATCCTAGTAACAAAACTAGTCTCAGTTTCCCTTGAGTTCGTCAGCACTCCCAAATCGCTTGGTGAGCTTAGAGATGAACCTCAGGCGCAATCTCCTCCATTTGTCGACGTGAAACATGACACTCTTGTTAAGTGTATGTTTAACTCGGTGGATGAGTTTCCTTCCTTGTCAGCGAACTTCACAAATTTGTTGACCTTAGACCCACAAGAGTTGAGCGACAAAGACCTTATAGGTCCTTCTTCCTTTGCCCTTGTTGCGGGAGGGTAGGAAACTCCTGCCCTTAACATTCCACCACTGCAGACTCATCCTCCTTTCCCCTATGATGATCTAGAGTGGGAAGCTGACAACCTATTGGTTGATCACTGTTAAGGAGAGGCCTCTTCTTTATCTTTAGATTAGATGTGTGTGTGTGTGTGTTGTGATGTGTTTCCCCTAAAATCATGCTATATGTGTCTGGATGACCCTCGTCATGCCTGTTGGTGCTTGGATACAGTCATAGTGTTTGTGTTGTAAACCTTCTTCTATTTGTATCATCATTCTTCCATGTTTGTGATTGACTTTCAACAAATTGGGGATGATACAAAGCGTTAGGGGCATTTAGGCTTCCCTTCCATGCTGACCCAATTTTTTAGTTTTTACTTTGTCTTCTTGTGCATTCCTCACATGGCCTAATATAATAGGGGGTTGATGACAATTCATTTATATACTATTATTATACTTATATATATATTTATGATCAGTTCTAACCCCAAAATATCAGGTTGTTGGCTTCTTATGTGACATTTATCCTTGATTTCTAAACTGCCCTGGGTTGGTGCCCTGACATTTCACAGTTTGGCATTATACATTTAACGTGCTTTGGTTATATATTTCAGGTTGGCATATTCATTTGTCATTGGCACAGTTGGCGTAATTACTTGATTGGTATCTTGATTTCCATTTGATGGTGCTCAGTTCACTTTGATATAGTTGGCATTATATTTAGATTTGTTATTTTTGGATGGACTAATCTCTTGGATACATGTGTAGTTCTTTCATACAAGTTGTTTGGCATGATAAGATTTCAATGATTACATGGCATTGATAAGGCATATACAAATGAAGGTAATGTTGACATTCAATTTTGAGATCTGTTTGTATTCACAAGGTATTTAAAAAGATGTGCTTTACCTTGTTTGAAGTCATCTACACATTCTTATACATCTTGGTTGATACACAAAGGTGAATACTTGGACTTTGGCTTAGCACTGGTCTTCACAAATACTTGTCTTTATTATTGATCGAGCCCTTCACATTTTGCATATGATATTAAATTATCATCGGGCCTTTTATGTTTAACATGGCAATGACATTGTATTGAATCTCACATAATCATAGGGCTACACCTTATTTGTTTGGTCATTAGGTTTCATTGAATTTGAATTAAGTTATAAGTCGATCTTGACTAAACTTGGACAGTCACTTTGCATTGGAGAGTTGGCTTATGATGTATCGGGTTGAATTTGTATTTGGCAGCGACACCTACATATTATGTGATGATGAGTTGGATAGTCAAAAGGTTTTCATAGCTCATGTGGTCAATGGAAATTGGTTATATCATCATGTTGTCAGTTCTCATGGATTTCAAAATGATTATGTGTTTCATTTGCTTCATTGTTTCACAAATTTCAATGTCTATCAATGATGGTTAATCTTGAAAGTAGAGGACTTCAAAGAATTATCAATGATTATGAAGTTTGGAATTAGGAGTTTATGTTGTTGTGTAGAAAGTATTTACATTATGATGAAGTTTATAACCCTAGCCGCCATGGAGTGCATGATAATTTGCAATTTTTTTTGGTGTCTTCACACAGCCGACACATTGCAGGTTTATGCTCTGGTTTCTATGAGCTTGTTGGAAGTAAGAAAGGCTTGACTTTTTGTTATTTTGGCTTTGAGTTTGGTATGCTAGCTATGAGCTAGTATGAGCTGTTACTATGGAAGTTGGTCTATCTTTCAACTGGACAGTTGTGATGATCTTCACAGTGTTTTATGGTATTTGTTTCATTTTCTCCCACCGTGAACAAGTAAAAACAAAACCTTCGCATACTTTCAGTTTTGACTTGAGATTTTTGTGCTAAAAGAATTGATTAATGATATCAAAATAATCTTATATTATTTTCTTTTTAAAAACAAATAATGAAACTGCTTTATATTCTATCATTTGACAATTATGGGTAATGTGGTTAATGAGGGATTTTAGTCATTGGGTATTATGCAAACCCTCATGTGGTTTCTGATAGTTTCTTTGTAAATTTGTTACTTCAGATTATATTTCTTACTCAAATTTAATAATGTTAGTTGAAAGCTCAGGTAACCCTAACTGAAGATGGCTTACAGTTGTTGAAACTGCTCATTCACAGTGGCTTTGAAAAGATGATTTCAGGCTTTTATTTAGGGTTACAGAGAAGAAGAGAAAATGCTTTTGTGAAACATCAAAATTTATCTTTGCAGTGACAAGAAACTGGGTTTACATTGAAAATCATTGAATATCAGATACTTTGAAAAGGAAGATGTTGATGCACAACATTGTTTAGTGTGCTTATTGAAATATTTATACATAGTCTTCTATTGAAATTCTAGAGTTCTAAAAACTGCACTTCTAGGGTTCTAATAGAATTCTATAATTGTAGTGCATTAATTGAAGTTGGTGCTTCAGTCTTTTCAGTGTCGAGTTGGTGCTCCACCATTGTTACAGAGTTGGTGCTCTTTGAATGAATAAAAGGAACATTTTACGAGTGGTTTTTTATACCCCATGAGGGTTTTTCCACTCAGGAAAATAATGTGTCATGTGTTGAAATTTGTGAAAATTATGTTTCAGTTCATGTGCTTAATTGTTTAAGTTTTCATTCTGTCATATGTCAAAATAATTTCATGCAATGCTCTGATACATGTTTAATGTTTAATTTTGAAAGGGTTCAAAGTATAAATTTCAATCTGTCATGAATGTATGTTGTTCAACCTGTTATACAAGAATGTTCAATCTGTCATAGAATCTTGTGAATCTAAAGCATTATACAGAGAATTGTTCAATCACTTTTATATGAGCAATTTATATTATGCTTTGAAAATTGTTTGTAAAGTCACTCAAAACAATCATTCTATTTAAAATTTTAGTGTTGTTAGAAGTTCACTTTGCAATTCAAGTTTTGAAAGTTAAATTTTTACATTACTCTGATTCACCCCCCCTCTCAAAGTAATTTTGCTTCCAACAATTGGTATCAGAGCATAGGGTCCTGCATTAGGTGTCATACCTAGGGTTGATTTTGGTCTTGGAAGTGAATATGTCACATGTGCAAGAAGGTTCATCTGTTACAAGAGCTCCTTTGTTTGATGGCTCTGATTATATTTTCTGGAAAATCAGAATGGAAACATATCCGATTTCTATTGATTTAGATGTTTGGAGTATTGTGCAAAATAGATATAATGTACCTACATCCATACCCACTGATGTTGATGAGAAAATAAAGTATGAAACATATGATAGAGCTAAACATGCTCTTATGTGTGGTTTGAAAAAAGAAGTATTTTTTAAAGTCATGCATTGTAAGTTAGCCTTTGAAATATGGGAAAAACTTGAGAATTTGTATCAAGGAAATGACAAGGTCAAACAATCCAAGATAATCAGTCTTAAAAATCAATTTCAAGAATTGAAAATATCGCAGATTACTTTCTAAGAATAGATGAAATTGTAAATGCAAGAAGAGGTTTAGGTGAAACAGTTGAAGAGTTTGATGTGGTTAGGAAAGTAATCAAAACATTGCAACCTAAATTTGAATCTAAGGTTTCTACTCTTGAAGAGAAGAAACATTTTGATTAGCTTACCTTGGATAAATTACAAGGTATTCTAATTGCATATGAAATGAGAATCGGTAATATTGGATCTACATCAAAAGAAACTGCCTTCAAGGTAGAAAAAGAAATAATTATCAGACGATAGTGAATCTGATTTATTAGATTCAAAAGAAGCTCTTCTTGTCAAAAAACTCAAAAAAATAAATAAGGGTAAGCTGCCCTTTAAATTTTTTACTTGTGGCAAGTTTGGACACTTTGCTGCTAAATGTCCTTATGATGATCAGTCTAATGAGGATAAAAAGCCAGAAAAACAATATAAGAAAAAGGCTTTTAATCCTAAAAAGAAGTTTAACTTCAAAAATAAAAAAAGTCTCTTTGCCAAAGAAGACTCGGATGTTGAGTCAGATGACTCACTAGGTGATGAAGATGAAAATTTATTCATGGATGAAGTTGATACACAAAAGAATTCAAATAAAGAATCAGAAAAATAGTTTGATTTAGAAAATTGTGAAATTGAATTGCTTTGTGCACTTCAAGAAATAAAAAGATTAAAGGAACAAATTGCTTCTCAAGAGCATAGTCCAAACAAAATGATCACATGCTTACAAGTTGAACTTGATGACTCTAAAAGAGTTGTGGATAATCTCAAATTAGTTCTTGTTGATAAAGATAAAGATATTCAAAAAATTGAACAAGTTGTCACTCTTAAAAAATAAGTTGAAGGCTATGAAAGCACTATTCATTTGAATGATATACTTGGAAAACAAAAGAAGCATAAAGACATGACTGGTGTTGGATTCAACAATGTTGATTGTTCAAAAAATTTAAATCAAAACTTTAAGGCAACTAGTAAGAAGTAGCCATTTGAGCATAAACGAACCAATTTCAGGTTTAATGCATTTTTCCATGGCTATTGCTTCTTTTGCTTTAAATTTGGACACAAAGTGAGCAATTGCAGGCTTATGATGCCTAGAACACCAAGGTTTGGTCACAAACAGTTCTCTGGCTTTCCAAATTCAATTAGATGCTTCAAATGTAATACTATTGGTCACACATCCAAACAATGCAAACAAGGTAAACAAATCATTGAAAAGGTTTGGAGACCCAAGTTTGTTCCAAGCATAGAACAATCCATGCTTGTGCAAACTGCCTTTCTTTCCAAAAAGAAGGCATTGTGGGTTTTTGATAGTGGTTGTTCCAACCACATGACAGGAGATAAGGACAAGTTTTTAAAACTTGAAGATTATGCTGGAGGTTTTGTAAAGTTTGGTGACAATACAAGAATTTAGATTAAAGGTAAAGGCTCTCTGCTTCTAAATGATGACACACCCATTTATGATGTGTATTATGTAGAAGGCCTTAAACACAACCTTTTAAGTGTTAGTCAGATTTGTGACAATGGTTACAATGTTATATTCAATTCACAAGGATGTGCTATAAAGAAAAAATTTGGTAAAACAGTTGCAACTGGATTAAGGACACAAGGTAATGTTTACAATCTCCTTGACTCTTCCAATCATGAAAGCAATGAAGGCATGTGCCTTATGGGTCAATTTGAAGAGAATTGGTTATGGCATAAATGTTTAGGACATGTTAACTTTAACAATCTGGTTAGGATCAACAAAAACCGAAATGTGAAAGGTTTACCTATTCTAAGCAAACCATAAAATGCAGTTTGCAAAGAATGTCTAAGAGGTAAGCAAACAAAGGTTAGTTTCAAATCCAAAGAACATGCTTCAACTAAACCTTTGCAGCTTGTACACACTGATTTATGTGGTCCTACTAGGACAAGGTCAATAAATGGTGAGAAGTACTTCATGTTATTTGTAGATGACTACACAAGGATGGTTTGGGTAACCTTTCTCAAACATAAATCAGAGGCTTTTGACAGATTTAAAATCTTTCGTAAAATGGTTGAGAAAGAATTTGATATGAAACTTAAATGCCTGAGATTAGACAAGGGAGGTGAGTTTACCTCTCAAGAATTCATTGATTATTGTGAGCAACATGGTATAAAAAGGCAATATGATGTTGCAAGGACACCTCAACAGAATGGGGTTGTGGAAAGGAAAAACAAAACAATGAAAGAAATGGCTAGAACAATGCTTGATGAAGCCAAATTACCTGGTATGTACTGGAAAGAAGTTATTCATACAGCTATCTATATTCTAACCAAAGTACAAATAAGGATGAAATCCAATTTCACTCCATATGAGCTATGGTATGGTAAATCTGCCTCTATAAAATACTTCAAAATATTTGGTTGTAAATGCTTTATCAAAAGAGATGATGAAAACTTAGGAAGCTTTCAATCCAAATCTGATGAAGGTATTTTTTAGGATATTCTACACATAGAAAAGCTTATAAATGTTTCAATAAGAGGCTGAGTAAGATTGTTGAATCTATTAATGTCAAGTTTGATGAATAATTGCTTCTAGATGATGATCATGTGTAGGATGTTGAAGAGGAACCTACGGTAGGTCTTGACATATCTCCCAAATCTATTAAATCACTATTGAAGAAGATAATACACAACAAGAGGATGCCTCAAGCTCTAAAGTAGTAACACCTCCAAAAACACCCTTCGGGATTGTTGTCAAGAATCATCCTCAAGATTAGATAATTGGGGATAAAAGTGTAGGTGTCTTGATAAGAAGGAGAGAAAAACTTGAGGAACAAGCTCAAATTGCTAAAAAAAATTTGTTTAGTAACTGAGTTTGAACCCAAAACATGCAGTGAAGCATTAGATGATGAATGTTGGTTGAAAGCAATGCAAGAAGAAATTAGCCAGATTGAAAAGAATAAGATTTGGGAGTTAGTCCTAAGACCTGATGACAAGAATGTCATTGGTGGAAAATGGGTTTTCAGAAATAAACTTGATGAATGTGGCAAAGTTGTAAGAAACAAGGAACATTTTTTGTGCAAAGGCTATGCATAATAGGAAGGTATTGATTTTGGTGAAACTTATGAACCTATTCCTAGAATTGAATCCATTAGAATATTTTGGCATACTTATGTTTTAAGAACTTTAAGGTTTATCAAATGGATGTCAAAACTGTGTTTTTGAATGGATATCTTGATGAGGAAGTGTATATGGAACAACCTGAAGGGTTTGTTGCACAAGACAAGCCTACTTATGTTTATAGGTTGCAAAAGGCCTTGTATGATCTTAACCAAGCTCCTAGAGCTTGATATTCAAGGTTGGACTCACATTTAACAGCTAATGGCTTTACAAGAGGTGGTGTGGACAACAACCTCTATGTCAAAATGGAAGGTAATGATATTTTGGTTGTTGAAGTTTATGTTGATGACATTATCTTTGGGTGTAATAATGATGCTTTATCCAAAAAGTTTTCTAAGATTATGGAATCAGAAATTGAGATGTCCATGTTAGGTGAACTAACATTCTTTCTTGGACTTCAAGTTTCTCAACTTGAACATGGCTTTTTCTTGTCTCAAACTAAACATACAAAGGAAATGCTTAAAAAATTTCAAACGGATGATTGTCATGTAGTAAGCACTCTAATGGTAACTGGTTGTAAACTTTCCAAAGTTGATGATTCTCCTGATGTAGATCAATCTGAATATTGGTCTATGATAGGCAGTTTATTATACTTGAATGCGTCTAGAGTTGATTTAATGTAAACAGTTTTTATGCTTTCTTAGTTCCAATATGCTCCTAAATAGTTACATCTTACAGTTGTGAAAATAATTTTTAAGTACATTCAGGGTACTCTTGATTTTGGTCTTTGGTATCCTATAAGTAATGAATTTTCTTTAATGACATTTACTGATGCTGATTGGGCTAGTTGTCTAGATGGCAGAAAAAGAACAAGTGGTGTTGCATTTTTTCTTGGTGATTGTATTGTGGAATGGCATAGCAAGAAACAAGATTCTATTTCACTTTACAGCAGAAGAAAAATACATTGCTGCTACATCTTGTTGTACTCAATTACTTTGGATGGTACAAACTCTTTATGATATGGGTATTGTTGTTGAAAAACCTGTTTCTATCTTTTGTGACAATACAAGTGCTATAAATTTATCTAAGAATCCAATTATTCATTCAAGAACCAAGCACATTGCTATTAAATTTCACTTTCTTCATGAAAAGGTGTTGTCTAATGAAGTTTTTTTGCAATATGTTCCTACTCAAGCACAGGTTGTTGATATTTTTACAAATCCTTTGGCTAAGGAAGTATTTGAAAGACTTCATTCTTGGTTGGGAGTTGTCTCTCAATCCTTGCTTCATTAGTGTTCTCTCATGGATTTAGGGGGAGCTTTCTAGCTCTCTTAGCAGCTTGTTGTCACTTGATCTGGTATATTTTGTTGCATTCTTGCTCTATCTGCAACTGGGTATTGGTTGGTTGTTGTATTTTATGACATATTATAGGTTTCTTCCTTTATCCTTGTGACAAAGAGGGGGAGATAATGGTGGTTCAGTGGTTTAGATGGCTAATTTTTTTTCATCAAGGACAAAGGGGGAGTTTGTTGGCTTCTTTTGTGGCATTTTTCCTTGATGTGAAAACTGCCCTGGGTTGGTGCCTTGGCATTTTATAGTTTGGAATTATGCATTTAACATGATTTGGTTATATATTTCAGGTTGGAATATTCATTTTTCATTGGCATAGTTGGCGTAATTACTTGATTGGTATCTTGATTTCCATTTGATGTTACTCAATTCACTTTAATATAGTTGGCATTCTATTCAAATCTTTTTTTTTTGGCTGGACTAATCTCTTGGATACATGTGCAGTTCTTTCATACAAGTTATTTGGCATGATCATATTTGCATATTACTCTGATTCACCCCCCCTCTCAAAGTAATTATGATTCCAACATAGGCTACCCCTATGCCCTTTGTTCGTTTTCTCTTTGCTTTGCCTTTATCTTTCTCTCTTCTTTGCTTGAGTTTTCCCTCTCATGTGTAACAACGCCACCTTTACACCGCTTTGATCTTTAGAAAATGGATTCGTTTCCAACAAATATTTTCTCAAGAATCTTCACACACTTCTTTGTAAGAAGTGAATTCTCAACTTGAAACCCTAACAAAACATGTTTCCTTCATCATGGGCTCGTAAAGAAAGAACTTGAGAACCTTCTTCCGAAGCGAAAACAACTTAGATCTTCCCCTCGCGTGGGGGCATATCCTTCCTTTCAAATTCCTTGATGAAGTGAACATATTTCAAAAGGATTCCTTGATGATGAATCGATTCGAGAAAGAAGACACCAGCTTTCGAACAATGCCTCCCTTGAGTGGACCCTTTCTTTTTACATCGGGTTCTTGAGGGACCCCTTCAATTTTTTTTTATCTCAAGTAAGTTGTATGGCATCTAGCTCAAGAGAAGCTCGACTAGACCTACTTCACATCTTTACATCTAGCTCAGGAGCAGCTCGACTAGACCTACTTCACATCTTTACATCTAGCTCGGGGCAGTCTGACTAGAGCTGCTTCACATCTTTATGTCTAGCTTGGGGGCAACCTGACTAGACCTTGCTTTTCAAATGGAGCATCCCTTGAGTGGACCCCTCTTCCTTTTGAAGGGTTCTTGAAGGATCTCTTTTAAAGTCTTCCAACCTATCGACGGTCTCCATGACTGTCCACTTGCTTACCTATGTAGCCGCTTCCTGACATGTTCTATCTACGGGTAAACATGTCACTTCATGGGTGTGCTCATGAAGCCTCTTTTTGACTTTAAGGAGTTTTCTTTTCTTGGTTTCCCTCATGTGAGAGTTCTTGGGGGATACATTCCTTGTAGGTCTGCGGGTCTGTAAGGCACTTTTCTCGATTTCCTTCATGTGAGAGTTCTTGGAGGATACCTTCCTTACAGGTCTGTCGGTCTATAAGGTGTTTTCTTTCTTCAACTTCATAATTATGTGGAGCTATGAAGTCCTTTTCTTGTCTTGTACTCTTGGGTTCACCAGATCACGGTCTGCTTCCTCGACGGTTCAAGTATACATCTCTAATCTTACTACTTCTCTGATCTACTTTACTGAAGCACTCATCAATATTCATGCTCGCTAAAGTGGGGGGAAAATGTATAGGAGGAAATTTGCACCCTTTAGGAAAATTCCCCTTTTACCCTTCCTCACTTTAGAAAACCAAATCCTAAGGCTAAATTCCACATAAGCGTGTTTCCTTTATTCCACTTGGCACTTGTCTTGAGCATCGGTAGAGGAATAACTGCCAGGGAAGCATGCACAGTGCATAGATGTTCACACAGTGCGCTTACGTCCTTGGTAGATTCATACAACTGGAACTTGTAGAGGCGTTACACTTCCCAATGGAATTCAACTTGTAATGCCCCCTTTCGCGGACCGACCCAAATATGGCCATTTTTTTCACGCTTTCCTTCAAATCCACTATTCCTTCATTCATTTCAAAGGTTGGATGATCTCTCTTGGCAACTCACAAGCTCTAAGCATTCACTT
Organism: Sequoiadendron giganteum; assembly: GCA_007115665.2. Taxonomy (NCBI): domain Eukaryota; kingdom Viridiplantae; phylum Streptophyta; class Pinopsida; order Cupressales; family Cupressaceae; genus Sequoiadendron; species Sequoiadendron giganteum. Next base: position 116,091,742 of record CM021109.1, read on the forward strand.
CAACCATTCAAGCAACATTTTTGCACTCCATAGAAACAATTCCATCACTCCATCAACTCAGTAGAGCAAGTGTAGATCAACACCATTGCAAAAGAGGCTTGAGTCCTCTCATTTTCTCCCCCATTAGCCTTGAGTGCTCTTGGTGGAGGTGCTAAGCTTTCTACTCCTCTCCTCTATTATTTGGTTGAGTAAGCACATTACTGCTTTGTAGTGCTTTAGTGTTCTTTGCTTTATTCCCTTCTTTATCATACTATTTCTTTATCGTTGCAAACTTGGCTATTTGTGGAGGTGAAAACACCAAAATAAGGGTCTGACTGAGGTAGACCCCTATACAGCCCCCCCAAAAATTTCCTCTTTATTGTGTTTAGGTGGACGTGCTTCTTGGAGCTAGCTGGCGAACAAGATTTTCAGTGAGATCATTCTTGTCACCCTACCGTTAATCTACTTGCTTCATCATATTCGTTTGTATGTTTCTTATTTCATAGTGTTATTTTGTCCCCTTAGAAACCATTAGCTAGGTCATTAGTCTATTTTCTAGTGGTTCAACCTTGTCCTTCTAGTCCTTTGGTCGTATGGATGCCAACACACATGAGAGATGCCAGCATGCCATGTTGTCATCCCAGAACCACACTTTTGTCCTCTGACAAAGAGCTATCTAAGACGCAATATTGAATCCGAAAACCAACTCACCTAGCCCTCTTTCAAATCTCAAGTCTGCAGAGTGATTGAAAGATCTTATAATCCTCATCATTCTCATCCCACATATCCTAACACTCCTTTAAGTTGAGGTAAGTTAGGGTAGCCTGCTGCTCTTGACCCTCCATGACTTGGGGCCTTGATGTGGTTGGTCCCCCTCTCTTACACTAATAAACCACTTGATCAATATTAGATTTATGTTTTCTAAAAATCCTCATATTCCTCTCCCACCAGATGCACCATACCACTATCGATGGGATAATTTTCCAAATACTTGCAAAAAGAGTTGACGGATAAAGAATCGACCAACTCGTAAACATTTCCCAAAGGTCTTTTGATATTGGTGAAACCCAATTGAGCTTGCTTTTAATACTCTCCCAACAAGAGTAAGCAAATGGGTAATACAAAAAGAGATGATTGACATCCTCTAAAACTTCATTACACAAAACACAATTAAAATGCTGATCTATTATGCCCAATTTAACCATCCTATCACTTGTGAGAATTCTATTTTTTAAAGCTAACCAAGTAAAACACCGTGCTTTTGGTAGGATCATAAGATTCCAACAAAAATATAGTGCCCTTTGAGGGTTATGGCAGGCTCCATTACTCATCACCGCCTTGTAACCTAGTTTAACTATGTAATTACCAGACTTGGATGGCACCCAAAGAATCCTATCGGCATAATCAGAATAAAAAACCATTCTTTCACTTGGGATTTTGTTAATTACTCCCTTTTTCTGCATTGATATTAGAAGAATGGAAAAGTCATGCCATATTACTGCTAGTGTGAGCATCTATACTTTGAATATAATATTTAACCCTATCTCCCCACCTAACACTTGCCAAAACCATCACTGCTTGTAATTCAAGAATTGTACTTAATGCAGGATTGTCGTTCCAAGAATTTCTCCAAAAGAGAGCCTCCTCACCATTATTTATTTCTTAGGTAATATATGGGTTGATTACCTTTCTACAAATGAGTAAGAAATTCCATATTGTTGAACCATGTGATGGGTTAGAGATAGTAAAGATTCTTGTTGGGGACACAGTCTAAATACTTGGCTTGCAAAATTTTACACCATTTGGCATAAGGCTTTGAGTACATATGCCAAACCAACTTGGCACCCAAAGATAGATTCCTCACTGACATATTATGAACTCCTACTCTACCCTTTAATCTTTCCATATAATTTTTTCTAAAGACATAAGCGGGATTTTATTTTTGTTATCTAAGTTACCTTTCCACAAGAAATTTTGGATCATTTTTTCAATTATTGCAATGACAGATTTGGGAGCTTTTAGAACTGCCATATAGTAATTAGGAATTGTAGAAAGCACAATCTTTACCATGATTATCCTTCCTACTAGTGACAACCACCTCCCTTTCCATCCTGCAATTTTGGATTGAATACTTCTTATTACCTTATCCCAATAAGAAGACTTGTTTTCCCTTGTAAAAAAAGGTATACCAAGATATTTGCAAGGCAGATCTGCAAGTTGAAATCCAAAAATCTTAACTATCTTGTCTTTTAATAAAGGTCTTGTATTGAAAATGTAGATTTTTGACTTGCTAGCATTGACCTTTGACCAAAAGCTTCTGAATACTTATCTAAAACCCCCTTAATTTGTGTTGCTTCTAATAATGATGCCTTACCAAAAAGGATAGTGTCGTTGGCAAACAAAGAGTGAGTGGCTGAGATCCTAGTTGCAAGAATTTCAATACCTTTCCAATGCCCTTGATTATAAGCTTTAAGGACTGATCTACTTAATGCCTCTATAAGAATAATGAAAAGGAACGAGGATAATGGATCTCCCTGCCTAACACCTTATGTTGAACTAAAGAAACCTATCAGAGAACCATCGACCATAACTAAAAACTTAGCTCTCGACAAACAAGATAACGCCCACTTGCACCACTTCATGTGAAAACTAGATTTCCTAAAAACTTGCATGAGAAAATACCAATCAACTCTGTCGTACGCTTTCATCATATCTAGTTTAATAATAATTGCTGATAATTTTTGTGAAGCAATAGAGTGAAGGACTTCATGTGCAACTAAAGAACCTTCAGTTGTTTCCCTATCAGGGACAAAAACTCCTTGTTCCTCAGAAATTATTTTTGGAATAATAAGCAATAAGCGAGGGTAAATTTCTTTTGTGAATATCTTATATATAGTGTTACACAAAGAAATAGGCCTAAACTTTGAAAAAGACCTAGGAGATTGCACTTTTGGAGTTAATGCTATATGTGTGGCATTAAATTTCTTTAACATTGTCCTTGAGCTTCTAGATTCTTCCAAAGCTTTAAGAAGATCTACCCTAATGAAATCCCAACATTTTTGGAAAAAAATAGTAGTAAGACCATTAGGACCATGAGAATTTTTTGGAAAAAGAAAGAATACTACTAACTTCACTTCTTCTAAAGTGAATGGATTAAGAATTTGTCCATTTTCTTGCCGTGAAATTAAAGTCAGAATTGCTTCCAACAACTCCTCCCTTGTCTACACTATCTAAGGTGAAATAACTAATGGGGTAGATAATAAATTTCAAAAGAATTTAGCCCCTTCATTATGAATTCCATATTCATTTATTATCCAATCTCATGTGACACTATCCTAAATTGAGAAAATTGAGCTTCTTACTTTCTTTATTTAGGCAAATTTATGATTTTTTTTTGTATTTTTGTCTCCTTTCAACCATAATTCTCTAGAATTTTATCTCCAGTGTACCTCTTCTCCCAATACTAACTCAACCCATTCCTCATGTAATTTCTTTTGTTGTTTAAAAGAAGTCTGATTTAGGTCCTGTGAAATGGTATGCTCATTAATTTCTGACAACTGTTTGAAAACAACCTCCTTTTGATGGAATATGTTCTTGAATATATGAGCATTCCAAAACTTAATACATCCTTTTACATTTTCCAACTTCTTGTAGAGCCGAAACATCTTTGAACCTTCTATATATGGATCCTAATGCTACCAAATTTGTAATAACTACAAAACATTTGAGCGATGAAACCACATGGTTTTAAATTTGAAGGAGGATTCATGATTTGTGGACAACTGATTCACTGAAATACTTAAAGGCATAGGAAAGTGATCAAACACTACCCAAGGCAATATTTCAAATAACAAAGTATACTGTCTTAAAACCCAATTTGAGGGCATGAAGAATCTGTCCAATCTTTCTGCTATTTGCAAAAGAAAATTCCTTCTATTCATCCTTGTGAAAAGCCCATTTTGTGGGAGAATATTAGTAAGAGCATTATTATGAACAAATGCTTTAAAATCATCCATTGTTCTCTATGGTGGCAAAACCCCTCCCTTTTTTCATCTAATGAAAGGATTGCATTAAAATAACCAGCCAAAATAACCTGATCTTCCACTTTTTCACCTATAATTTGACTTAAAACATCCCACAATAGTTTTTTCCCCTATTGTTGAATTCAAAGCATATATATTAAGCAACCAGAAGTGCAAGTCAAAATGAGAAACTTTTATTAACTACCAATTTGCTTCATTCGAAATAGTTTCCAATTTAATTGATTTGACATTCCATAGAGTGAACACACCCCCTGAAGCACTTGCCACTAAGTGGCATGATTTCCATTCAGACCTTTTACTAACAACTGAATAAAAATTTACATTGGACAACTTGGTTTCTTGCAACATAATAATGTTTGCCCCACAAGAATCAAATTGCTACTTGACAAGGGCACGTTTGTTAGGGGTATTAATGCCCCTAATATTCCAATAAATTAACTTCATAAAGATTGTGGCTCAAGCAACCAACTCTACTCAATCTTTTTTTAATATTTTTATCTATTGTTGTTTGAATACCTGCTTCTATTTCCTCTCTCAATTTAATTGCATTGGATTTTCTACCATGCTTACTAGGAGACTTCTTAGTAGATGGTATTGTAGTAGGAAACTGAGAAATGGACAAATTTTGAGAAAAATCATACTCACCCCCTTCCTTTTTAATAACATCAACACTTATTTTCAGCTATATTTTTTGGTGACACCTTCATACTCATAGGGGAAGTGGACAGGGAAGAAAAAATTCGAATCTTAAAATCATCACTTTCAATCTCTACACCCTCAGCAATTTCATCAATGATCTTCGAACCTACCATTGTGGCAATATGCTTAGCCAAATTTTTTGGTTTACCTTAATTTAAAAAAGATTGGAAATCCATCCATTCCAGATGGCCTTCATCCTCCTTTCCCCAGTTTCCTATTTGGCCACTTTCTTGAGTAAGGCATGACTAGGTCTCCTTACTATCAGTTTCATTGTCTTGACACAGAAGGGCATTATTTTTCATGGGAGGTCCCCAAAGAAGGGAGTTCATAATCCCTTAAAACTATTTCAAACTAACAAGGGGTTGAGGTACATACAAATGCAAAGAATGATCAATATTTGCCATTGATAGTAATTTGTTTTGCATAAAAAAAGGTAAGCTAAAAAATATTTTATAGATTTCACCTTGTGTGGCTTTCATTGATACCAAAAGACCACTCATCCCCCTATTACATTCATAAAATATACTTGAAATCAAGTGGTGCCTAATAAACTTCAAACCTGAAGACTAAACTTTGTGATAAACACAATCAAGATGAATATGTTTCACACAATCCTTAAAAGTTGATTTGAAACCATAGTAACAGTATTTTGGTTACCTGCAAATAGTGTTGTCAACTTTTCACCCATCCTAGATGACTCATTAACAAGGCTTACGTAATCTTGAACTGTTGAAACATCCTTTTCTCCCATCGAAATTAAATGTTTGATTTTAACTTTTGAATTTTTATATGGTAACACTTGCAGGTACAATACATCCATTACCTGGGTTCTCAACTAAAACTGATGACAACTTCTCCCCAGCCCTAGATGATTCCCCAATATATAAAGGTAAAAATTCCCTCAATTTTATCATAATTGGATGACTGCATTTCCCTTTAAGAACCTTAACAGAAACAACTTGAGACATTTTAAATGGAGCCATATTTTCAATATTCAAGTCATCAACAAGGCATGTAATTGATCCTTCACTAACTTGAGGTGATTTACCAAATTAATTACCTTTAGGAATTTCCTTATTTGTAGCATTATGAACCACATCCACTTGTGAATCATTGAAAGTGTAGGACTTATTAGAATGACCCACCCTATGATAACTTGTACAAGCATTATAAGGAGATTCAATAAACACCTTTTGAGTCCAAGATCCAAATTTAGACGTTATCAAAAGGATTTTAGGTAAAGCCTTAGTCGTATCTAAAATAAAACACAGCCTAAAAGGATTAGCTGGATGCTTAAAGAAATCAAATTCATGCTTCAGAAAGATACCCAACTTATTTTCCAGGATTTCCACTATCTTTGATTCTTTATATTCTACCAGGAGGGTTTTAAGATGAATCCAAAATGGAACAAACTTGACTTGAGAAGTGGTAGGGTTAAAATTTGGAGACCAAGGCTGAATGAATAAAGAAGATCCCTCAAAGACCCATGATTTAATCTTATACATCATATCCCTCTCAACCTTGGAAGAAAATAAAACAATAAAGAAACCATAACCCTGATCCACATAAAAAAACTTGATTCGCCCCATCCCAATCTTGGTAAATCAAATGTTTTAAAGCATCAATAGAAAGTGTGAACTTCCAAAACTTATAGATAAAGGATTTTTCACAAAGATCTTGTATTTTCATGCAAAGAAAATCCTCCAGTAGTTTTACCTCTACACATCCCTCGTTCCTTTGTCAATGACGCTAGCAAGGAGCATTTGGTGCACTTTATGCTACCACATAACCCAAATGTTAGTTGTGAGTTTTCTTTTCCCCTCTATGGATCCTCTTGAAGTTACTATGCTCCTTCACATTTCTTTGCTTCCGCTCAAGATTATGCCGATAAAGGGCCTTGTACAAAACAATATTGTTTGGAAAAGAAACCCTTAAAGGAATATCATTCGGGAAAGATAAATGATTTTCTCTTTGTGACTGCACATTTCTATGCTGCAAACCATTACCCACAACAATACTATCTGGAAAAGTAACATTGAGTGGAAGACTATTAGGAAAATTAGCCGAATGAATCTTGACCACCTCTCCAGACTCAAAGTCATGAATGTCGAAAATAACCCATTTCTCCTTTGCCAATTGTTTTCTTGGAAAACATCTTTGCCATCAACAAAAGTAGGGGATTGTACCAAAAGATGCATGCCAACATAAATTTACAATTGAACCCTATCAACACGGCTGCACATTGTTCTTCCTACTTTGCTAGTGTAGATCTGCACTGTACTCCTAACCACGATCTTGGGATCTGCAATGGTTGCCGTGGAAATTTAAAAAAATACCATTAGAATACTCCAACCCTTTTCCCATAAATCCTCTCATCTCCACACCTAATAGGTTGAACAAATCAAATTTTTATGTCCTTTATATTTTTATTTCATAATTCTTATTTATTGTGTCTTTAGCACACACACCCCATTCTGATCGGGGAATCTCTCTTTTTCACTTTCGTCGGGTCACTTTTATCGTCACCTTGTTTTGCATGCCCCTTTTTTTTGAGTCCTAAGTGGTCAATGAGTCCTAAAGTCATCATATTAGATTGACCAAGTTTCACCACACTCAAAATTTCTAAGCCTTTGGCCCTCGAGGAGTGCCCTTGGCAGTTTGCCTTAAGACTTTTGAACTTTTGTCCTTCGCCCTTTGCGGGTCCACCCACGCATGTCTTCGCCATTTAAGTGGTGGCCAAGTCGGTTTGGCCGCCTGCCCTGTGGGTTTACGCTCGCCATTGTCATCTTCTTTGTCGGCCCACTGCACGGCGAATGCTTGGTTGTTGCCCGCCCCGCAAGCTCCACATTTCCCGTTGTCGGTTGTTTCGAAACATGTACCCACCAACTGCGCTTGCTAACATAGTGACATTTAATGTCAAAATTAAATGCACAAAAATCTATAAATAGGAAAGTTTGAAACATCAATTTCATTGACATTCCTTTATGAAAAAGTTGTCGGAGCCCTCCAGCTTTTGACGCCTTTGTGCCCGCGAGATCCCATCGCTGCTTGAGCTTCGGTCATTGCATTCAGGTTCATTACCTTTCATGTGGGATATTGAGGTAGGGTTTCCATTGCCATTTATTTGTGTGCTTTTCATTCAAATATTTAGAATGGTTAAACCACTTGGAAAGAAAACTCTGAAACTAGCTAGAACGGTGCATTCCTCACAAAACCCATGTCTTAAAAAATTGGAAAACCTTCGAAAATAACCAATCTGGGCTGGGTGGAACTCAAGGTCCCCGCTGCCATTCTTTAACTAGGGCAACCAATCCCTATAGCCTGCAAAACCCTCACTGTCGTGGCCTTCGCCCTTCGTCGAGAAACTTTAAACAACAACCATCGCCTTTGACGAACCTTCAAACTGCCACCGCTCATGTCGGGCTTGTTCACATGGACGGATGCCCTCTCCCCACCGTCGCCAACCATTGACCTCGCACACAATTCTCAGTGGATACAAGGGAGCGTGCCCGACAACAGAAGGGCACTTAAGGGATTGGCAAGACAGAGTGGATCTGGCACGCCATCATTTGGTTCAGGCTGTAGAGAGAATGAAGAGGTACGCGGACGCAGGAAGGTGAGTCGTCAACTTCAAGGTAGGAGACAAGGTACTCCTCAAGTTGGATTTAGTTTAGTTCAAGCCACCCAAGGGTTTAAAGCTATGCTCTCACAAGAAGGTTCGAAGGGCCTTATGAGATCATAGATAAGGTGGGCAAGGTTGCCTACAAGCTAAAATTTCCAAGTCACATGCGAGTACACAACGTGTTCCATATGAGCCAGCTCTATCCTATGCATTATGACATAGAGGACCCAAGTAGAAGTGTTCCAACCAGAGGGCCAACAAATGTCTTGGACAAGCCTAATGTGAAGATACAAGAAATACTTGCAATAAGGGAGTGTAGATTCAACGACTACAGGTGGAGAGAGTTCTTGGTACACTAGCAGGGCCAACCTAGGGATGGTGCTACATGGGAAAGAGTAGAGAGCCTATGGAAGTTTGAAGATGAGGTCTTGGAGTTCCACCAAAGGGACTCCCAGGCAAAGTTTTAAGCCTCGAAGGAGTCGGGTGCATTCTTCACATCAAATCCATCAAGGTGATTTGGGGGCAGGTGTCAGGGACGTCTCCTATTTTTAAGTGGGGGAGAATGTAAGGGGTATGAGAGTTCAACACCAGGGACGCAGGGGAAATCACCCTTGCGACCGTGTGCAAGTCTATCCTGGGCCTCACACCAGTGTTCCAATAAGGCAAGCACGTTGGGAAGTTGGAACTCATAACCAAAGGAGCAGAAGTCAGACTCATCAAGGATTTCACATCAAGTCACGCTGGACAAGGACCCGAGTGTGCATCGGGATGAGCCGAGATCACACCCTCAAGTCAGACCAAGTATGGGACGCACTAAGCCAAACACCCAGAGAGGCGGATGTGGTCCAACAGACTCATTCGAGGTTGCAAACTTAGAGAGATCACAAGGTTGGGGTACAGGGTTGCTACCTGCAGATTCAGGATCAGGGAGGAAAGGCGAAAGGAGGAAATCAGGGGATCGGCCCATTTCTTCAGTGTCATCCTACCATAGTCAGGGATTTGGACCAATAGCTTATATAGGGGAGCATACATCCTCAAAGTAGTTGAAACACTACACCCATTCAAAATCGTTATGAAGCCCTCAAAGCGAAGGTTCATACTACAGTGCGCTCCCGCTGCAGAGAGTTCCACAAAGTGCAATCAAAGTGCCATGTTGAGGTCAGTCTATTCCCAAAGTAGAAGGGGAAGTAGGCTGTGGTTAGGGTAAGTCATCGTGTAGCTTGATTGGGAGAACGCATCACCCCTCCTAGCAGATCAACAATCATATCAACATTCAACAACAAAGAACTAGTCAAAAGAGTTTTGGGGTTCAGAGTTCCATGTGAAGGGATTCAATTAGCATCCTGAAGAGTGGTCGTGCACCTAGGGATAGTTGTTCAGTGAGTCAGGGACTCGCTATGAATATCAAGTCTTGTGAGAGTAAGAAAGACTCTCTTTTATTGCAATTGGGCCCAAGGCCTCCTAAGATAATAAAGCTTGTTATTTACCCTACATTCAGATCAGTAGCTAGTCGACTAAAGATTCATGATTACCGTTGGTTCTAGTGCAACCCTGCTATGGAGTCATGATTACCATTCCGCTGCAAAAGAAAGAAGGACTCGGTGTGTATGCTTTAAGGCGTAATCCAGATTGGTTGGAAGGTTGTGTCGCAATGAGTAGCTGAAGCAGGCTAACAACAGTGCCGTGCGAGGTTGGAAAAGTGTGCGATTTGTGTGCAAAAAGTCACTGGAATACCCATGACCCCTGCGGGTTCCGCTTTGTGGGGTTCCACCCATTGATGGCCCATGCCTTTGCCATTTCCAAGATGATCGTCTCACCCTACCTTTCCACTTTGTGGGCCCTGCAGGTCTATTTTCTGTCGCGCTTGGGATTAAATTCATAATTGGCCAAAATTGCTCCCTCCCAACTGTTAACCATTATGGGGCTACTTGTGCGGGTCACCCTGTCTCGGTGGTTCTTTTCACTCATTGTTGTCAAAATAGCTATCATGCACCGTCCTCCTGCTCCACAGACCCTGCAAAGCCGTTCAACGTCAGACCAATGTTTGACTTGTCAGACCTTGCGGGCCACCTCCTACAAACTGTTGTCCGCCATTTGCCACCGAGTACCATGTCTTATCCTAAAGTGGCAAACCATGCCCTTCTGTTTGCTAGGCGGGTACCAAGCTCTTTGGCGTCGTTTGGGTCTTGTTTCATGAAATTGACTAAGTATTGAACCCTTGCGGGTTGACCTCTTTGGGCCACCACACCCTCAACGTCATTTCAAAATAGCCAAGCCTGACCTTTCATCCACCATGCGGGGCCTCACTCCTCTACCGTTGTCCACGCAAGTGATGTACCTTAATGACTCTATCAAGCCTAGAGGTGTGGACCACTGCCTGTGAGCTATCATCCCACCTTTGTTGTTTCACAATGACCATCACCTAGCTACCTTTCATGGAATTCCACCCGCATCTTTGAAGAACATGAAATTTTGAGGGTGATTTGATTATTTTCCTCCTAGGCTGTAGGTCCTGCCTTGCGGGACGCCATCTGCGAGATTCCGCCTTGCCAACATTGTTTTTAGATGATGGACCTCCAAACGGCTACCAGCCCAGGGAAATCCACATCCCTGGGTCCACATTGCCCAACCTTCCCTGAACGAAAGGCGAACAATGATATTTAATGAATGTTATGATATTTAAAAGATAGATTACTTGATCTAATGATTGTTTTGCAGGTTTTCACTAATGCTCCCCTTGTTTTATAGATGAATATGCTTACTGCATTTTTGCCTGCAGAATTTATGGAACTAGTTGCAGGATCATCAGGAGTGTCCGTTGAGCAAGAAAAGTGAAAGAAATATGCTAAGGCCCCGAGGGGGAAAGAAGACAAGGATCAGATGAAATTTCAATTTCACGGAGTGGAGGCCACCTCCAGGGTCAATACTGAATGGGGAAAGATTTCAGATACCAACCTTGACCATGTCAATATTGATGAATTTAGACAAAGGGTCATAGTCAACCCCACTACAAAGAATGGAAGGAGAATAAGGAAGAGTGGGCTGGCAAAGGCAACCGACTTCTTGCCAACTCTAGTGGCCCTAGAGTTGGTATTGGCCTGCAGGGAGGCTTACCAAGAGAAAATCAGAAGAATTATAGACTGGGATGGTCGAGTATTGGTTGATCTCTCTTCCAAATCTATGGCTCAAGTATTCCATATTCCCACTCATGACCCTGCAAAACAAACATCAATTGAATATGTGGAGAATATGTGGAAGATGAACCCATTAAAGTGCAAAAATCTGATCAATCAACACTAGTTGAAAGATAAAAGGGGGAGTACAAACAAGGTGCCCCAAGAACTATTCAGAAGTGACTTTTATGAAGATTATCACGATTTGGTGACATTGCTAAGCAGAGTCATGGGCATCCCGATTGTGGCATACTTCTTTGATTGGATTTTCTACTTCATCGAAGAGATTATCAAAGGCACCGCCAAGTTCGACTAGGCTTGGATGATTAGTAAGAATTTGCATGAGCAATTCTTGGTGGTGAAGAAGTTCCATCAATTTTAAATGACCTCTTCTCTGGTCTATCTTCTAGCTGATGCCACCCCATAAATATGTTTATTCATGGTGCAAAGCACAATCTTGGGGAGAGAATTGAAAGTATATAATAGATTCCCACAACTCCAATACAAGAACTTTAAAAGGGATTATTGTAGTGTGAACGATAAATTCATCGAGCACATCATCAGGCTTCATAGAGGGGACTTTGAGAGAAGAGTCACCCACAACATCGGTGCCTTCATCCAGAGGTTCAGATTCTTGTTTATCTAGTTTCCTAAGTTTTCCTATATCTGAACCGAGGGTTTCAATGACAAACCATACAAACTGCCTCGGTATCCAAACGACCAGATAATGTTACTAGAAGTATCAAGGTAGCTACAAAATTCCCACACTCTCCTTGCTGGCAAGAACTGGGTAGTGGTGCCTTATCCTCTCACATTCGAGCAAGGAATGTATGCTCTCCCGGTGGCCCAATGTGCCAAATATTTAGAAAAGGAGCTTGTTGAGTACAATTTGAGCTAGTACACTCCTCGGCCGAGAATAGACCCATACGACAAACTAAAGAAATTTGTGGGGAAGGAGTATGCCCACCTACAAACATTGAAGATTTTTGGGCTATTTGTCGAGATGATAAGGAGTTGCGCATGAGGAATTACATGTGCATGACGACATACTTTAAGACAGTCAAATTGTTCCCAGTGCCAAATCAGGTCGTTGAGAAAGAAAAAACTTTTATTGATCCCAGGTTTGATGCTGTTGCCAACATTCCATTGCCCACCATAGACTGGGACAAGCAAGAGGTCAATGACCTCGACATTCTGAAAAAGCCAATCAAACACAAAACTAGATAGTGGATTGATGCACAAGTTGCTCAACTAAAGCTTCAAGGGGCTGATCTGACCTATGGCGAGCTCGAAGATGAGCTCGAGAGTGAGACAGATAGTGGAACTATCACCGCTACAACTGAAGAAGCTCCTAAGTCTCCTCCAGTCTCCAGGTCCCGAAAAAGGAAAGAATGCCAGAGTGTCAGCCAAAGCACAAATTATATTTGAGAAAGCCATTAGAAGCCGAAGCTTTGAAGAAATGAAATAAATCAGGCGGGTTTTCTGAGATGCCTACTGTAAGAGAGGGGGAGCAACCATTGCAAGGCCCTAGGTCACGAAAGGGAAAGAGCAATATGGCTGCCCTAACTTACCTCAATTTGAAGGAAGGTTAAGATAGGCAGGATGAGACTGATGAGGACTATATGTCGTTCAATCACTCTACAAACTTGAGAGGTTAAAGGAGACTAGGCGAGTCAATATTTAGAGCCAACTTTGTGTCTCAGCTAGCTCTCTATCTGAGGATAGAAATATGGTTCTAAGACGACAACACGATGCGCTGATTTGTTACAGGTGCGTTGGTGTCCGTACAGCCAAAAAACTAGAGAGACAAGGTTATACTATAAAATTAGGACTAGCAACCTAGTTTAGGAGTTTCTAGAATAAAAAAATAAGATCAAGAAGTATGAAGTGTATAAACGAAAGTGATAAAGAAAGTAGATTACTGCAAGGGTGACGAAGACAATTTTGCACAACAATCTTCTCACCAAATTTGCTCTAAGATTTCTCCACCTGCACACAAAATAGAGGGAAAGTGTTGGGGGGCTATTTAGGGACCTACCTCAGTCACACCCCCATTTTTGTGTTCCCACCTCCATAGACAACCAAGTTTGCAACGATAGAAATAATATGATAAAGAAGAGAAAATAAGCTATGTAAACAAAAGACACTACAAAAGAGTACATGCTTACTCAACCAAAATGATAGAGAAGATAAGAGGAGCTTACCACCTCCGTCCAAAGCACTCAAGACTAGTGGAGGAGAAAATGAGAGGAACTCAAGCCTCTACTACAATGGTGTTTGTCCTACACTCACACTATTGAAGTGATAGAGTTGTAGATTGTTGCTATGGAGTGTGAAGTGCTTATACAAAGCTTGTGGATGCAAGAAAGAGTGGAGAAAATGTGAAGAGATGGACTCAAGATCTTGCCAAACTCTGCCAAAACTTGAGAATAGATGAGAGAGTGAAGAATATGAAGGAAGGAGATGAAAACGACCATATTCGGGTCGACTAGTCGAAGGGAGGCATTACACTTTGACTTCTATTGGGAAGTGTAACGTCTCTACAGACTCTAACTGTAGGAATCTACCAGGGATGTAAGTATGCCACATGGACACTTGGGCATCGCGCAAGCATCCCCGACAGAAACGCCTCCACCGACACTCAGAATGGGTGCCAAGTGTGATGCAAACAAAGGGCTTAGATGGATTTAAGCCTTCACCTTAGGTTTTCTAAAGTGTAAGGGGGTAAAGGGGAACTTGTGTTAGGGGTGAAAATTCATGCCTATACATTTTTCCCACACTTTAGCGAGCACGAGTACTAATGAGTACTTCAGTAAAGTAGAGTAGTAAGAAGTAACAAGGAAAAAGATGTATACTTGAACCTAACGAGGAAGAAGAGCAAATTTGGAGAACTCGAAAGTGTAGGAAAAGGACTTCATAATTCTATGGAATTATGAAGCTGAAGAACATAAAGTGCCTTACAGGCTCATGGTCCTACAAGGGCGGTACCCTTCAAGAACTCTCACATGAAGGAGATCGAGAAATTGGGACTCCACAGAGTCAGAGAGGGCAACATGTTTACCCACAGATAAAACACATTAGGAAGTGGCCACACAGGCCAATGAATGGACAATCACGCAGACCATCACTAATTTGTGAGTCTTTCAAAGGGGTCCCTTGGGAACCCTTCAAAAGGAAGGAGGGTCCACTTAAGGGACGCACTATTTGAAAATTAAGGTCTAGTCGGGCTGGCCCCAAGCTCAACATAAGGTCGTAAAGTAAGTCTAGTTGGATTGCCCCTTGACTAGACACGAAGAAGTGAAACCGGTCTAGTCGAGTTGCCCCCAACATAGAGCCATAAAAATCATTGAATTTTTTATAAAGGGACCCTCAGGAGCCCAACGTGAAAGGGAGGGTTCCACTTAAGGGACATGCTGTTCAAAAGCTAACATCTTCTTTCTTGAATCGATTCATCATCAAGAAATCCTTTCAAAATATGTTCACTTCGTCAAGGAATTTGAAATGAAGGATATGCCCCCACACGAAGGGAAGATCAAAGTTGTTCCCGCTTCAGAGAAAGGCTCCCAAGTCCTTTCTTTACGAACCTATGATGAAGGAAACATGTTCCATTAGGGTTTCAAGTTGAGAATACAATTCTAGTAAAGAAATATACGAAGGGTCCTCGAGAAAAGATTCATTTTTCAACGAATGCATTTTCTAAAGGCCAAGTAGTGTAGAAGTGGCATTGTCACACATGAAAGGGAAAACTCAAGCAAAGAAGAGAGAAAGATAAAGAGCGAGCAAGAGAACACAAACAAAGCGCACAGGGGGATCTGGTTTCACGGGGTCAGATTTGTCTTTACTTATAAATAGTAGGTAATTGCGGTGCGAGGTGAATGATCATCAATCCCCAACTAGATAAGGAAGAATGCACGAAAGATAAAGTGAAAACAAAAAATTAAGTTGACATGGAAGGAGGCCTAAATGCTCCTGACATTTTGCATCATCCCCAATTTGTTGAAATTCAATCACAAACACGAAAGAATAATGATACACATAGAGGAAGGTTTACAATACAAACACCACACCTGTATCCAAGCACCAACAGGGGTGACGAGGGTCATCCAAGCACATATAACATGATCACGGGGCAATAACATCACAACACACACACACACACACATCTAATCTAAATATCAAGAAGTGGGTCTCCCCCTAACACTGGTTGACCAAGAGGTCATCAACTTCCCACTCTAGGTCATTGTAGGGGGAAGGATGACATACCTGCAATGGTTTAATGTTAAGGGGGGGAGATTTTGATCCTCCCACAATAAGGGCTAAGGCAGAGGGACCTGTGAGGTCTCTATCACTCAACTCTTGTGAGTCTAAGGTCAACGACCTTGATTTTTTTTTTGACAAGGTCAATACTTCATCCACCGAGTTGAACATGCACTTGATGGGAGTGCCATGTTTCACCTCGGTGGATAGAGGAGTTTACACCCGAGGTTCACCACTAGGCTCACCGAGAGACTCAGGAGTGGTGACAAAATCAGGGGAGGCTGGGACTGGTTCTGTCACTAGGATAGAATAGGTCAGCATAGGGCCACCCTTTAGATAAGGTGGACTCCTCTTACGCCCTCCATTGCTGGAGGGACCATGCTCTACCTTCTTCTTTATTGGAGGAGGTGAACTTCCCATAGACGAAGTAAGGAGGGTTGAGGGAGGGGAGGAAAGAACCACAATTGATACAACTGAAGTATTAGCCATATCTACGAGCTTCAGGAAAGGTGAGACATCCGAAATGAAAGTCAACAAAGGCATCTCTACAGAAGGAGCAATAAACACCAGCACCTCTCCAAGCGTGTGTGTGCTCACAACAGAAGCCGAAAGAGATTCAAAGCTAGTTTGGGAAAAGGTAGAAGGGGGGGGAGAGAGAGGAGGACATAGAAGGAGGTGTTATCATCTCCTCATTATTCTGTAAGGAGGCTTACTCAACCAAGAGAGACTTTCGCCAGTGCTTACACTCGCATGCAAGACAATTTCTATGGATCTTTGAACCAAAAGCTAAAGATTGCAAAGGGATAGAAGGATCTTGCTCGGCCATCGGAGTGCCTTCCACAACTCTTTCCAATGGAAGGACAAACTCTTGGATGGGATTAGGATGAAAAGGCTCCAAAATGATAGGAGGAATCGATCCCAACACCTTAGTGGTGGGCTTCTTCTTACTTAGGGGGATGGGAAGAGGTCGTGTGGAAAATTCTCTTAGTGAGCCTTTCTTTCTGCCATATAGATAGTATCAGGGTCCAGGGGAACCGTTAGGGAGATCCGATATCCTAATTTCAAGTCTTCACCAAGGAGGCATCATCAGACTCATGGGTAGAGACCAAGCTTGCTCATCCAATACTCCTCCCAAGAAAGGGGGGTAGAGGAGTTAGCCCAAGAGGGAGCGAGCTTCTCCTTTCCCTTTCGGGAGGAGGAGGCAGCTAGTGACTTCGCTACGGGAAGGGTTGACTTTGGCTATCCCTTGCCTCCGATCTTATATTTCACATAGTCCTTGTAAAGTAGATCCGTTCTTTGTGGGAGTGGATTAAAATGGAGTGGGCCAAAAGTGATCCAATGAGTATCCCCCACAAGATACCACAGTCTAGTATCTAGTATCATGTACTACATGCATGACACCCCCATGGGAAAAGACACTAATGAATTACAAAGATGATCCCATTCATGGAAGCTAGCCAAAGTATACCTAGCTTCAGTCTGAATAGGTCTGACTTGGGGATGACATTGAAGACCGTGTCTAAATTCCTAGGTCCAACTAGGACGAACAATGTTATTGATCCATAAGGTTTAAGAGAAAGACCAACATGCATACAAATGATGGATTTTGTTTTTTCACATTCCTCCCTTTGTAGGGAATTTAAGAGTAAAGTCTCCTTTGTGATGACATTCACTCTACTTGCGGGGTCGACTAAGACTCTTGTCACAATGTTGCCATTGAGTCAAGTGGGAATGTAAAGCAGAGAAGGTTTGTTGTTTGTTGGCACATCTTATGAAGTGAAGGTTACATCCGGCGAACCGACTACAAGATGAGGAGTAACAGTAACCATGTTAATATATGCCTCAGGATAAGAAACATAATCAGAGGGATTGGTAATCATTTTAGTAGAATTTGACAGAAATGGTATGTGTATATCTCCAAGTCACCATTAGCTTTCACCACTGATTTGTTTGTGTTTTGTTTTCCCCCATCGAGATGAATAGTACCATCCTCGATGCGATCCTGTATTTGATGATGTAGGTGCATGCAACATTTTGTATTGTTTCCATTAACTCGATGGTATTGACAATAGGTATTTGCTTCGTACCAGTTAGGATACGGTTCCCTAACCGGCTTAGGGGTTCTCCTCATAGTTGTTATATTTGAAGTGGATTCACTTTGTTGTTCTATGTGTTTTGCATGCTTTAGTAGATTAGTAAATGTTGTTCATTGATTTTGAAGAATTCTACTGTGTTGATACCCTTCCTTGTTCATGATTTTTGTTGTTTGTTGATGATAAGCAACAGTGTAAAGATAGTCTAAACATAAAAATATTGCTACATTTAAACTTCATCTTTCATTCATGTTCATGGTAAATGAATGATTGAAAATCTGCAGACCTTAGAAGATAGTACTAGTTTCATGATACTGTGAGCTGAGTTGGTTAAGTGGAACTTAGTTTCAAGAAGGCTATCCATTGTAGTGCTCTCCATTATCATTGTTCATTAGTAGTTTTAGGTCTAGGAACTTCCTCTCCTCCCTTCACTTTTGATATTTCTTTCAAATAGCAGTTTAGGCAAAGTTTAAGGATCATTGCAAAGTCAAATCTGGTAATAAAAGTGGAGTCCAAATTGTTGTTTTGAACTTGCAACAACTACACATCAATTCCAACTCTTGAGAACTCCATTCAAAGAAAAAAAATTCTTCCAACTTAACATAGGTAAGACTGCTCTATGATTACGAGCAAATCACATCAACCAGCTGGACTATTCCAAGCATTGTCATGGCCTGACACCCAAGAGACCTTGGGGTAGTAGTTTGTAGCTTGTTTGAAAAAAAATTCCTCTCAAGAGAGGTAATGTACCTATGCATTACCTGTGTTGAGAGGTGCAAAAACACCCATCAACAAAATTGGCACTAGAAGGAGGGCCCAAATTGTGTCAAGTTGGATCAAATCGGTTCATTCTCCCCTGAAAGATTTCATAGAGTTTTAAGATCCACACTGAATAGAGGGGAATTCCAAGAGCTACCACCCCCTACCAAAGCTAGAAAAGCTAAAAGAGGGGAAGCTTTCATCTTTGACACATCCAGCCAGCCCACTTCACCCGCATCCTCATCCTCTCCTCCCATCCATTCACCCTCATCTTCTCCTTCACCCTCAACATCATCCTTCTCTTCTCAGCCGCTCCAAACTGCTTTCTTGGCTGCTACCTCCCGCAACTAAGGCATTGCCTTCCAGCCCAACACACCTTTCCTAGGTGTTGTCCCAAAAAATGTTGCCCCTCCATTACAACCTCAGTCAATCTGGCGCAACCTCCACCTCTACCTCCCCATGGTGTGGCTAGGCAAAAATTTGTCTCCTCTATCCTTCAATATTTACAATGATATGCCAAAGAACCCAAAGGGATTTTGTACCTAGTTCAACCCTCGGGATCACCAAAGGACAACAAAAGAACACATCGAGAATTTTCAAATAGCTCTGAAAGATATGCAGATCCAACATGAGGACGTGGCATGTAGGCTCTTCCCTTATTCCTTGGGGGAGGATGCCTTCTACTGCTACATCCATTTGCCAAAAGGATCCATTAACACTTAGGACCTCCTAAAGGATGCTTTCTTCCAAAAAATTTAAGATCCAGGTCAGTCCCTCAGAGTTATACTAGTAGTTCATGGCCATTTGAAGGGATATCAATCAGTCAATCAACTCCTTTAATAATAGATTTCACTGAGCATACACGAGATTGTAGTCCCCTACGTAGTTGACAATCCTTCCGCACGATTAGTATACTATGCAACCTTGGACAACCTCACTTCTACCTTGGTGAAAAGAATGAATCCATCGTTGGGTTGATTGTTGGATGCCTACACAAAAGCAGTTAAAGAAAGTACGGATCTAGGACATAACATTGCCAGTCAACTACCTTCTTTAGGACCGGTTTCTCATCCATATCAAGTTCAAGGGATTACCCAAGCCTTAGCATAATAGACACCCTTGATGAATCACATTATGCAACTTACGATGGTGCCCCACCCGTGACAACCATTGAATCACTTGCCTCTTGTGCCTCATTATTTGTAGACCTAGCAGCAGCAGGTTCATGCTCAACCACCCCAAGTGCCTGCTACCTCCAAAGTTTCAAATTCCCACCCACTCATTAGAATCAACTAGCAGTGCAGTCTATCTTCCTTCAGAATTCAACTTCACAACCAAATAATACAAAGAAGGATCGAATAGATGAGCTGACATAAATGATTAAGAAGATGTCAATAGAAATGACACACTTAAGGAATTAGAACAATTAGCTACATGCTTCTCAAAGGAGAATCCAAGCCAACCTCAACCGTGACAATCAGGATGTTGGTGCTTGTTCTGGAAAAAACTATGAAAGGAATCAAAATTCGGGGCAAAATTTTGGCAGAAGGCCTTCGTAGAGGAAAAATTGAATGTGGAATATGAGGAAAAACAATGGTGTCATTCCTACATCGCTAGACCAGCCCAACAATAATGACAAGACCATGAGTGGGGTATACTTGGCTGAGGTAGCCTTATCCAGCTGGTGCTGTATCCATAAGAGGAGAAAACATTATGAGTTGGACTATCTAGAGTTCTAGACGACCGTCGAGATTTTCCAGATAGAGGTCCAGAATGCGGTCGATAGTTTGGGATGTAGAGACAATGTTCCATCTGAACCATATGATTCCTCAGTGCTGGTGTTCAACCAAGATCCCTTCCCCAAGGTTAAGAGCAATGTGCTCAAGAAGGAGATTGCTGCTAGAAATGATGAAAAAGTGGAAGAGGTAAGTACCCAAAGTCCTTTGTATCAACTCTTTCATTTAGTAGATAATGGTCTGATAGATGAAGAAGAGCCAAGGGAAGATGAAGTCCAAATGTTTAATTAAAGGATAACCCCATATGACCTAAGGAATAAACAATTAGTTGGGAAAGTAGGTAGCCCTTTCATGACCTCAACTCCGCCTAACAATTTTAGTACTCTTCTTGACCCAAATGCCAGTAACAACTCGAGCTATCCTCATGTACCCACTCAGTACTTCAATAGGAATAGGCAACAAGGTAGAAATCCAAACCAACCTATTGGCTCATCTCAGAATACCCCTTTCGAAGCTGAAATTGAAAAAATGGGAGAATATATAGTAGAAGAATTTAAGAAGGTGAAGTTGATTCTGTTTGCCTTTGAGTTGCTCAAAGTCTCGACAGTTAGGAAAGCCTTTTTTAGGATGATCGATGGGACTCCTTTGTTTAATTCAGCCCAAGAAGCACCCGCTAAGAGGGTCTCCTTTGAGGATTCACAAAATGAGTTTGTCATTCGACAGATCTTCAACAAGAAAGCAGACTCGCCTTCAAATTAGCAAGCCAACAAACAACCTACTAGGGAACAGGATCAGACCCAAGCCCAAAACAAAGGCAATGTTAAAGATAAGGGTCAAGTAGCCCAAGTTGATATTTCCAAAGGGTTGTTTCAAGGAAAGTTGGAGACTCCTCCCTTTCTAACCACCATTAGGGTATTTGGGAAGAATCTTCATAATTGCTTGCTTGATTCAAGAGCTTTTGCCAACATCATGCCTTTAGCGGCATGCAAAGCTTTCGGAATAGTCCCAACTCCCTCTCTACACAACAAATTCACCCTCACCCTCATCCTCTCCTCCCATCCATTTACCCTCATCTTCTCCTTCACCCTCGACATCATCCTTCTCTTCTCAGCTGCTCCAAACTTCTTTCTTGGCTACCACCTCCCACAGCCAAGGCGCTACCTTCCAACCCAATGCACCTTCTTTCCTAGGCGTTGTCCCAACAACTGTTGCCCCTCCATTACAACCTCAGTCAATCTGGTGCAACCTCCACCTCCACCTCCCATGGCATGGTTAGGCAACAATCAATTTCCTCTATCCTTCAATATTTACAATGATATGCAAAAGAACCCAGAGGGCTTTTGTACCTAGTTCAACCCTCAGAATCCCCAAAGGATAGTAAAAGAACACATCAAGAATTTTCAAACAACTCTGAAAGATATGCAGATCCAGCATGAGGACATGACATGTAGGCTCTTCCCTTATTCCTTGGGGGAGGATGCCTTCTACTGCTACATCCATTTTCTGACATGATCCATTAACACTTGGGACCTCCTAAAGGATGCTTTCTTGGAAAAAATTAAGATCCAGGTCAGTCCCTCAGAGTTATACTAGTAGTTAATAACCATTCGAAGGGATATCAATGAGCTGATCAACTCCTTTAATGATAGCTTTCACTGAGCATACATGAGGCTGTAGTCCCCTTACGTAGTTGATGATCCTTCTGCATGATTAGTATACTACGTAGCCTTGGACAACCTCACTTCTACCTTGGTGAAAAGAATGAATCCATCACCGACTCGATTGTTGGATGTGTACATATAAGCAGTTAAAGAAAGTATGGATCTAAGACATCACATTGTCGGTCCGCTGCTTTCTTTGGGACCGGTTTCCCATCCATATCAAGTTCAAGGGATTACCCAAGCCTTAGCACAACATAGACCCTTGATGAGTCACATTACACAACTCACAATGGTGCCCCACCTGTGACAACCATTGAATCAATCACCTCCTATGCCTCAATACTTGCAGCCCCAACAATAGCAGGTTCATGCTCAACCACCCCAAGTGTTTGCTACCTCCAAAGTTTCAAATTCCCACCCACTCATCAGAATCAACCAGCAGTGTAGTTTATCTCCCTTCAAAATTCAGCTTCACAACCAAATAACATAAAGAAGGATCGAATAGATGAGCTGACATAAATGATTAAGAAGATGTTGATAGAAATGACACACTTAAGGAATCAGAAAAATCAGCTACAAGCTTCTCAAAGGAGCATCCAAGCCAACCTCAACCATATTAACCGTGACAACTGGGATGTTGGTGCTTGTTCCAAAAAAAAATATGAAAGGAAGCAAAATTTCGGTAGAAGGCCTTCGTAGAGGCAAAATTGAATGTGGAATACGAGGAAAAACAATGGTGGCATTCTCGTGTTGCTAGACCAACCCAACAACAATGAAAAGACCATGAGTGAGGTATACTTGGCTGAGGAAACCTTATCTGGGTGGTATCGTATCTATATGAGGAGTAGACATTCTGAGTTGGACTGTCCAAAGTTCTAGATGACCGTCGAGATTTTCCAGATAGAGGTCCAAAATGCGGTAAATAGTTTGGGATGCAGAGACATTGTTCCATCTGAACCATATGATTCCTCGGTGCTAGTGGTCAACCAAGATACCTTCCCCAAGGGCAAGAGCAACGTGCCCGAGAAGGAGATTGCTGCTAAAATGATGAAAAAGCGGAAGAGGTAAGTACCCAAAGTCCTTTATCTCAACTCTTTAATTTAGTAGATAATGGTCCAGTAGATGAGGAAGAGCCGAGGGAAGATGAAGTCCAAATGTTTCATCAAAGGATAACCCCATACGACCTAATGAATAGACAAGCAGTTGGGCAAGTAGGCGGCCCTTTCACGACCTCAAATCTGCCTAACAATTTTAGTACTCCTCCTGACCCAAATTCCAGTAACAACTCGGGCTATCCTCATGTACCCACTCGATACTTCAATAGTAATAGGCAGCAAGGTAAAAATCCAAACCAACCTATTGAAATGTCTTAGAATACCCCTTTCGAAGCTGAAATTGAAAAAATGGGAGAATATATAGCAAAAGAATTTAAGAAGGTCAAGTTGAGTCTATCTGCCTTCAAGTTGGTCAAAGTCCCGATAGTTAGGAATGCCTTTTTTAGGATGATGAATGGGAATCCTTCATTTAAGTCAGCCCAAGAAGCACCCGCCAAGAGGGTCTCCTTTGAGGATTCACAAAATGAGTCTGTCAATCGACAAATCTTCAACAAGAAAGTAGACTCGCCTTCAAATCAACAAGCCAACAAACAACCTGCTAGGGAACATAATCAGACCTAGGCCCAAAACAAAGGCAATGATAAAGATAAGGGTCAAGTAGCCCAATTTGATATTTCCAAAGGGTTGTTTCAAGGAAAGTTGGAGACTCCTCCCATCCTGACCACCATTAGGGTATTTGGGAAGAATCTTCATAATTGCTTTCATGATTAGGAGCTTCCACCAACGTCATGCCTTTAGCGGTATGCAAAGCTTTGGGAATAGTCCCAACTCCCTCTCGACATAACCACTTCACCCTCATCCTCATCCTCTCCTCTCATCCATTCACCCTCATCTTCTCCTTCACCCTCAAAATCATCCTTCTCTTCTCAACCTTTCCAAACTGCTTTCTTGGCTGCCACCTGTCGCAGCCAAGGGACTGCCTTCCAGCCCAATGCACGTTCTTTCCTAGGCGTTGTCCCAACAACTGCTGCCCCTCCATTACAACCTCAGTTAATTTGGCACAACCTCCACCTCCGCCTCCCATGGTGTGGTTAGGCAAAAATCTGTCTCCTCTATCCTTCAATCTTTACAATGATATGCCAAAGAACCCAGAGGGATTTTGTACCTAGTTCAACCCTCGGGATCCCCAAAGGATAGTAGAAGAACACACCAAGAATTTTCAAACAACTCTGAAAGATATGCAGATCCAACATGAGGATGTGGCATGTAGGCCTTTTCCTTATTCCTTGGGGGAGGATGCCTTCTACTGCTACTTCCATTTGCTAAAAAGATCCATTAACACTTGGGACCTCCTAAAGGATGCTTTCTTGCAAAAATTTAAGGTCCAGGTCAGTCCCTCAGAGTTATACTAGCAGCTCATGGCCATTTGAAGGGATATCAATGAGCTGATCAACTCCTTTAATGACAAATTTCACTGAGCATACATGAGGCTGTAGTCCCCTTACGTAGTTGACGATCCTTTCGCATGATTAGTATACTATGCAGCCTTAGAAACCTCACTTCTACCTTGGTAAAAAGAATGAATCCATCACTGGGTCGATTGTTGGATGCCTACATAGAACCGGTTAAAGAAAGTATGGATCTAGGACATCACATTGCCGGTCTGGTGCCTTCTTTGGGACCAATTTCTCATCCATATCAAGTTCAAGGGATTACCCAAGCCTTAGCACAATAGACACCCTTGATGAATCACATTACACAACTCGTGATGGTGCCCCACTCATGACAACCATTGAATCAGTCACCTCTTGTGCCTCAATACTTGCAGCCCTAGCAGTAACATGTTCATGCTAAACCACCCCAAGTGCCTGCTACCTCCAAATTTTTGAATTCCCACCCACTCATCAGAATCAACAAGCAGTGCAGTTTGTCTTCCTTCAGAATTCAACTTCACAACCAAATAAAATAGAGAAGGATCGAATAGATGAGCTGACATAAATTATTAAGAAGATGTCGATAGAAATGACACACCTAATGAATCAAAAAAATGAACTACAAGCTTCTCAAAGGAGCATCCAATCCAACCTCAACCGTGACAACCATGACAACCAGGATGTTGGTGCTTGTTCTGAAAAAAACTATGAAAGGAATCAAAATTCGGGGAAAAAATTTGGTAGAAGGCCTTTGTAGAGGCAAAATCAAACGTGGAATACGAGGACAAACAATGGTGGCATTCCCACGTTGCTAGACCAACCCAACAACAATGACAAGACCACGAGTGGGGTATACTTGGCTAAGGTAGCCTTATCCGTTTGGTGCCGTATCCATAAGAGGAGCAGACATTCTGAGTTGGACTATCCAGAGTTCCAAATGACCGCTGGGATTTTCCAGATATAGGTCTAGAATGTGGTCGGTAGTTTGGGATGCAGAGACAATATTCCATCCAAACCATATGATTCCTCGGTGCTGGTGGTAAACCAAGATCCCTTCCCCAAGGGCAAGAGCAACGTGCCTGAGAAGGAGATTGCTACTACATATGATGAAAAAGCGGAAGAGGTAAGTACCCAAAGTCCTTTGTCTCAGCTCTTTAATTTAGTAGATAATGGTCCAATAGATGAGGAAGAGCCAAGGGAAGATGAAGTCCAAATGTTTCATCAAAGGGTAACCCCATATGACCTAAGGAATAGACAACCAGTTGGGCAAGTACGCGGCCCTTTCACGACCTCAACTCTACCTAACAATTTTAGTACTCCTCTTGACCCACATGCCAGTAACAACTCAGGCTATCCTCATGTAACCACTTGGTACTTCAATAGGAATAGGCAGCAAGGTAAAAATACAAACCAACCTGTTGGCTCATCTCAGAATACCCCTTTCGAAGCTGAAATTGAAAAAATGGGAGAATATATAGTAGAAGAATTTAAGAAGGTCAAGTTGAGTATGTCTGCCTTCGAGTTGCTCAAAGTCCCGATAGTTAGGAAAGATTTTTTTAAGATGATCAATGGGACTCCTTCATTTAAGTCAGCCCAAAAAGCACCCACCAAGAGGGTCTCCTTTGAGGATTCACAAAATGAGTCTGTCATTCGGAAAACTCAACAAGAATGCAGACTCACCTTCAAATTAGCAAGCCAACAAACAACCTGCCTAGGAACAAGATCAAATCCAGGTCCAAAACAAAGGCAATGATAAAGATAAGGGTCAAGTAGCCCAAGTTGATATTTCCAAAGGGTTGTTTCAAGGAAAGTTGGAGACTCCTCCCTTCCCGACCACCATTAGGGTATTTGGGAAGAATCTTCATAATTTCTTGCTTGAATCGGGAGCTTCCGCCAACATAATGCCTTTAGCAGTATGCAAAGCTTTGGGAATAGTCCCAACTCCCTCTCGATGCAAGGTCCCATAACTAGATAAAATGAAGATCAACATAGTTGGTGAAATTAATAGAATACCCATGCAAATTATTGCTGATCCAAGGATACAACAAACAATTGACATTTAGGTTGCTGACATCCCTGACACTTATGGCATCATCCTAGGAAGGGATTTAACATGGGCATTGAACGAATATGTTGCCACTGAATATTCTCACCTATGGCTGCCATGGAAGGAGTTGCCAAATTAGATCCGTATAGACAAGGAACCACACATGAAATTCATGATTATAAAGTACAACAACATGAATGAAGTGTTGTTTTCTAAGATAGAACTGGGGAATTACTACCCCATGGCATATCCAGATGAACAAGAATGCTATGAGGAAGAAGTAGTTGAGGAGTTCCTCCTCATTTTAGTCAGTCCACCTGTCAGCTTGGCTCACACACCCTAGAGTACAAAAGTGCTTATTGAATCTGATGATGAAGATTCCTATGAAGATAATAATCATGGATTGCTAGATGGCTTCTAAGACTTGATGAAGAAATGTAACAAAATCAGCTCAGTTTGGGTGCAAGAATGAATTTTCAAGAACTCCTATTGCCCAATTGGTGTAGGATACACAATGCTTCCCACTTTGAATTTGAATATTGCTTGTGTCAAATAGTGATTGAGCACATCAAAGGAAAGGTCACCCCAAAAGGCAAAATGCAAGTGGTACAACTACATCAAGGCCACACTGAGCCCACACCACCTTTCAAAGTTGCTGAAGTGAAGACATCACCGCCTGTAAAAGAAAACCCTGCATGTTCCAAGATTGAGGATTCCTCCAAGTTTTGGATGTTGCACTTTGATGGGTCCAAGTCCAAACAAGGAATCAAAGCCAGCTTAGAATTGATCAGCCCAATGGGTAAGTCATACTTTGATGCCTACAAACTTCAATTTTATTACACGAATAATATAGCAGAGTATGAGGCTTTGGTTCTTGGTCTCCTAATGGCATTGAAGAAAAGGGTCAAAATGTTACAAGTCTTTGGTGACTCATAATTAGTCATGAAACAATTGAGAAAATGTTATTCCTGCTATGATAAAAGGCTAACTAATTACAAACATAGGGTATGGGATCTATTAGAGAGCCTAGATGCATTTAATAGTCAGTTGATCCCTTCCTCCCAAAATATACTTCTAATGCCTTGGCTCAAGCAACCAACACCCTCCAACCCCTATCATTGTCTAGTCTCAAAAGGTTCACCGTTGAGCTCACATCCTCTCCGTTTATGCTAGACAATGTTGCGAATTTCCAAGTGTTCAATGATGATAAACACATCTTGGATTTCATCACCAACTCCTAGGTGTTTGCAGCTCAATAATTGATGAGACTGATCTCAAAGAGGCTGAATTAGACATAGAAGGGGTTATTAACCTCAAAAGCAACACTATCCCTAGAGGTATGGTCCAACTAGAGTGTATATTTGACTTAGATCAGATAAGGGATCGAGATCAACAAACAAAGGACTCTATTAGTAGTTAGTGTGACACACACAACCTTGGAACAATCGAGGAAGTTAAGAATGTATTCATTGGTAAGGTATGCATGCCAAAAGAAAAGAAAGGGATCGTTGATGCTTTACAAAAGTATCATGACGTGGTTGCTTGGAGTTATGAGGATTTAAAGACATATGGTAGGTCGATTATCACACACACCATTCCTCTTAAGTTGAACATGAGACCAGTTCGACATTGACAGTGCCCTGTCAATGCATTGCTGGAACCTATCATCTACAAAGAGGTACAAAATTTTATGTCCACAAATCATATTTTTGGCCAGACACTCCACCTAGGTGGAAAATCTGGTTCTGGTCAGGAAAAAGAATGGTGAAATCAGATTGTGTGTTTATTTATGTAATTTGAACAGAGCTTCAGAGAAAGACAATTACCCAGTGCCTTTGCTAGATGAGGTACTTAAGATTGTCAATGGCTCTGAAATGATGTCTTTCCTAGACGAATATTCTGGGTATAACTAGGTGATGGTGCAGTAAGAAGATAGGCACAAGACAAATTTCACCACCAAGTGGGGAACCTTTGCGTATAGGAGAATGCCTTTCAGATCGATCAATGTAGGCACCACCTCCTAGCATGCAATGGAGATCACTTTCAAGGACATAATTGGTAAGTGCATCATCATTTATATGGATGATCTTACGATATTTTCAAAAAATAGGGGAGACCACGTCTCCGATTTATGTAAGGTCTTCCAAAGATGCAGAGAATTCAACATCTCTTTGAATCCAAAGAAGTGCATCTTTGGGGTTACCAAGGGAAAGATGGTCAGACATGTCCTCTTGGAGAAAGGGATATCCATAGACTCTAAGAACATCCAGGCCATAATGAAAATTTAGCTGCCAGGCAACAAGAAAGAGCTAAAATATTTCTTCAGAAAGATAAATTTCATCAGAAAATTCATCATGGGCTTTGTTGAGATAGTTAAGCTACTCAATGCCATGTTGAAGCAAGACGCCAAAGTTGAATGGACACCAAAATCAAAGCAAGAATTCGAGGGAATCAAGAAAGAAATTGTTGATGCACCTATGTTAGTCAGTCCTGACTACCTGAAGTCATTCTATATCTACTCATTTGCTTCAGACCATTCTTGTGCCAACATATTGACTCAAAAGGACGATGGAGGAAGTGAGCACCCAATCGCCTTCATGAGTACCCTGTTGAAAGATGCAGAGCTAGGATACCACAATTTTGAAAAGCAAGCATATGCTTTGGTCAGGGGAGTTAAAAAATTCAAACACTACATCTTACGGAACAAGGTGTTTTCCATAGTGCCTAACTCGACAACAAAGACATTGCTGATGCAAAATGAACTAGGAGAAAGAAGAGAAAAATGGGTCACGTTGCTGCAAGAATACGACATGGAGATTTAATAGATGAAATTAGTAAGAGGGCAAGCCCTTACCTGAATGATGGCTGAAGCAGTAATTGAAGTAGGGCCTAAGCTTTCTGTCCAACAATATCAGCTTGAATATTTCTCCCCTAGAGAGTGGTACGATGACATCGTCTACTATTTGTTGCATAGCAAGTGCCTGCTTCGCTTGCAGGGAGTCCAAAAGTGTGCCCTTAGGATGAAAAGAAGTAGCTATATGTTGAAAGGCTCTATCATATATAAGAGGAATAATGAAGGGATTTACCTTAGATGCCTCGGTAAGGAGGACACAGTCTGCATGATGAAATAATTTCATGATAAATTTGGCACTGGTCATGGATCCAGTCTTCTAACCGCTCATCAAATTTTGCAAGCTGGGTATTATTGGATGACCATCTTCAAGGATGCACATCATCATGTGTAAACCTTCCACATTTGCTAGATGGCTACTATAAGAGAAAGAAATGTCACTCTCTCGCTCCAACCAGTCCTTGAGGTAAGGCCGTTTGAGCAATGGGGTCTCAAATTTATTGGTCCGGTAAGACCGCCATCCTTTGTAGGCCATAGGTACATTCTAACCGCCTTTAATTATTGTACTAGATGGATAGAAGCAATTGCATGTAGGCAATGTACCATAGAGGTAGTTACTAGCTTTCTTGAAGGTTTTATTTTGAATCATTTTGGTTGCCCATATGCGCTTGTTTATGATAATGGCCCTACCTTCTCCTTGCTAAAAATTTCTAGTTAGCCCTTTGATTATGACATTGCGCTCAAGTTTTCATCTAATTACTACCCTCAAGGAAATGGCCTAGTTGAATACACAAACAAGAACCTGATCACCATGATCAAGAAGCTGCTTGATAAGAACCCTAAAGACTAGCACAACCAGTTATATTTTTCCCTTTGGGTAGACCGCACCCGCCACAAGGCTTCCCTGGATAATTCCCCGTTCCATCTGGTCTAGGAACTAGAACCCGTCTTTCCTGTCCACCTAAAGATTCCTACCCTCCAATTTATCGACACTTAATATGTGGAGGGAGACCGCAAAGAAGCTTGTCTTGCTGAATTTTTACATTTAGAAGAAGTCCGTGACAAAGCCAGTGAAAATTTTGGCAAACATCAGGGCATAGTCAAAAGGTGGTTCAACTGTCAAGCCAAAGTAAAGGCTTTTAGAATTGCTGATTTGGTCCTATGTTGGGACAAGGTCCATGAAAAGAAAGGGTGACATGACAAATTTGACAAGCTCTAGCTTGGCCCCTTTCAAATTTTAGAGATTTTAGGAGATAATGCCTTTTGCATTAAGACACTAATTGGAGAGGACGTCCCATTGCCGATCAACAAGAAGTATCTCAAGCATTATTTCATAGGCTAAGCTTCTAAAACTTACCTTTTTTAAATAGTTGTATATAGGTTAGTTTAGTTGTCCCTTCCGCTTCATCGTTTTTCTTCGCTTTTGCTTGTTTCCTTGGCTGTTTCACCTCGCTTAGCGTCCTTGTTCTTGCTGCCTTGGTCGTGCACGGTTTGACAAATGGTTCACTTTATTGATTGCTCTTCGTGTTCCTTGGATAAATATTCACTCCCAACTATTGGTCTCTAATTGCCTCTATGAAATTGGTTTCCTTACTTGAACTCTGAATTGACTTAGGAAGGGACCCCTGTTTGAGTCCCTTTCCACCTGTCTCAGATAATACATGACAACACACTTTAATTGTTTTTAAGGATCCATACGACAATTGTTAGGAGGGCTAGGCAAGTGAAAATCCTTAAGTTTGATCTAGTGAGCACTATGATTCCAAACCCACCATGAGCTTTAGTGCTTAGGTAGTTGAGAAAGAAAAGAAGAAAAAATATCAAGAAGATAAGATATCAAGAAAAATCAAGAAAATCAAAATATGCAATTGTATGAGTGTGCGAATAACTCTATCAGGGCTATGGACGCCTGACTGGCAATAAAGCAATGTTCGTGGGATCATAGCGATAACTCCATTGGGGCTATGGACGCTTGACTGGCAATGGAGTAATGCCTAGGTTACTTTTGGGGTTAGACAACCTATGTAGCTTGCCTTCGCTTGATCAATGACTGCTTCTATGGTATTCGAGGAAACATAATGAACCCACGATACACACACTTCCGAGATGTCCCTGCACATTGATTCAACTAGGGATCTCATCCTCCCTAGAGCTCCTAATTCACCTATGGAAATTGGCTTCTAGTCTGCGAAACCAGAGATTCTGGGTTCGAAATGAACATTTATCCTAGGAACGCTCAGGAGTGTTCCCCAATGGAGTCACCATTTTTTGTGCCTTTAGCACACACGTCCCATTATGAACGAGGACCCTCTCTTTTTTGCTTTAACCGGGTTGCTTTTGTTGTCACCTTGTTTTGTGTGCTCCCTCGTTTTTGAGTCCTAAGTGGTCAATGAGTCCTAAATTCATCATCTTAGGCTGACCAAGTTTCACCACCCTCAAAATTTCTAAGTCTTTGGCCCTTGCGGAGTCCCCTTGGTAGTTTGCCTTAAGACTTTTGAACTTCTATCCTTTGCCCTTTGCGGGTCCGCCCATGCGTGACGCTCTTGGCGGAATTCCGTCATGTCTTCACTGTTGTCTTCTTTGCCGACCCACTGCACGATGAATGCTCAGCTGCCACCCACCCCGCGGGCTCTGTATTTCCCACCGCAGACTGTTCGAAACATGTGCCCACCAACTGCGCCTGCTAACGTACTGGTATTTAATGCATGAAAATCTATAAATAGGCAAGTTAGAAATGTCATTTTCACCAAAATTCCTTTATGAAAATTTGTCAGAGCCCTCCAGCTTCTGACGCCTCTGCGCCCGCGAGATCCCATCGCCGCTTGTGCTTCGATCGTTGCATTCAGATTCATCACCTTCCATGTGGGATATTGAGGTAGGGTTTCCATCACCATTTAGTTGTGTGTTTTTCATTCAAATCTTTAGAATGGTTAAACCTCCTAGAAAGAAAACTTTGAAACTAGCTAGAATGGTGCATTCCCCACAAAACCCATGTCCTAAAAAATTGGAAAACCTTCGAAAATAACCAATCTGGGCCGGGTGGAACTCAAGGTCCCCGCTGCCATTCTTGAACTAGGGAAACTAAGCCCCTACGACCCACAAAACCATCACCATTGTGGCATCTTCCCTTCATTGATAAACTTTAAACGACAACCATCGCCTTCGATGGACCTTCAAATGACCATCGCTCATGTCAGGCATGTTCGTGCGGATGGATGCCCTCTCCCTGTCATCACCATTCAAACTTAGAAAATCTTAAGTCGCTGGAATACCAATGACCCTTGTGGGTTCTGCTTTGCAGGATTCTACCCATTGATGGCCCATGCCTTTGTCGTTTCCAAGACGACCATCTCACCTTGCCCTTCCACTTTGCGGACCCAGCGGGTCTCTTTTCCATCGCTCTTGGGATTAAATTCATACTTGGCCAAAATTGCTCCCTCCCAGCTCCCAACCATTGCGAGTCCACTCATGCAGGTTGCTCCATCTCGGTGGTTCTTTTCATTTAGTGTTGTCAAAATGGCTATCACGCACCATCCTCCTGCTCCACCGACCCTGTGGAGCCTTTCATTGTCAGACCAATGTTTGCCTTGTCAAACCCTTGTGGGCCACCTCCTACGGACCGCTGTCTGCCATTTATCACCGAGTACCATGTCCTATCCTAAAGCAATGAACCATTCCCTTTCATCTGCTAGGCAGGTCCCAAGCTCTTTATCGTTGTTTGGGCCATGTTTCACGAAATTGACTAAGTGTTGAACCGTTACGGTCTAACCTCTGTGGGTGACTGTCTACAGGCCTTCGTGCCCTCAACACCATTTTGAAACAACCAAGCCTGACCTACCATTCACCATGCAGGGCCCAAATCCTCTACCGCTATCCAAGAAAGCGATATACCTTATGACTCTGTCGGGCCCGGAGTTGTAGACTGCTACTTGTGGGTCGTCGTCTCGTGTTCACCGTTTCACAACAACTATCACCTAGCTACCTTCCACAATATTCCACCCGCATCTTTGATGAACATGAAATTTTGAGGGTGATTTGATGACCGTCCTCGTATGCTGTAGGTTTCACCTTGCGAGATGTTTATTGCGAGATTTTGCCCTGATAGCGTCATTTTTAGACAGTGGACCTCCAAACAGTTGCTAGCCCAGGGAAACCCATATCCTTGGGCCCCCATTGCCCAACCTTCCTTGAGCGAAAGGCAAACGATAATATTTAATGAATGTTATGATCTTTGAAAGATAGATTACTTGATTTAACGACCATTTTGCAAGTTTTCTCTAACACTCCCCTTGTTTTATACATGAATATGATTACCACATTGCCTGTAGGATTTATGGAACTAGTTGCAGGTTCGTCGGGAGTGTCCATCGAGCAATAAAAGGGAAAGAAATTTGCTAAGGCCCTGAGGGGGAAAGAAGAAAAGGATTAGATGAAATTTCAATTAAATGGAGTGGAGGTCACCTCCATGGTCACCACTGAATGGAGAAAGATTTTAGATACCAACCTCGACCACGTCAATATTGACGAATTTAGACAAAGGGTCATATTCAACCCCACTATAGAGAATGCAAGAAGAATAAGGAAGAGTGGGTTGGCCAAGGCAGTCGGCTTCCCACCAACTCTAGTGGCCCCGGAGTTGGTGATGGCCTGTAGGGAGGCTTACCAAGAGAAAAGCAAAAGAATTGTAGACCAGGATGGTTAGGTATTGGCTGATCTCTCTGCCAAATCTATTCCACAAGTATTTCACATTCCCACTCATGACCCTGCAGAACAAGCTTCAATTGAATACACAAAGAATATGTGGAAGATGGACCCATTAGAGTGCAAAAAGTTGATCAACCAACACTGGTTGAAAGATAAAAGGGGAGTGCAAATAAGGTGCCGCAAGAACTATTCAGAAGTGACTTCTATGAAGATTATCACGATTTGGTGATTTTGATAAAAAAATTCATGGGCATCTCGATTGTGGCATACTTCTTTGATTGGATGTTCTACTTTATCGAAGAGATTATCAAAGGCACCGCCAAGTTCAAATAGGCTTGGATGATTAGTAAGAATTTGCACGAGCAATTCCTGGTGGTGAATAAGTCTCATCAATTTTACATGACCTCTCATCTAGTCTATATTCTAGTTGATGCCACCCCATATAGAGGTCTATTCGTGGCGTAAAGCACAATCTCAGGGAGAGAATTGAAAGTATATGATAGATTCTCACAACTCTAATACAATTTTTTTAAAAGGTATTATTACATGGTGAATGATGCATTCAACAGGCACATCATCAAGCTTCTTGGAGGGGACTTTGAGAGAAGAGTCAACCACAATGCCCGTGCCTTCATCCAGAGGTTCAGAGTCTTGTTTATCAAGTTTATGAAGTTTACCTATATCCGAACTGAGGGTATCAGTGAAAAACCTTACAAACTATCACGGTATCCAAACAAACGAGCATATAGTGTTACGAGAAGTATCAAGGCAGCTGCAAAATGCTCACACTCTCCTTGTTGGCAAGCACTGAGCAGCGGTGCCTTATCCTCTCACATTCGGGAAAGGAATGTATGCTCTCCCAATGGCCCAATGTGCCAAATATTTAGGAAATGAGCTTGTTGAGTACAATTTGAGCTAGTACACTCCTCAACCGAGAATAGACCCATATGACAAAATGAAGAGATTTTTGGGGAAGGAGTATGCCCACCTGCATAGCATTGAAGATTTTTGGGCTAACTACCGAGATGATAAGGAGGTGCGGATGAGGCATTACATGCGTATGACGACATAATTTGTTAAGACAATCAAATTGTTTCCAGTGCTGGATTAGGCCATTGAGGAAGAAAACACTGTTATTGATCCCATGTTTGATGATGTTGCCAACATGCCATTGCCCACCATAAAATAGGACGAGGAAGAGGTCAATGACCTTGAAATTCTGACAAAGCCAATCGAACACAAAACTAGATAATGGATTGATGCAAAATTTGCTCATTTAAAGCTTCAAAAGGTTGATTTGAGCTATGGCGAGCTCAAAGATGAGCTTGAGAGTGAGGCAGATAACAAAACTACTGCCCCTACAACTTAAGAAGCTCCTAAGTCTCCTCTAGTCACCAAATCCTGAAAAAGGAAAGAAGTGCCAGAGTGTCAGCCAAAGTATAAAGCATATTCGAGAAATCCATCAAAATCCAAAGCTTCAAAGAAATAAAAGAAATCAGATGGGTTTCCTGAGATGCATACAATCCAAGAAGACCCAATGTATGGAGGAGAAGAGGAAGAAGAAGAGTCTGAGAAACCTAAATCCCCACCTACTACCTCTATCCTTGCTGCTACTACCATTGTCGCCGCTGCTGTTACTCCTATGGCATCACAAATTCTAGCTGTCTCATCCTTGCTCATGGTGGACATCTCGGTTCACCTTGCCACCACCTCACCCGTTGCACCAATTGTGGTATGAGATTCCTTTATCACACATTATCTGCATTCCTCTTCTTCAATGTTTCCATCCACGATAATTCCATTGGCCTCAACCACAACTATGCTCATGGAGCTTTCTGGAGTATTAATGAACCCTATAGTACAAGATGCTCTAGCTCAAGTTGTTGTCGGTCTCCCTGTCACTCCTCCAACATAATCACCTAAAATGGAAATGACAATGCGGATCTCAGAGGAGCTTGAAAGTAAAATGAGGAAGGAGGTCAAAAAGGAAAAGGATGATGAGCCTAAGGATCCCTTCAAAGATGACTACCATGTGCACCCAGAGCACCTAGAGCACCAACACCTAGTCATAAATGAGTTGGTGTATGAAGAGGAAGAAAAGACACAATCCTCAGAGGAAGAAGATGTCGAGGACAACAGTGCTAAATATGTGATAGAATCCTTAGACCAAGAGCTTGAAGAGGAATTGTCTAAAAAACTCAAGGATGCTGGAGAAGAAATGGAGAGGCAGTCCTCGAAAGAAGAAAAAGAAGTTGATAAAGACACAAAAATGTCTACGGAGCCTCCATCAAGAGAACAAAAGGCCTTGACCAAAAAGAAGAAATATCGCCCGAAAGGGAAGAAGAGCAAGAAAAGAGAGAAGATGAAACTAGAGAAGAAGATAAGCCTGAAGAAGAGGTTGAAACAAAGGAAAGTCCTCAGGCATAGCAACATGTAGAGCCCAGGAAAGAAGAAGAAAAGGTACCTAAAGGGGAAGATAGCCCCAAGGAACAAGAAAAGGATATATTTATTCGAGACTCAGATGAGGAGGATAAAGAGAAAATAGAGAAAGAGGCCTCAGATCATGGAGAAAAGGAGATCCAACATATTCAAAGAGAAGGTGATCAGGAATCACCAAAAGAGGGATCTCAGATGCCCGAGTGGTTGGAGAAGAAAATACAAAAGAAGGCCCCTGCCCTCATGGATCCCAAGGCAAGATAGGAGGTAATCCTGGCATGAGCTCAAATAGGAGCTAAGAAAGAAAAGAAGTTGAAGGTTAGATCGTACATAACCATTGATGCATCGGGATCCCAGACGGTGCAGATTGCCACCTTGATGGTGGATAAAGAAGAATGGGTAACCTACAATATCTCCACCATTGATCTGTGCATAACCACAAGGGAGGAAAAGATCGATCAACTTTAAGGTTTTGTGGCCACAATCGTTCATCAAATGAATAAAGACCAATCTTCTAAGGAGGAATTAAAGGTGTAGGTGGTAGATCTAACTGCCTACATACAACAATGGTATTTCACAGAAGAACTACCAACAACATTGTCAGCCCCACCACTGTTGCTGTCAAAAGTGAAATTGGATATGCTGGAGAAAAGAAAGAGTTGGACCAAGGTCATCGAGGATTGGTTCCAGTGTGTAATTTACAATGGTGATATGGGCATCAGTTACGTCGCCCAAATGATAAATAAGTTTCAGGATGTGAAAAAGCAATTGGAGGATGCTGAAAAGACTTGCCACTGCTTCACTGAATTGTACAGGATCAACTATCCTAAGATTGAAGCCATCCTCAAGATACCAGGAAAACTGTGGGAAAAGGAGCTAGGTCTGGCAAAGGATGATTAGTGGTTCATTAAAACCTATAAGATGAGCTTAGACTACAAAAAAGAAGTATTGGAATGAGTGCTCTATGAAGTATAACTTGATTTGGAATGGGCCAAAGAACACAGGGCGAATGTTGAGGACTACCTCAAGTTTATGATTGACTATGAGATGTCGACCCTCGATCTCGATCCAAGAAAAATCAGGTCGTATTTCCACAAGAAAATGGAGCAGGGAACAACAGATTTGCTAATGCCAAATTTTATGGACTTCACTGCCCATGCCTCTGTCCAGTCTGAACAAATAGTTAAGGCCATGCCTAAGTGCATGAAGAACTAGGAATTAATCATAGGATGGTCAAATAAATTATTGTTTCAGATACTTTAATCAGATATAATGGAGTGGGACAAACTCCAGACCCTGATTGGAAAGTTTGTGGAATATGCCACATTGCAAAAGGAGGTTGGAAATCTTGTCATTGATGATGAGTTTCTCATTGTTTAGCTACAACAAAGAGAAATCAACTAGAATACAAAAGTGCTACAGTGCTAGACACTAGAAGACAAAACAGGCTAAAAGACAAAATATATTTTAAGTTGTAATATGTTGGGGGTAGGTGAAACCCTAATTTGTATGAATCTTGGCCACATAATGAGATTAAATTTTGGCCACTCATTTTTCTTTTAGGCACTATAAATAGGGGGCATCCTCTCATTTTCGAGAGAGAGTTGAGTTGTTGTAAAAACATGCTGCTGAAAATTTAATAAAATTCATTTATTTTGGTGGATTTTTGAGTTTCATTCATGTTTCATGATTCTTCTCCTAATAGTTGTTAGATTTGAAGTGGATTCACTTTGTTGTTCTATGTATTTTTCATGCTTTAGTAGATTAGTAAATGTTGTTCATTGATGTTAAAGTATTATTCTATGTTGACGCCCTTCCTTGTTCATGATTTTTGCTATTTGTTGATGATAGACAACAATGTAAAGCTAGTCTGAACATAAACCTATTGCTGCATTTAAACTTCATCTTTCATTCATGTTCATGGTAAATGAATGATTGAAAATCTGCAAACCTTAGAAGGTTGTTAAGTGGAACTTAGTTTCAGGAAGGTTGTCCATTGTAGCGCTCCCCATTATCACTATTCATTGGTAGTTTCAAGTTTAGGAACTTCCTCTCCTCCTTTCCCTTTTGATCTTTCTTTGAAATAGTAGTTTAGGAAAAGTTCAAGCATCATTGCAAAGCCAAAATCTGGTGATAAAAGTGGAGTCCAAATTGTTGTTTTGAACTTGCAGCAACTGCACATCAATTCCAACTCTTGAGAACTCCATTCAAATAACCAATTTTCCTCCAAATTAACACACGTAAGGCTTGATTACCAACAAATCACATCAACCAACTAGACTATTCCAAGCATTGTCATGGCCTGACACCCGAGAGACCTTGGGGTAGTAGTTTGCAACTTGTTTGCAGATTTCTACCTTTCAAGAGAGGTGATGTACCTATGAATTACCTATGTTGAGAGGTGCAAAAATGCCCATCAAGACTATCCTTTTTTTCCTTATTTATTTTCTCTTCCTTTAAGCATGTTATTTTATTTTACTTTCTATTTATGTAATAAATTATTTGTCTACCTTTCTTTTTCTTTGCATGAGTCTTTTTTTGATATATAAGAGAGTAGTTATATTAATATTTCAAAAAATCACATAGTTGGCCTTTAGGGGCATAATATTTTTACTCTTTTCCAGTATCTGTAACAAAGACCCCTACCCAAAAAACACCCACCAAATTATATAGTTGAAGACCCCAAAATTGACCAGGCAGGGTCATGCTACCATACACTAGTATTGAAGGAGACTAACATATACAAAACCTATTAGCACTAGAGAACTACATAACCGTGAAAATGTACAGGTATAGCCATACTTGCTAGATACTTTAACATACCCCCTCCCAAACAATAAACATACACTTTAACATACCACCCACCGACCATTACCAAGTGATGTTTTGCTGCACAAAGATTTTGAACTCTTGCTTCCAAGTAGAGCCCTGCATAGGTATAAGATGATTTTTTTTCTTAATTAATGTTACTCCCATTACAGCCAGCCTACGATGTTCAATCAATTCCATCCCATGCAATTTTAGGATAAAAGGATAATATTTAACTATTTCTCCTGGGACCTTGAGAAGTCACAAATCGTGAGGCCGAGGGATTCCAATCCCAAGAGTAGTTGCAACCAATGATTCATCCAAACTAACCAAAAGATATTTCTTGAAAAGTTTTTGCATGAAGATTTTTGCTTCCTACTTGGGAACATTTACGTCCAGAAGACTATCCAACACTCTGGAAGTGATGTTTGTGTCAACCCGATACCCTTCACCACTGTCCATGAAACCTTTACTTGTAATAAATTTTACAACCGCAATGGTGAGGAAGTCTAGTTTATGAAGAATGTTCTTCACTAGAAGCGTAGTCACTGAGCCCAAAAAATCCATCTGATGCTTATTTCCCAACAAATGAACTGGCATGTCTAGGCCTCCATAAGCCAATTCACTCAAAGAAACTTTGATAATGAACATCACCATAAGACTCAACCGAGATGATATTGAATTTAACCCTTCCTACGAAAAATGAAAGTCCTAAGATGTCATCAAAAATACAAGTCACACCACACACTAAGCATACAAAGGATGGATATGTGCATCATCGTGAAGAAAGCCTCAATTTTCATGAATGATATGAGTCATTCATTTTACAAAAAATCGTCCCTCGAGCATGTGAGAAGTCATAATGAAAAGGCCACTCTAAAACATTAGAAATATTACACTTAGAACCATAATTAACTTGCAATTAATCGAGGCGAGACACATGAAACTGGGGTTTTCAAAGCACAAATGTCAGCGTGGATCGGTTTAACCCACGTGTTACCAAAAGGAAATTTCCACCCAAATTCGGTTTAATTCTGCTAACTCGAACCTTTCAAAAATTTGAAGGTGATCAACTATTGGTCCAAACATCCCTAAAGAAGTCGATAAACAACCACCTTTGCC
Organism: Sequoiadendron giganteum; assembly: GCA_007115665.2. Taxonomy (NCBI): domain Eukaryota; kingdom Viridiplantae; phylum Streptophyta; class Pinopsida; order Cupressales; family Cupressaceae; genus Sequoiadendron; species Sequoiadendron giganteum. The sequence goes on from CM021109.1 coordinate 116,132,220, forward strand.
GAGTTATCTGACTCTCCACAACTATGTTTGTGCAGGGCCGCCCACCCAACTACCCACTGTAATAAATTTTTCACTCTATGAAAAATATGTCGATGAGTTCTTTGATGAGGATCCCATCAGCTCCCATATTTGAAAGATTGTTCGCCTCCTAATTTCTTTCTCTTAATGTATGATTTATAGTGTAATTCTTGAAACCTTTAGTAACTTCAATGCATTTTCTAACAACACTCCAAGTTTCCAATTTAATATTTGACTAGTACAAAGGGTGTTTATGACCACTATTGAATCCCCTTCAACCACTATATTGGATAATTTTGATTCTACACAGAGTTTGATTCTAAGAAAAGTGGCTTGCATTTCAACTATGTTGTTAGTACTAATGGATAACAGATTTTCTAATCTTCCTACAAATTTACCGCACCAATCCCTAACAATACATCCATCTCTAGAGCATCTGGGGTTGCCTCTAGATGCCCCATCAAAGTTGACCTTACACTAACCCTTTTTAGGAGAATGCCACTTCGTGTTTTCCTTTCCTCCTATGTTTTTAGGCCACCTTCACCCACAAATGTAGGAACCTTAAGCCCATTCTAATTTTTTGTCATGATAGCATCCCAACTAGAAAATTTGGCCTTTTTCCTAATTGAATTCTCAATTCTCAAGTTGGTCATCTCCACTATACTTGCTTCCACATTGTTAAGAAATGAGATAATGGGTAGTTCTTCATTTTGAAAGATACGTCAATTACTTTCCTTCCAAACTTCCCAAAGAAGTATAAAAGGACACATCAACCAAAGGCCATCAAACAATGCATTTTTGTTGAGGATAGGCCACCCTTTTAACATGCTCAAAATGTTGCATGGGAAGGTAGTAGACCATTGCAACTTGGCACATAGCCACCGCTAGCATCTTAAGGTGAAAGGGTAGTTTAGGAAAAGATGATCACTGAATTCTTCATCTTTTTTACATAATACACATCTGGATGGGCCACTATAACCCATTTTCCTAAACCTATCAATAGATAAAAATCTACCTTGTATTGTAGCCCAAGCAAAAATACCTGCCTTAGAAAGGCAATTATTATTCCAACATAGGTCACTAGGCAGACTTGATTCTATTTCTTATCATTTTACCAACAACTTGTAACCTTCCCATGCATTGTAGTCTCCAAAAGAAGAGTCATTCCATATTAGCATGTCTTTACCTTCCCTTATACGTATTAACCTATTGCTCAATACTTCTTCATATGCAGAGGCCACCTCATTACTTAAGCCTAACGCCCTTACACTTTTCCATTGAAAATCATGACAACCATTTACGGAGGAGCAACATAGATAGTCCCTTACATGACTAGCTCAAGATTGTTTTGTCATTACCACCACCAACACAAGATCACCTTTGTTTACTAGTTTTTGGTAGCCACCCTATGAGTCTTTCTAGAAGAGGTTCAAATTCCCGTTTCTTATATCCTAGGTGAGATGCTCTGAGATTAAATCTCTGATGTTGCATAAGAAAATCATATTCTTGAACCCTTGGAGAGTGTTCTCTAGGTAGAGATACTTGTTTATCCTTCCTCCAAATACTTTGCTTTCATTATTTTCACCCACTTAAGGTCTTGCCTCGCACACAACCTCCAAACCAGCTTTGCCCCCCAAACCCTTGTTCTGTAAAATCAAAATTTTCAATCCTACACCATCTGCCTCCTTTTATTTGCATATATTATCCCAAATTATTAGAGGAAACTTCCTTTGATCCGAGTTTTCTTTCCATTTTTTTTTTTCATTCTTTGATTGATCCTACTACTAGCACCAATAGATAGAGGTAAACATGAAATCATGTAGATTGGGAGGGCCACAATTATTGCCTTGATCATTATGAGTTTCCCAACCCAAGAGAGGAATTTACCTTTCCAAGAGGACATCCTATTCTCTTTTTTAGTCACTAATGGGTCCCAGAGCTTCCCAGGTTGTACCCTTGAGGCTAAAGGTTGCATGGGAGTTTTCCCATACTAAATCTTAATATTATCAAGATATGATTTTCACTTGTTGGTTTTGTAAAGAAAAAGAAAATTTTGGACATTTCAATGCTTACCTCTTGCCCTAAATCCATAGTATATTTGGCCAAGATCTCTTTGAAATGTCTTACTTCTCTCTCCCCCGTAGATCCAAATAGCATGGTATTGTTAGCAAATAGTTGGTTAGTAGTTGCAAGAATACAAATTGTGACCTGAATCCCATTAATCCTACCTTCTTCCATCACTTGGGAAATCAATCTACCAAAAGCCTCAAACATGATGATAAACATAAAGGGAGACAAAGGGTCCCCTTGTCTGAGTCCCCTCGAAGCACCAAAGAACCCGTTCAGAGTGTTGTTTATCAAGACCGAGTATCTAGGATAGGTGATCCAATTAAAGATACAATCTATCCAGCGAGTATGAAAGACAAAAGCCTCTAATACCTTGAATAGAAACCTCCAATTTACTTTGTCGTATGATTTCTTGATGTCTAGTTTTATCAACATTGATTTCTTTCTTGTTTTTGAAATCAAGTGAATTGGTTCTTGGGAAATAATCGCCTCGTCTAAAATTGATCTTCCAAGGACAAACCTTGTTTTTTCGTCGAAGATTATATCAAGGAGGATATTCTTTAGATGTGATATTGTAATTTTAATCCTTATTGTGTTTCATGTTTTTCTAGAAAAACATGTGTAAGAACAATCTTTTGATAATAGAGTAGAGTGAATAACTATGTGTTATTATATTTTTAGTCGATAGGTTATATATGGTGTAAGATTTAAGTTGAAACCTATCTCACACCGTGAAAAAACTCCCAGGTTGTCATTAAACTATTAATAGTTTGTTGGTTACCGGTTCCCATTGATGAAATCAGATCTCACCTTCTACTTACTGCCACTGTTCAATCTACTTGCAATAAGTAAAAAGAAGATATAAGTGAAAACAAGACAACTTGCACCAGTTTTTTCACTTGCCTCCACTCTCCTTATTAATGACAAAAAATATCCTTGATTTTAATGCTTTTAGGTTTAAAGATTTCACATATCTTGGCTTTGAATGCATTCAAAATATGTTCAATCCCACCGTCTTTCATCACCGCCATACTCCCGAGCTAGGGAATTTCCCCTCTATGTATTTGAATGGAGCTTATCTTCAAACCCCTCAACGTCAATGACTGCAATGTAGGAAACACGTCTCTTCCAAATTCAGAAGGAAATTCCATGAACGCTTCACAATCTACAATTTTAAGAACCCACAACAATGGAAATTCTTTTAGACAAGGGAGGTTCCTTAGGCTACAACAACGGTTCAAGCAAAGAAATTGTAGCTCTAAGAAATAAAAAACCCAACTAGGAAGTTCTTGCAATTTTAGGCACTCCCATAGCTAAAGTTCACATAACTCTATCATGGCTATCATGTCTTCGAGAAGATGCTCTAGCTTTGTCATTCTTAACCAAAGAATCTGCATCTTATGCATGTTTCCCTTTACCCCATCTGAAATCATAAAATATTCTTCACTATCAAGATGGAGGCATTTTAGGTTTATCAATGTTTCCAGGTCACTCAGAATTGCAAATTTTCTTTGTATGATGCAAACCAAGTAGAAGATATAAATATGACATAGGTCTCCTCACCATCTATAGCAGGAGCTGTTGATATATAACATTTAATATTTGTTATCCTATTGTATTATTTTCCTTGCACTGAGGGGGTTGAAAGTAAATAGGCAACACATTATTCTTTATTTGGGGCATTAGAGACCCCACAAAAAATGACATGTTGAGATGCTAAGAGTTTAGATAGTTGATTTTTAAATTCTTAAGAACATTTTTTATGGCCCAAAATACATGTAACACATCAAGGTTGAATCCATATTCTTCGATACAAAAAAAAGAATATTCGTCACAATTTTCCTATAATTGTTTTTGATAATCATTGCTTATTTTTTTTACAGTTGAATCAATTTATTAATCCATTGTTTTTTTAATATTTAAAAATAAATCATCGTTATATATATTGTGTTCCCACTTAAAACCATGTAAATTCTAAAAATAATACCGCTTAAAACTATGTGTACGTGTTAAAATATTCTGAATACTCAGGTCTATTTTTCCCTTACCTTTGCCCTTTGGGCAACCTTGGGCTTTTTCAAAGGCCAAAAATGTGTTTTGCATCATCAATGCTGTATTTGGAAGTGAAGATGGTTTTAAAGGTTTATGATAGATGTTTGATTTTTTAATTGTACATTTTTGACATAGAATCTATCTGTTGATGCCAAAATTTGACAAGGTAACAACCTTTATGGGAAAATTAGTTAAAGGGGGGACCTATTGCGTTGAACTGAGTAACCTTTGGATTTTAAAGAAGCCGACTTCTTCTATAACTGGGGTTTTGAATGGGAAAAGGAAGCAAATATACAAATAAAAGATCTAACTAGGGCAATGCACCAAGATTTAGATGTGAGGCATGATAAATCTATCTTGTGGATGCGATTTAAGGACCCGTTTTGCAATTTTCTATGTCCTAGAATGAAAAAATTTAAAGATAGAGGTCTGAATGATTCACCCAATGACATAAAATAATATTCATGCACATTTACTAAAAAGAGGAGTCAAAGACATGATCTAAACTAGTAAACTTGTATTAAATTTATAGAAGTTCTACAAATGAAACATTCAGTACCATAACGACACAATAAAACTTATCAAATATCCTAAGAAAACATAAAGGCCGAACAAGGGCACAGTATGAAAGTTCTTTGCAATAATATAAAAAGAAATAAAAGGCCTAATTATTCCACCAATTTCTCTGTCAAAATCTGAACTCCTTCTTTGAAAGAAGAAGCAGTATTTATAATAAAATCCCCAGCCTGGTGAGCTAGTAACATAAAAGATCCTTTGATCATGAGCAATGATGTATATGGTAATAATTTTCTTGGCCGTTGTAATGGAAAAATATTTGATCCATGAATGAGGTTGCCCCAACGCTAGATGCAACCCCACTGAATGATGGCAGTGGTCCTAGCATAACAAAGTGTCGACATGTGTCATCAACTTATGGCGACAGTTATAACACATGGAAACTGTTGTGAGGTTGTTGCTTGCTTTATTCCTCTGTGAGAATAAGCCTTTAGAAGATCCATGTGGCAAGCGATCAGGGCCCGATGTTCATTTTCCCCTTCATGTGATTAAAACTTGCATGGTGAAGACATGTGGAGGTCTCCCAAATATACTGCACTGTTGGTGGGGACCTCCAAGGAATGTGTGTGGGTAGATTCTACGTGCCATGCAGTCAGGGATTGATAGGGAAGTGACTAGAAGAAGCACTAGAGAGTGCGAACTGCTGACACGTGGAAGCATGGCGGGTGTCATTGAAAAGCAAAGGAAATAATCCTTGCGAGGAGCACTCAACTGGCAAGTGGAAATATTCAGATAAAGCCTTCTGAAAGGCACCTGATGTTGCATTGAATAGATGGGCATGGCCGGTACCTAGCAAAAAATAAAATAATCTGAAGGGAGCTTGGGGAAATTTATATTCAAAGATTTTGGCAACTTATCAGAGGCGTTTCGCCTATGAAACGAGGAACCCAAAATATTTTGGTTTGCAGACCAAAGCCTTCTCCATTGGGCAAGATGATCAAAGCTTAGAGAGGGTGATCTGTTGAGGCAACCATTCAACCTCAGATGGATTCAATATGTCATGTAGAATTTCTTGTGCTCCATGCAGATTGATCATTTCTTTGTAAGGCAAGGTTGTTGACATACCGACCTAGTAATCAAGTTGAAAAAAAAGCTATGCAATCGAATGAGTGACACTCTCAATATTTTCAACAACACGGGGCTGACTGAAACTTGAAAAGTAGACGCATCCCATTGCTTTTCTTCAATCTTCACCGCAATATGCTTCGCCGAGGCCACCAATTCATCTCCAAGAAACAAGGATGGTAAGCTCATCTGAGCTAGGTGGGACAACCTTCTCCGCATGCTACTCATGGTCTAATCCAATGTGGTTCCACATTCATCGGCATGAAGGATGGCCACATGGCAATGGATGAACTTGTTAGCTATTTTAGCAGTGACCTTCCGGTCTCCAACTCCCGTACTTGCCAAGACTTCATCTGAGACCATATATAGCTTGTCCAACAACCTCTTGGATTCCAAAACTCTCTCTCTGATAGGTTAAGGGAGCCAATCGATTGTTTCATGAACCTCCCTACCCAAACTTGTTGCTTTCGCCATAAATTGGAGCGTCACCTATAGAGTTAGGTAGAAGGCCTTAACTTTTTCCTAGTATGAAACATACAACTGCTCGGCTATTCAAAGAAGGTCTGATGGAACGATAGGAGGTTGGATGGAATTCTTTAATAGGACTATCTCTGCATCCCTTAATTCCATATTATGCGTGAGCTCCGCAACCCTTTAGTTTGCTGCAGTGAGTTGTCCCTACAGGATTTGTGATTTTGTGATCTAGCTTGCCTCGACTCGTTCCTTTTTAGCTACTTCTTTTTCCAAGGAGGACTTCATTTCTTGGATCTCATTCTCCAGTTGGGCCTTGTGGCTATTAAAATCCACATCTTTCTGTTGCATCTGTTGCTCTAGTTGAGTGCGATGGTGGTGAAACTCTCCATCATTTTGTTGCACTTCTTGCCTTAATCGTGCCAACTGGTATTGATATCCTTGGTTCTTCTATTGCATCTCAACGACCAGGTTAGGATCAAGAGATTGGAACTTCGCAAGTTCCTCTTAGAGCTTTGCTTGCTTCGCCTTCACTTGTTGGGATAAGCACTTAAATTCAACATCCCTCAGCTTTTCCTTGGTGAACAAGACCCTGACCCTTTCCTTGACACCTTTAAGCTCTTCTTCCCTCTTCCTTAGTTGGCGACTGGATTTAAGAAAGTTAGTGGTCACCACCCGCTGCGTTTCCTCCATTAGCTCTACCTTGTCCTGAGGTTGGGCTATGATTAAATCGAGCCCCATGATGTACTTAATGTATTCATTCAGCTGCATATCTCCTTGCGATTTGTTGGCAGTCGGGTACATAGTCGCAAAATTGTTGAGCCTCATTAAAAATAGTCTGCACTTTTGGCCCTACTGGCCCCTTAGCATCTTTAGCTTTTTTATTTTGGGATCTAATTGCTCGTGCCTGCTTAGTTTTATCACCTTTAGATAAGAATTTCGACGGTGACCTGATGAGTCCGCCTATGAAAGGTGCACCAGGAGGAAGAGAAAAAGGAAATGAGAAGGTAGTGGTCCCGGGTGACTTGTTCCTTGGAACACTAAATTTTTGAGGAGAGAAAGGAGGGATATTCCAATATCTGACCTGCAAACCAGTAGGAGGGCTTGAGGGAGGGCTCGAGGGACACAACATCATGGTGGATTCCATTTGTTGGGAAGAGTGGATCGGGTGCGACATGGCGACGATAATAGATGTACCAATGATGGTGGCAGAGGAAGCATGTGGGGTGCTTGGAGACACAGAATGGGCCAAGGAAAATGGTTCAAGGGTCCACAGAGGAGTAAGGGAAAATGGGGTCGCATGAGAAAAATGTGTGAAACCCCTCGTGACTATTGAAGTAGAGGCTGAAAAGGAAGGATCAACACTTGAAAAGAGAGGCACAACAGACACAATAGGAGCAACTAAGGATTGTGAAACAAGAGAAAAGGGATTGAAAGATACCTATGACATGGATGATTGTGATCCTTATCTCATCATTGGCTCTTGGCTCGCTTCAGGGTCCTGCGAACACTCTCCAGAAGATGCTTCGGTGCATTGCCACTTTGCTGGTGGCAAGCCTTCTACCACTACAGTTTCAGATTATTATGGCTGGGTTATCCTGGTCCTCCTTATAGTCCAGGTGCGATTCAACGAAGACCTCACGCATGATATGTTCACCTGCACGTTAGAAGAATCCTTGCCAGGTTGCTTCATGGATTTCCCTTTCTATTGCGCCAAGGTCATTTGAGCTTCTATCTCTAGTTCTGCTCTTTCATCTGATTTTGCCTCAGCCTCTTCCGAACCAGAGCCTTTCTCATCACTGTCATCGGAATCTAGATGCTCATCATTCCACAATTTGTCGAACTTGTCATCTATTTCCACACTATCATAAGGAGCCTCAGTGCATCGAGTCTCCTGGCTATATATCCAAAAATTGTTAATCTTCTCTTCCTTCCAGTTGTAATTCTTCGCCATGTTGTTGTGAAGAGTAGCCCCAATCTGCTTTGTCTTATCATATTTCTTGGTTTATCCGAGCCAGGGAGGCCGACTGCCTTTGGTCAGAATGTAAGCTAGGTCGACCATAAGTTCATTCACATCCATCATTGTACTCCGACGCTTCTCCCAGTAAGGTTGGGGGTTGTGTGTTACCTTAACATACTCATTTGGAAAGTCATCATCGGTGTTGTAATTCCATTTATCATATATCCATACCAACCCCAGATGAGCTAGCTTTACTTCAAGTAGGTCATGAGTCTTCTTCTTTGCCATGATCATGGTCTTGAAGCTCATCGGGCAGCTAAAAAACCCCCTCTTTGATTTTCTATTGCAAAAGGTGAAGTCAATAATTGATACCTGATGAAATTCTTCAAGTGCCAGTACTCGATCTGTAGGACACGCCGGGAGACAGAAGGTTTCGCTAGTGAATCCACACAATTGAACTAACGTGACGTCCTCGACCAAAAATCAATCACACTTTGGAGTGAAGTTTTACATGAACTCAGTCTGGTTTGAGCTAAATCATAAGAAACTGCTGTCTTCCCTTAAATCCTGCAAAATCAGACTTAAGAAATAATCTGAGAATGCGTAATAATCATATGTTGCAGAGAGGAGAGGAGTCCATTTGGAAACCGATTTATTCCTTTGGTTTTCATAAAAAATGGACAACCCCAAATGCTTCTAGAAGAAGTCGGGGTTCTGATGCAAAAACATGTGGGTGAAGAAAGACAAAAACTTGAACCTTTGCTGAAGTTGATAGCTCAAAATCTGGTTGAGCATTTCCTGAACGAGGAATTCTACGAAATTTTACCAGAAAAGAGAATGTTGCTTGCGCAACTTAAAACCCAAGCCTAGCTAAAACCCTTGAACCTCTCTATCGGTGTCCAAGCCATAGATAAACACCATAATTGAGAAGGCATCTTTCATATCATATTTGAAGTTTTTATGCGTTGTTGGGATCTGCATTGGATTTTTTTGAGCTTCTTTGGATCTTTGTGTTTCCGCGTTATAAAAGTTTAGAGCAAGATCTCTGGTCTTCCAATAGGTCTCACCTTTTTCTAGAGTGAATGACTCCATTTGAGGTACTTTGGAGCTTCGCTTTGGGATACACAACATATCCTAGATAGCCTCTTTGTAGATAATAACACTTAGCTCCTGATCCCCAATGGTGTTGGTATCCGGGTTGAAATGTTTGATGGTCTCATCGACCAATTTGGGGAAGTAGTGTACGAACAAAACCATATATTGTGGAATCCCACTGACCCAAGATTTATGCATCAAGGAATCTGAGTCACCATTCCTTTTCATTCTTTCACAGGTCACCTCCCTAAGTGTTTTAGGGTTCTTCCTAAGGATGGGATCATGAATATTATCCCATTCTTCTTTAATTTGGCTATGATCACTACGAGGACTCTTCTTTTTTGCAACCCGCGTATTCACCCATGTTGGCTTGTCTGGTATACCAGGCGAAGCGTAAGAGGTATCCTTGAAGACATAGGTGGTTGGTGCTGCGCGCATGGCTCTAAATAAAATTTGGGCCCTCTCTTCTTACATTTCTATTTGGGAACTCTGAGTAGCCACCATCCTTTGCAAACCTCCACCTAGAAAGCACACTGAAGCAGTATGAATGTAACCTAGAACACTGCGCAAGGCTCTAAACTCGAAACCAGACAACCTCCTGCTTCAGGTTCAATTCACACCAGGGCAGTGAATCTTCTGGAATTACCTTTGCGTTCAGTTGCTTTGTTGCTATATGGATCACATTGGTGTCCCTAACAATTATTCTCTTCAAAGTCCTTTTGCATACCTAAGAAGATTTATGCTCTTTTTAGCCTTTGTATGCGACACTTAGCCTTGTCCCTCGGTTTCCTGCCTTCAATCGGTAGACAACAATTACCTTTTTGCATTTAATTCGACATGTACTGCCAGCTCTTTCGTCCATGCAAAATGAAATACTTGCCTCTTTTGAAAAGACAAGAATTCATAATTACATTAGTGATGACATCCCTTCAACGTGATTTTCCTGGGAAATTGAGCTGCTGGTGAAATGTTTGCCATCCTCTCACACGCCTTAGCAATTAATATCCCTAAAAGTATAATTAAGCTAAAACCACAATGAGTACTCAAAAAGATTTACACTCAACCTTGGATCCTAAGATTGACTGCATCATGACACCTCAACATCCGTTTGTATGAGCCATTGCTTGGGATTGCCACCAATTTTCACTAATTGATTTCCGCTCCTTAATTTTGCACGTAGCAATTTGTACCTACAAACGCAATTGGGTTGGAATATTGAGCTGGCCTTTTGGTGGGATTTCTGAGTTAACACTCGATTATCACCATGCTTGGTAGGTAGGATACCTTAGATATTTCTATAAATAGGACCTTAATACAATAGTGGAATCACACTTCACGATTAGAAAAATTAGCATTGGGCAATTAGATAGGATTATCGTTTAGGCGGTTGAGTAGATTCTAAATTTGTGTAGGGCTTAGACTTGGGTAGTTGAGTAGAGGCTGATATGATGAATACTCAAATTAGATTAGTGTGCAATAAGTTTGAAACAACCTTTTTGGGAGATATTTTCAATAGGCATCTCAAGTGCATGACTAAAAACAAGCACTCACTGGCTATTATAGCCATGAAATGGGTTCTGGGTAGGGATTGTATTGAGTATGAAGGCAAGTATCGAGTGAATATCGATACCTTATCCTATTTTTTTGCCTCACTGCTTGACATTCAGGCTCCAAAAGCCATGATTCTTCGTGTGACACTCCAAATTTTTTCAAAGAGGTACCTTAGAGGCCTTGGTGAAGCAATGACCAATGCAGTGTATGGCTTGGGCCTACCTGTTGAGAGTGACCTATGAAAGCATGTTGAAGAAGACATGGTGATACCATGGGTGCCATTCCTGAGTGGGTTCCAGCTCCATTCACTTGCTGAGCATCATGAGAGAGCCACCCGTGTGTGCCACTTCCTACTACTCTGCTACAATGTAGTGTTGTTTTATGACATGGATTGGTACACTGACTTCAAGAACCTCATTTTTCCCTCTGCTGCTTGTTCTAGGTGTTGATGCTACTGCTCCAGGTCCCGTTGCTATTGGTGATAACCCTCTTGTTGCCCCTAACAATGCTCTTGTTGATGAAGACAATGCTCGTGTTCCAGATACCTAAAGTTTAAAATTTTTTTTCCCTTTTTGTATATATATGCCTAAAGAAAAAAGGCTCACGTACATATATACATAAGGAAGTCGTATACATATAATCATAATTTTGAGTGTATGGCCCTAGAGCCATTTTGACAATGTTTTCTATCGAAGTATATATATAATGAATATATTTGCTTATCTTAAACTCACTGTCTTTATTCTTTTGTTTCTGTAGTATGGATTGAATTGAATTATTCACATATGAATTTACTTTCTATAACATGAGTAGTATAGTCTTTCTCTGTTCTTGTAATAATGAGTCTCATGGATTTTCATGCTTCCTGCATTTGCAAAATTGTTGATAAGACCGACTGAAAAAAATTGAAAGGGAAATTAATTACATTATTTACATATTTACACCTACGCGAAGTAACTTGAAGCTTAATTGAACAATTTTAAGTGAATCCCATTAATCAAAATTCATAGTGCTTCTTGTTCCATGTTCTCTAATTCGAATGCATTGTGTTTGCACTAAATTATTTTGAAAGGACCTTCCCAAAGTTTGTCGAATTTTCCATGTTGGCCAGGCTTTGTGGCCCTTTCATTGAATTTTAGTACCAGGTCTTCACCCTTTAGACCTTGGTCTAAAGATTTCTTGTCGAACCACTTCTTAACCACCTGTTGGCGATTGGACATGGCTATTAGGGCCTTCTCCCTTTTTTCTTGTACTTCCAACAATTTGGCTAACCGAACCTCCATAGCTCTGTTCTCCTCAATTTATAGAGACTTGAGTAGTTGTAGCGCAAGTATCTCCATAGAGATAGGCAACAACACTTCCTTCCCGTACACTAGCTCGTATGCCAAAGTTTTAAGAGCTTGCTTAGGAGTTATGCGGTCTACCCATAACGCTGTTTGGAGGTTCTTGTGCCACTCCTTCTCATGATTGGACCCGATCCTTTTAATGAGTCAAACTAGATTCTTATTAGTCAACTCGGCTAAGTCGTTCCCCTGCGGTTGTGGGTAGTAGTTTGATGATGTTTTCAAGAATATGCCATGCACAAATGCAAACTAACATACCTTGGAGCCTAGGAAAGATTTGGCATTGTCCAAAATAATAGTCTTTGGTAGATCGAATCTTGTTACTAGCCCCTCAAGGAAGTCCACAATTTTTGCCTTTGTCGTGTTCTTTAGGGGTAGGGCTTCAATCCACCTCATGAAGTAGTCAGTGGCTATGAGAATCCACTTGTGGTCAGTGCTGGAGGTGGGATTGATCATCCCGATGAAATCTAGCCCCCATTGTGCAAACGGTTCATCCGCTACTATCAGATTGAGAGTCATGGCATAATTTTTTCTTCTCCCTACCTAGATTTGGCATTCTTTGCAAGCTTTTATCATGTTGTAGGATTCATTGAATAATCTAGGCTAGAAGTACCCAACGCGCAAATTTTTGATGGCGGTGGTCTTCGCAGAGAAGTGTCTGCCTTCCGGGTTGCTGTGGAAGGTGTCAAGATTTTTTTTTGCTTGCTCTATGGTGATGCACAACAATAGGAAGCCGTTGAAATTACTTTTGAAGAGGATCCCTTCAATAAGTTACTACTCGCTATTTTGCAGTCGGTAGAATCTTCTTCTTTGAGAAGGAAGTCCTGACGGATACTTATCGGTGTGCATAAATCTTACTCTATCCGCCAACCAACAACCTTCTGTTTCAGACTCATTTGTTAGGACCAACTTCGCTTGCTCTTCTTCAATTTCCATCTCTTCATCATGTGCCAAATATTCACACAACCCTCTTCCTTTGACAATCTTTGTAGGCTTGACCTCAATGTTGTATTCTAGGATCTTGGTGATCTAGTTGGCCCTTTTTTTGGTGATTTATCCTTCCATAATGTACTTGCGCACACTAGAATGTGTGACACAAATGATCACCTTATTGCAAGCTATAATATTTAGAAACTTCCTGAGTCCCTTTACAAATGCAAACGCTTTACTTTTGATGAAGTTATAGTTCGTCTCATATTCCTTCAAGGTCCGGGAGTGGAATGCTATCAGATGTTCTCCCTTCCCTTCGTCGTCCTTCTGAGTCAGAATAGTGGCGATGCTTGTCTTGCTACTACAGACGTACATTATGAAGTATTTTGACAAGTTTGGATTTATCAGTAAAAGAGCCGAAGAAATAACGTCCTTCACTTTCTCGAAGGCTTCTCTTGCTTCTTTTGTCCATTTGAATAATTGGTCTTTTTATAGCATCAAGGTGATTGGTCTAATTATTCCTACAAAATCAGAAATAAACTTGCTTACAAATTTAACCTTTCCCAAAAAATATTGGGCTCCTTTCTTGTTTACTGGAAGGGGAAGTTCTCTGATTTATTTTACCCTTTCGAGATCAATAGCGATTCCTTCTTGGGACACTACATGCCCCAACAATTTGCCTTGCGGTACTCCAAAATCACATTTTTTTCGGGTTCTAGGATACCTCAAACTCTTGGAATTTTTGAAAACCTCTTCTAGATGATCAAAATGATCATCTTTGGACTTGGAAAATACAGTCAGATCATCTAAATAGATGAGGATGATTTTTTTTATCAGTTCGTTGAAGCCTATGTTCATTTCCCACTGGAAGGTGGCTCCTGTATTTGAGAGGCCGAAAAGCATTTTAGTGTATGCAAATGTTCCCCACTTGGTGGTTAATGTGGTTTTGTCTTGATATTATTCTTTGACCCGAACTTGATTGTAGCCCGAGAAGCCATCCAATAGAGAAAACATCTCCGAACCGATCACAGTTTGCAAGATTGATTCCATGGAAGGACGTGGGTAATGATCCTTTAGTGATTCCCTATTTAGGTCATGAAAGTCAACATAGAGACGAATGTCTTCATTTTTCTTTCAGATCGAAACAAGGTTCGATACCCACATATTGTGCTTGATTGGAAAGACAATATTTGACTAGATCAACTTCCTTAGCTCTTGTGCCATTAGGGCTTCAATCTTTGGATTGACGGGCCTCTATTTTTGTCGGACAGGTTTAGCACCTTCCATTAGTTCGATGGTGTGCTGGATGATGTTAGGATCATATCCCTTGAGGTCATCATAAGACCAGGTCATGACCCCTACATATTTTTCAGAGAAGTGTATAAGCCTATCTTTGTCACGCTACATAACTTCTTTTCCAACCTTTAGTTATCTTCTGTCTCCGACCTCAAGGTCAACATAGTCTGCTTGGTTTGCCACAAATTTTCTCCTATCATTCCTTACAACATCATAGTCGAAAATATTTTTGAGAGTTACCAACCCTTTTGGAAGTTTGTTTGATCTCAACTGAATGATCTTCCCTTCATATGCTTCTTCAATCTTTGGCTGGAACTGATCGACAAAATCTCCTGACTGTTGAATGAATGAGGCTATGGATTCGTCACTTTCAAACACTTTCCAAATCTGATAATTATTTGGAATGGAGGGTCAGAAAATCACTCACGCAGAGTGTACATTCTCAATCAAGTTGGAGATAGGATCGAATTGAGATCCTATTGTTGCCATGCGATCCTTAGTTGAATTTCACTCCCTTGGCACTGTGTGAATGTTAAAAGCTTCGAAGCTTTCAATGAGGTCCCATACCCTGTTCCTATAAGACCGCATTCAAACATTTTTTACAGCAGAGATGTTTCTAACTTGATTGATTACAAGTTCAAAATCTCCAAACACCATTATTTGTTTGACACACATGCGCTCTACGAGGCTTAGCCCTTGCACAAGACCTTCATATTCGCCTTCATTGTTTGAGCAAGAAAAATGTAAGCAGAATGATCTAAGAATCTGCTCATTGGATGGAGATGTTAGACATATCCTGACACCAGCACCGACTTTGCATCTTGCACCATCAAAGTGCAATGTCCAAAGCTCCGAGGCTTGATCGGCTGTGGAGTCCTTTAACACCCTTGGGAACTCTTGATTCTCATCATAGATGACGTAGGTACCCAACCCGGTAGCATGATAATTTTCCAAAGGATTAGTGTCTGCATATTCGCTCAAGAAGACTTCTCATACAGCCTAGTCTTCGGTGCCTTCTCATCTCCCAGTGGCTCAATACCAACAACTTCTTCTTTGGTGAAAGAAGTATGAGCAACTTCAAATTTGATCATGGCTTCATCAACTACATGTTCTAAATGCAGAGGTTATGATATTATCTTCATCTTAGCTCCATGCTTGGTCTTGAGAATTAGGTGGGACCAATCCAAAGAAAGGTATCCGCCTATCTTTGAGGTGAATTGTCGAGATAGGTAGAGGCCGAACATGGGAGGGACATCTATGATCATAGTATCTTGTGGCACCATGATGCTAGGACAAGAGGACAAGGTCAAGGGGAGGTCTTTAATGAGGCCTACAGTTTTGACCTTGTTCCCATCCAACTGAATAACTCCTCTCTTTAAGGGCTTTCGCTATCTGCTTGGGCATGACTGTGGTGCTGGCACCAAAGTCGATCATGGAGTTATGCAGTAGTTTCTTCCCCACAATGAGGGTTAAGAAAAAGGGTTTAGGTTTTGGTTTCTCTTCTTTGACTTCGATTGAAGCGTCCTCCACCGTATTCACGAGAACTTTGGCCAGAGGTGATGAGTCAGTAGCATTTTCAGAAGCTTGTTCTTTCGATTGCGCAATCGCATCTTCCTGAAGGGATTTATGTAGTAATGATTTTTGCTATGATATCCCAAAGCGATACATTAGCAGAAGATTTCTTCAATTGTTCCACTATGTTGAAAGGTGATGGATTTGGAGGCTTCTGTTCCTTAGCCCAGGTGATGAAAATCTCTTTGCGCAGTTGCGGCTGTAGAGCAATTATGGGAGGGCCAAGGGGTTGGCCCAGGACGCTTCTACACTACGGAGTGATCGGCTTGCCTGTAAATCTCCTTTTTGATTAGGTGTAGTAGTCAGACTGTACTTGCGGGGTCTCCGATGTGGATGAATCATATGTGAATACTGCTTCTCCTTCCATCCATGAGAAAGGGCATGATCGGGGGCTATGGCATTTTCTCATTCCAGGGACATTCCCTATATTTGTGTGATAAGAACCGTGTTCTCCATTTGGGGAGAGGCATATCTATAACCTCCTAGATTTGGTGCTACACCTTAGCTGCGCTGTTTCACAAATTTTTGCTGTAAATTGCCACATGGACAATTTCAAGGCATATGTGTGCCATCGCAAGGGAAGCACCAAGGATTGAAATCTTCAGCGAGATTGTTCCGCCCTACGGTCAACTCTCTGCTTGTACTTGTTTGAGCAGCTCCCAGCGGAGTCGATACTGGTACCATCTGGTCATTTGTCTAGGTTTGCGAATTTGTGCGTGTGGCTCCTTGATATTGGTTCTATTGGTAGGAGGGTTTGCCGCCTTGATAATTTTGATAGGCTAGCCTTGGAGGAGAAACTTGGTTGCGCTTGATAGTGGTTACTTCATTTGTTAAGTTCTGTAACATCTCCTTTATGTCGCTCATCTCATCCTTTGAAGCGTCAGGTGTAAAAGCAACATTCTGTGGTGCACTTGGATATGTATACATAGATGGTGACAACGCGGATGTGCTAGTAGATGGCATCTCCTGGGTGGAAAATTGATACTTCAGGGAACATCAACATAATGGGTTGAGGTGGAAACTTCTCGACGTTGATCAGATTGCTCTCCACCTTAACTACTATGTTGTATGCATCCGATAATGTGTTTCCCCCAAGTGATTGGATCATCATTGAGATATCAGAGTTGATAGATTTTAAGTAGACATGAATGCCAACTCGGCTGGTGGACGGATGACAGTCTAGATCCTTTGCGAGGTTGTATGGAATCAGGCATTGAAGTCCATCATGGCTTCAGATGGGGCCCACTTTATTGTCGCTAGCAGATGATATAGCAAATACCTGTCTCCATCATTCGAGAATCTTTGATAAAAATGATCCTCGAGTTGGTCCCAAGTACTGATAGTTTTAGCTAGTAGAGTGCGATACCAACATAATGCTTTTCCTTTGAGAGAAGATGTGAGAAACCTCAACGCTATATTTTGATTTATAACTCCGTGTACCAAACACACATCCGCCACATCTTGCAGATGTTCGGATGGTGTTCTTGAGCTATCTTCGATAAACTTAGGAATAGGTTTGAGGGCAGAGATTAGGATAGGGGCCCAAAAAGGTGGGTGCAACTGGGGCTACAAGGGGACTTCTGGTGTCCCATGCCACATAATTTCGGTTAGCAATAGGTAACATGGCTGGTGGAGGATTTGAAATGTTAACATGACGGGTTCTAGTTGGTACTGCTCCTAGTGGTGATACCAACAAACAAGGGTTATTTTCTATTTGGGATCTTGTGACAGGTCGATGGCTCATATACCTGCTCAAGCCTTAAGCACATCTAGAAGGTCCCACTGGGCGTGCCAGAAAAAAGAAACTGTTGATGCCAAAATTTGACAAGGTAACAACCTTTATAGGAAACTCAATTAAAGGGGGGGACCTATTGTTCTTAACTGAGTAACCTCCAGATTTTAAAGAAGCCAAATTCTTATATAACTGGGGTTTTGAATGGGAAAAAGAAGAAAATATAAAAATAAAAGATCTAACTAGGGCAATGCACCAAGATTTAGATGTGAGGCATGATAAATCTATCTTGTGGATGAAATTTAAGGGCCCGTTCAACAATATGCTATGTTCTAGAATGAAAAAAATTAAAGATAGAAGTTTGAATGATTCACCCAATGACATAAAATAATATTCATGCACATTTACTGAAAAGAGGAGTCAAAGACATGATCTAAACCAGTAAACTTGCATTAAATTTATAGAAGTTTTGCAAATGAAACATTCAGTACCATAACGACACAGTAAAACTTATCAAATATCCTAAGAAAACATAAAGGCCGAACAAGGGCACAGTCTGTAAGTTCTTTGCAATAATCTAAAAAGAAATAAAAGGCCTAGTTCTTCCACCAATTTCTGTCAAAATATGAACTCTTGCTTTGAAAGAAGAAGCAGTATTTCTAATAAAATCCCTAGCCTGGTGAGCTAGTAACAAAAAAGATCCTTCAATCATGAGCAATGATGTATATGGTAATGATTTTCTTGGCCGTTGCAATGGAAAATGATTTGAGCCATGAATGAGGTCACCCCAATGCCAGATGTATCCCCTGCGAATGATGGTAGTGGTCCCAGTAGAACAGAGTGTCGACATGTGCCATCCACTTATGAAGGGAGTTATAATATGTGGCAACTGTTGTGAGGTTGTTGCTTGCTTCATTCCCCTACACGAAGAAGCCTTTAGAAGATCTATGTGGCAAACGGTCGGGGCCCGATGTTCATTCTCCCCTTCATGGGATGAAAAATTGTACAGTGAAGACACGTGGAGGTCTCCCAAACATATTTCCTTGTAGGTGGGGACCACCAAGGAATGTGTGCGAGTAGACATTACATGGCATGCAGTCGAGCTCGATAGGGAAGCGACTGGAAGAAGCACTGAAGAGTGCGAATTGCCGACACGTGGAAGCATGGCGGGTGTCATTGAAAAGAGAAGGAAATAATCCTTGCGAGGAGTGCTCAATTGACAAGTGGCAGTATTCAAATACAACCTTGTGAAAGGTACCCGATGTTGTATTCAATAGATGGGCATGGCTGATACATAGCAAAAAATAAAATAACTTGAAGGGAGCTTAGGGAAATTTATATTCACACTATCTTTAATTGGAATGAAAATTTCAGTTTAATTGTAGCCTAAATAAAAATATTCATATGGGAAAACATATAATTAATTGAGATGATCTCAATAGGGACCCAAATGGACATCAAAATCATCCTGTGTGCCAACGATTTGAAAAACCCACATCAGGCCTTCATGATATAAATTTTATTTACAATTATTTACCTTTGAGTAAGTGATGTGTCCCTTCACTCACTCAAATTCATAAACATGAACTTCAAAGCAATATAAAGACATAAATAATCTACGCTAATCTGTAAATGGTGCTCACTAAATTGATTAAATTTAAAGGGAGGTGTACATTAACCAAACAAGAAATGGTCAAATTTTTATCTAAACATAATTTTCTTGTGGTTTGAAAGGCTGACATAGCGATTAAATTTGTTTTGTCACTTTAGTTCAATGGCATGGGAGGGAAACATAATAGCAAAAAAATAGTAGAGCAAAGGGAAGCATTATAAGAGAGGGTAGAGGACTTACAAGTACATCAACAACATAAATTCTAAAATCTCTGGTTTCGAGCTCTAAACAAGTAAGAAATGAACCCTAGCTCCACAGTTTTTAAATATGTTTTATGATATGTTATTTAATATCACTAAGTGTTTAAAAGGCCAATTTGGTAGCCTCGTTATTAATTCCTTGAGAGTAAGTAGCTGGTCACTAAGAATATTTCATAATTAAATTATATGTTTGCCCGTATGAATATTTTTATTTGGCAAACTCAAGTAGTAAGCCCATGTCTTGCCATGATCTAATTTATGCACATCTTTTTTATCAATTGTAGTTCGGTAGTTGTAAGGTAGTCTGACCATTTAATACTAATAGAGGTAGCATATGTGACAAATATCTATGCTTATCAAGTTTTGAGGAGATCTTTGTATAATCTAATTACATATTCCTTTCCATCCTCAAAATTTGTGTGTGATAGATAAGACCTCCAACATGACCTTCATTTCATCAACATCCATGTGTCAGATCTTCATTACAGATGTGGATACCCCACCAAAAGACTTAAAAAATGGTTTGAAAAAAAATTGAAATATTTCAATAACCTTATTAGGGGCCAAAAGCACAATAAATAGTTCCTCTCCTACAACACAAGATAAAGAATAAGATCCTATATTCCATTCATATAGATATGAAAATTTTCCTCATTACAAATTATGGTTGAAAGGTGTTTAACAATTATCACAATCACAACATTTGCATTAAAATTTTTAAGAATCAAGAGTATATAGATGGTAGGACTGCAACAACTGTGGCCCATTGTTGTTTTTAAGTAACTAACATAAAATTTATTTGTTTTCTTTTTCTTACCATCTTATTATACAACTTCATATTCATCTATTTACTCATAATTTCATCATGTGCAGGTGGTTGATTTATATTCATATACTTCTTCAACAATTGCTTTTAACAGGCTAACAATCTTATATTGTCTCACCTACAATTCCTCTCCAATACTTTCACTTTTTTATACAACTTATACCGTTTACATAAAAACAAGTATGCATTTCTAATGTGCATCCACTAACTTCTTCTTTAACTATGCAGGAACAAAATACATGAAAAGGCAACAAACTATGTGTCGGCTCATTTCATACTAGCACATGAAATCATCGACTGCACAATCACCACAAATAAAATAGATACAAGTATTTCATTCAATTTTCTATCATTAAATATGTATTACAAACATTTTGTAAATTTTGCAAACAAGCTTGAATATATTTTGAACTACACTTTCTTACCATGTTTATTTTTAT
Source organism: Sequoiadendron giganteum (assembly GCA_007115665.2). Lineage (NCBI taxonomy): Eukaryota > Viridiplantae > Streptophyta > Pinopsida > Cupressales > Cupressaceae > Sequoiadendron > Sequoiadendron giganteum. Next base: position 116,153,086 of record CM021109.1, read on the forward strand.
ATATTATTCTATTGGTGTAACCCTTGCACCCCCTCTGGTGAAAGTTCTAGTATTATTTAGACTTATAACCATTGTGTTTGGGATGGTATTCATTTCATTTTCATATTTGTATATTTTTAGTTGAGTTATTTTTTCTTACTATCTTATGAAGGATTCAACATGTTTGGAGTAGTCCTTATAATAAGATGAATAGATTTAAATTGATTTTGAAGTTTAAATGAAACTAGAAGCAATCCATTCCTCATCATTTGAATGCTACAAGTACATAAAAAATGAAATGTGTTGTGAGATTGACATTTTGCTAATGAGTTGCATTGATCTTTAATGCTTGTTGCATTTGATCTATGATGTCAATGCTTATGAATGACACAATAATTTTAGTGAAAAATAAATTTGTGGTATTCTTGAACATTTCATTTGGCTAAACAATCCTTAGGAATAATAGCACTGTATGGTTCAAGTTGTTTTTAATCAACCCTTAAAATGAGAAAAATTATGCCTTATTTACAAAGGTTGTTTGAAGCTTGTCTATGCCTTTCTCTTGGTACGTTTTAGGGTTTCATCCCCTATTTCTTATCATTTGAGGTGGTAAGAATGTCCTGAGAGTTTAGGGTGTACGTAGGCTTGTAAGAGACCCTTCATTGTTCCTTGGGATATGTCTTGCTTTCTTAACACTTGAGTTTGTGTACTTTGGGGTTTTTTACTTCTTCGTCTTAGGAATCATGCTTGGTGTTTAGATGATAGGTCTAACTCTTCTTCTTGGGTGATATATTAGGTCTCCTTAGCATTCTAGATTTTGAATGTGTGATCTTTGGATTTGGATGTCAGTTCCAAATCCTTGTTGATATGTCAAAATATGTTGGATTAAGTCACTTTAGGGTTGAGATGATGTGATACTATCATCTTGTTCTTGATTTGGTGAGTAATGAAGATCATAGTTTTGGATCGTAATCATCAAATTTAGAAAGAATTGTACCTCCTTGCAAATTCATCACAATGACCATGAATTATGATCAAGTAACTCTTTTGATTATGTTCCCATTCTTGATGTATTGGAATTTCATTCTTTTAATGTCATTGTGTTGTTTCATACCATCTTGAGTGCATAGTGTTTAATATGACATGCTAATAGCACATTTGTATCACAAAAAAAAATATTTTATTTTCCAATATTTAATGTTTGGGAAAAATACTAGGGCATTACAATGTTGGAGACACATGAAGTAGATACGATTTGAAAGGTAATTATCACCTTAATTATAACAATTACATTAGGGGAATCATGGCCTTCTTCATAGGATTTTTGTTCATATGCCTTATCATGTTCTTATAGCTATCCTATTACATTGCTCGGGCATCACAACTTCCTATCCTATTACTTGTTTCTACGCCTTATCATGCTCTTTACAACCACATTGGGGACACCATGTCTTCCCCATATAATCTATACTTAAGTTGTGCTTCCAAGTCGCCTTACCTCCTTTATATGCCTATAATGGAGGAAAATTTAAATTATATACCTTAATAATTATCTCCAAGCTATTGCTTTTCACACTTTCAATTTGATATGTCTTACTTTCTTGTCATATGATGCTATTTATCATGTCTTCATAATTACATTTTTCTAGATTATATATACTATCCATGTACTATTTTATCCTCTCCTCTAATTCCTTGCACATGTTTTATGTAACCAATTAGAGGGGGCATATAATATCATTGATGCCCTAATGTTGTGCAATCAAAAAGTGTATTATATTAGACAACGACTTATCTGCATTATGCCTAGATAGATCTTGATCACATTACATGGTGATGGTTGAGTTGTCATACCATATTACTATTACCATACTTGGAAAAGAATTTTAGTATCAATATCATATAGGAAAAGTTTCTAACCCTTCTCTTTTTCCCACTTTCACATATGTTTTAAAGAAAAACTTGTAATTGTGCCTATTTTACTTATGTGATAAAGCTACTCGTTACATATATTTTCTTTGTTTTGCAAGTTTCTATAGAGTGTTTTTGCCAAGGACAATGAACTCATGGGGAAATCAAGATGGGTCCATATCCTTCTATGTATAAATATTTACTTTTCTTACATGGGAGAGAATGTTTACATCTTTTGCGACATATATTCATGCTTAATTTACATGCACCTCAAAGTGGAGCAAAATGTAATGGTGAAATTTGCATACCCAAGCCAATTTTGATTTGGTTATGGACCCTTTTGATGGAATGCCTTGATATAATTACATAGCAATGTGTGGCATAATCTTGTGCTAAGTTTGGCTCCTTCAATAATCATCCACCCCCATTTACTCTCATATTCATGCATTTCAATATATTCAACCTTATCATAGGTCTATTCATATGAAATATTGCATATTCACCTCATTATTAGATCAAAATTGTGTGCATTTGTTTGAGATCCCAAGGATTTGTATTTCTTGTCTTGGGTTGATCTCAAGTCACTCGAGGTTGAGCCTAAAATTTATTTTTTAAATTCAAAATTGTTGACCCTCTTTCCTACTAGTTGTTGGGAGTTGACTTGATACTTGTTTGTGCAATTGTCTCTTATGTTTTGGTCTTGAAAGACATTCATTTGTGTATTTTGACATCATCAAAGAAGAAGAAGAGAATAACAAGGATTATCTACATTACAATGAATGTTCATTCTAGGAACACTTCAATTTAGAGTACTAAAATGAATCTGTTTGCATCATAATCAATATATGGGCCATTTCATGCTTGCTTGCTATTTGTGACATTTGTACGAGGTCGTAAAGTTTATCTATCAAAGGGCTTAACGTATAAGAACATGACACTTATGATCCAATAACTACCCTAATATATATTTAAATACCACTAGTCCTTGACACAGCTAGATAGGAAAGATTACAACAAACTAGGTCACATAAGTTTCTCATTTGCTAGATCAGATTTGTGCTTTAGTCAGATTTGTGCTTTAGAGATTATTTTTGTATTTTTGAGAATTAACCCTGGGCCACTCAGGATAAACTCAGAAAAGATTCTATGATATTGTGCACCTTAAAAAAATTATTTTTTGGACATTAGAAAACTATTTTGATACACCTTCAACATTTATATTCCTTCATTAACATGAGAGTTAAATAAATTTATTGTTCAATTATCAATTCCAACTCCTAAACTTAAATCTTTTGCAATTTTTTAATTAGCCTAGGTTTATGAAAAAGGGTTTTTATTCCCTTACAAAAACAAAATCAAATGGGTTTTATTACATCTCGAAGGCGTGTCCTATTTGAAAATAACCAAGCTAATTTGTGAGATCAACGGTTAAAAGATAAGGAAGAGCAATGCAAGACGATTCAAAAAATCTCCTCCGTTGAATTTTTCGTTCACTTTTTTTTTTTTCCACCGTTTTAGGGCGATTATCTGTTTTCCATGTATTTGTGACCGCTGGTTCGCGAAAGGAACAAAGCATTTCTTTAATTTAATTTTAACGTAGGGGCAATATGATGACGTGCATTTAGCGCATACCCTTGAGCATTCTTATCTTCTCCTTTTAAATACTTTGAAACTTGAACTCTTTGAATGCATTCATCTATGCTCTTTACTATTATTGGTCACATATTCTGTTTTATAGTTTTTAATATTTTAACATTTTATTATATAATTATTTTTAAAGACTATCATTATTAAAAAATATATAGTTTTAATATCATAAATTTAAATGGATAGGTTATTATTTAATTTATTTAAGGAGGTTATTTTATGGAGACATCTCACTAGCAACCTTTATAAATTTTTTTTTTAATATTTATGTAATTAAATGTATTTACTTTACAAATGTTTAGAGATATAATAGAATACAATTAATATTCATTATTAAATATTTTATTATATCAAATGATATTATATTTTTAACTATTATAATTTAATTTCTAATTATTTATTTGATGTAAAAATGATCATCAAATTCAGATTAAGAATTTTTTGTGAATACACTCATATTTTTTTTTTCTAGTATAGTAATGTCTCTTGATATAATAGTTAATTATTTGTGAGTCTTTATAATTAATTATTTTACTATATCAAATGATTTAATATTTTTAAATATTGCATTGAATGTCTAATTATTAATTTGATGTACAAATGATCATTATATTTAGTTCAAGGGTTTTTAGTGAATAGACTCAGACTATTATAATCTTTTTTTAATGCTAATATAGTAACGTTTCATGATACAATAGTTAATTATTAGTGAGACTTGATAGTTAATTATTTCACTATATGAAATGATTTTATATTTTAAAATATTATATTTAATTTCTAATTATTAATTTGATTAATGATATCAAGTTTCGACAATCCATAATGTTCTATCAACAGTTTTTTGGATTAGATTGTGTGAGAATTTTTGCATCAACGTTTTGAATCACACTCCATGATTCATCATCAGGATGAGAGAGCATAAGGAATTAAATACACTCACACTATTATAGACTCACCCTCATCAAGTTGCTTTATTAGACAATGAGTAATACACGTGTGTTTCTATGCAAAAAATTGACAACTACATATTGCAAACATAACATGCACATGTTGATAATGGTGCCTGATTATTTTCTTCATTGAAAGGTTTTATTTCAATTGTGTTCGGATCCTTGTAAGTGAATGCATAGTTGATTTTAAGCTATCACTTCTACATTAAGACATTTGTTGCACAAACAACATCATTTGATAAATAACCTACTAATTGACCTCATGTACTACACAAATATATGCTAAAAAATAGACCAAAATTTTCTCTAATTGACCTTCACAAAATAAGATAATGGATAATGGTTCATACTATCTTACTTAATTATGTTTTTCACATTATATTGTTATCTTTAATACAAACTAAATAAAATAAGATACAAGATTGTAGATCTCTCACTTTTACAAACAAATGTTACCTATTTTCACTTCAACAAAACTACTTGAAACAAAAAACCACAATTTCCCATTAATTACAATCCACGCCTCTTCGACGTACCCATTGCACATCAAAGTTAAAAACGTTGAGAAGCAACGGGCGATGGATTTTTAACGCAAGTGTTGAGATTAGCGGACACATGCGTGGTGAGAGCCCCTAACGGATACTATTTTGAAATACCAGCTTGAAATCCATCTTTGAAATGTGTAGTTAAACATTGGATTTGAATTTTTGTTCGTTGCAGGTTTTTCTTTCCTGATATGATCACAGAGGCCTCTGCTGAACGCCTTAAAACAACAATGGCGGCTGAAAATCCAATCCATTCAGGCATGAATATGAAAAGTATTGCGAGCATTGCTACACTTTCAATTTTCCTGACTTATTCTTGCCAGTTTTTGCCCCAATTGTTCTTCAATGTGAATTGTGTATGGCTTTTTCTTGTAGTTTGTGAGAGATTTCAATGATTTGTTGTTTTCTGGGAATGTTGTGTATGGAATTTAGAATGATTAAAGAGATATACTTGAAGGCAAGCCGTAATGTTACACAGAACAACTAGAAGTTTACTTTTCAGGTTAACAGTTACTTATGTCACATAGATTATGGGACGAATATTAATTTTGAATTTGAGAATTTAAATTGTGTTTGTGTGGGAAGGAGTATAAGTCTAAGGAATTTGTTACTTCGTCACAGACAAGAAATTGAAATCGTAAAAACATTTAACTGGATTTGCGCAGGATATTTTTTGAATTTAAATGTTTGTTAAGGATTTTAGCATTTTGGATTTTCCAGATAGTATGTTCTTGAGGTTGAATATGTGGCCCTCTAGTAAATGTTGGGTGAGATTATATTTCATGTTTTAAGATGGTGTGGGGTTAAGCTTGGCCAGAGTTCTTAATATTTGAAAACATGGGCATGCTGGGTTAACCCATAATCATTATTCTATTACCTCACCATTTATTAAAGATTTATTAGATTTATGGGTTTCGGCTTAATCAGTGCACCCATTGGGCATATTGGACTGCCTTGAAAGAACAGGAGGACGTTTGCATTTTACCTAATATATATTGTTCAACTTTTGTAAATTTCATGACAACCGTCAGGAGTAAACTGAGCATTGCTTATCTGTTAATGACTGAATCTACTCCTGTCTGAATAGTCATTGAGTTAGAGAAGCTGGAGGCTTTTCACGTGAGACTCATGTGTGCCTAATGCCTATGCAACAACATGTCATTCTCATTAGATCTTTTCCACATTTTTTCAAAGTCGAATACCTATGCCCTTCCCAATATCTTCCTTGCCTTGGCAAAGATTTAAAAGCCACTATATCTGAGGTTTACACAAGTGTTACATCACCTTACAAGGTACACTGGAACATACAAACAAGTCCATGTAGTCCTCACACCTACGCTGCCTCCAACTATGAGAAATTCCTATCAATCCCCCAACAAATCCATTCCAAGAGCATAACCAGATGTTTGTTCAAAGAGCCAACCCTTGTTCATGTGTGAAACATCTTCACACAGATCCCTCTCTGCTTCCCATGGCTATTGGAAAGCCAAAAGACATCCAATTGAGCTGCTTCAACTTCAAAAACTCTTCAAATTCCAGCCTCTGCCCTGTATCAGATTGAGTTTGCCACTTTAATAGAATATAGTTTGCCTCTTTTGACAAGTTCGTCAGGGTGAATATCTAGTTCGCTGCAACAAATGTGTATTCATTGGGGTGAATGGTGAGTTTGCCAAACCAAAAGTGGGAACATCATTCTACAAACACAACACCAAACTGAAACATCATTGAAAAAAATGCTGACAATAGTAAAGCATCTACTCCAACCAAAAATGATATGCATTTCACCCATTCTCGGAGCAAATAGCCAACCCAAAGTGGGAATGATCCTTCATCCTCTTGGTGGGTATTTTCAACCTTCTCTTAAACTCCCTTCCAGATGCAGCATTAAAACCACTAATATCTCCGAAGTGCACAAGCATTTGTTGGTGACACGGAAAAAGTGAGCATTGTAAGTTGTAGATTTCAAATGAAAATGCTCCTTTTACAGTAGAGTCTTTATATCTCCGATTACAAAGGCCGTTTCCCCAAATGCAATGAATATTGTCCATACTGTTCTTTCACTACGCACGGAATCCCAATTTGTGCTTTAATAAGATCTTTTTTCATCATTTTAATATTTGAAATTTTGAATCATACCATCGGGGTAGAACAAGATGCTTTTCCTATTGCTTAACACTTGTCTACAATATGCTTTTGGAAGGACATGCAACCATATGAAGGTAGAAGATTGGTTTTGAAGAACAAAAATATTTTAGTTGGTAAATAGTCTAATGTACAAAATGGGGTCTGATCAAGTGTTGTGATGATGTGCTTGTCACCACTTGCACGTATCTAGGCCATGTGCTTCATGAAGATGAGTTGGTATTTGAGTCATAGGAAAACATTCCTTATCTGGCATCTACAATTGCCTTGCTTCGTTTATGACTGCTAACTGACCCATGGCATGGAAACAGTGCTTGATGAACCTTCATTTCCACTAACACTGTCACCACTAATTGCCATTGATATGCACACATTACAGGCTTATAGGTTCACTTTCCTTTTCTATTATATGACTGAATTTCCCTTCTTTGAAGCCACTAAAAACTGTTGATTGCTCTTATGCAACTCGCTATACCGTGCATTTTTTAACTACATTTATGCAAACTTACCCTTGGTAACTCTGCTCCTTTGTATCTTACTCAATGTTGCTTCACCATTATTAAATCTGCCTTCATAACAGAACTGTTCTTTTCAGATTGATCATGCTCTTTAATGATTGTAGTGGCTGTGATCTGCATGTTTAGACTGCCCCCTTATAGCTTCGTGGAATAACCTTTGCTTCTTGTTGACTGTCCTCATATTCCTTCATGCTGCTCATATATTGCTTCTTATTTGATTTCAACAGTCTTTGACACTCTATCCTTGTCCTTATTCATGCAAATGGCAATGATCTTCAAAACTAGGGACTGTACCAACATTTGCATTATTCACGACTATTAGATCACATGCTATGCACCGTGACTGTCCTTTTACCCCTTAATAGGACTTTCCATCATCAACTCTTCACTATCTTGTCCTTTGACATTTCATTTGGCATCTTTCGTTGAAGGTCAGTCATCTTTCTCCAAGCTGCTGTTATCTCTTTTGTATACTTTGCCATGATTTTGACAACGCCTTTGCTGTGCTTCTTGACCTCTTCCATGTTATGTTTACACTACCTCAGCACCTGAAACAAACCATATACTATTTGCGAGAGCCCTTTACCTTCTAGGATCAGTTAGGGAAAAGACACCATGAATAACCTAGCTATTGCTTCACACTTTGAATAGCACCATCACTCATATTTTATTCACAGCTTTGTGAAATCACATCCATGCAAAACTTTGACTGTCACTGTCATCTCATGCTGCTTTTATTCTTTGGATCTTCACTGTTATCACTCCTTCACTAACTCTTCATGGACAGAGTTGGGTTAAATATAGCAATTGGAAAAAACTTATATGAGTTTTTCCTCAGCCCACTTGAATGATTGGTAGAATCATATTCATTATATTGCTATAAAATGAGCCTCTTTCCTCTCAAAGAATCAATTCATGATTCACACTCGGATCCCTTCCATATTAGCACGAGTGTAGATTCCTGAATATATATTTTTTTTAAACACTGTACATAGACCTAATATGTGAGGATTATTTTAAGGAATGAGTGACCCCTTCTAAGCTCTTCACTTGAGGACTATTGTCCTATTGCATATTCCTTTTTGAGGTATCATCCTTGACTGTCCTAATTACGCACAGTGCTCTCATTGCATGACTGTCCCATCACCTACATTCTTTTTGTTGCCCTCATTGACTATCATGTAACCTCTTGCATTACTTTCCCTCAGTCTTGACAATAATTGTATTTATTTTGTCTTGCATAGATTTCCCATTGCATGTAAAACAATCCTCCTCACCAATGCCTGCTGCAATACTAACAGTTAAAACTTCTATCTGATGACTGACCCTCTTTTATTGATCTGCCATTGATATTAAATCTCTCTTAACCCTTACTTCCATGACAATGTCTTACATTGTGTTGTGCATGCTATGTTATGAAGATTGCTGCCTCCTGAACTGTAACTCCTATACACAGTCTTATGGACTGTTACTCATTTGATGGAAGAATCATCCCCGCTTGCCAAAAAGACCATGTTGACTGTCATGAATGGACTGTCACCATATTTATTACCATTCTCAATGATTGATATATTTCATTAGTGACCATCATATTGACTATCATTTGGGAGGACTGTCTTATGATGATTTACTCTAACACTTCATATCTGCAACCTCCTATCAGTTATTAGAGATCTGCTCAAACTACCCATCTGTCACTGCTATCCTTTCAAAAGTATTTTCATATCTCATGAATATTCATGACTTAAACTGTGTTTTCCCTTCTTTGCTATCCATGTCCCTTTAGACTGTTAAGCATGGTGTTAGTAACATGCCCTTCGCTGCTATTTATCAGGCTAGAGGATGTTGCCTTTGTCATCAATGATCACTCCCCAATCAGCTTGAATATGTCTTGTGCATAGAACCTTGAAAGGTCTTCTAACCTCTTAGTTTTGGGTTCACTCAAGGGACATTGACCATCTGTGGTATTCACTTCTACAATAAACCTCTCTTATGCCAGCAGTAGTTTAGTTCCCCTCATGGTGAGCCTCTATGTCACCTTTTGCACTTAAAATTTTCCCTTCTCAATCTCTGGCAACACTGAAGCAACTTTGCCTTTGCATTTTTCACTAGACAAGGATTTTTTTAGGCATTTAGCAACAAAAGCATGGAAGACAAGAGACCGCTTTCCTCAACAACCTATGCTTTTAATTTTTTATTTAAACTGTTCAAGATCAGTGCTATCCTCCTATTTTTCTTAGAATTCTTCTTTCTCACTGTCATGAAGATTTTCTTTCTCCAATGGTTTGCACTTATCTTGTATTGAGATTTTCTAAGGTCTGCAGTCTGTTACAAAGGGCAAGACAATCTGGCATCTTCCATGAACTGCTCTTCTTAAAGAATATTTATCATTTTACCCTCTTCTTATCACATGAAACTACTTCCATAACTATCACTTTGCACTTTGAGCCATCCTTTATGGATGTGATTACTCTTGTTCCATATGACTCTACCTTTATGACTGTACATCTTCATGAAAAGCCTATCTATTAGAAAGCCACACCCTTGGCATTTACTAGATAATGAATTTGAACCTCATGATCTCCAAATGACCCCCTCAATGTACATAGGTCTGTCCTTACCCTCTACAGATCTGCTCTCTGGCTAAACTTAGGAATAAAATCTTTCTTCCATAGGTGACCTCTGCACAGGATTTCAACACTGCTGCTGTTACATGTGCCTGGACATGATGTTTCCGAAAACTACCCATATCATTCTAGAATACTGAGAGGTCAATATATGGATGAGAAATCATTTACTGTGCAAATCATCTGAGACTTACAAACAAAATTTACAGCATCAATATACTATTTTCCAACTCTATCACTCATCTCTATCGCTGTTCTTTGATGCATCCCCAAGGCAAAAGAATTTTTTCACTGCATCTCTCATGATAATAACCAGATTTTGATGGAAACTATCTCTTGTTGTCGACAATTAAGGATATTGACATTACAATAGAGCAAATGTTTTAACTTCAAACACTACCAGATGACTAGAATAAAATCCTTTACATGCATTAACCGGAAAAGATCTTTTGACTATCGTAAGAGATCCTACATTTCCTTTTCACCATGTAAGTCTCATACCAACTATTGTATATGTAACTTTTCTAAAAAATACATAACAACAATCACCAAATAATGCATACAATTTTGAAGGCCATGAATATCTCCCTTTAATAGTGATAGGGTTTTTAGGAGCGAACAAACCTGGCACTGCCTCTCTGTGCAACATGTCACACACCTCCCCGTGATATTTTCAACGTGCCATTACTTTATCTGCAATGTGGGTATGATTTGAACACAATGCTGGTCTTGTGCCAGATATAGTGAATGGCCTCCAAAAATTTCTGCAACGTGCCCTTATGAGATCCTGCTATGTGTTCTCCTTTTGCCATAAAAGGACCTTTTCAATAAATCTGGAAATATTGTCTAACGTGTCCCCTATTTCTCTGTGAACCAGCCAATGTGCCATATCTCCTTGAACTCCTTTTTCTCTTGAAATTGCAAACTTCACTCTTTTCTAAAGTTTCAAAACTCATCACAAATAGTGTTCAACTTTGGGTTACAATTTTATGACAATTTATAATGACAGCCTTAAAATAAAGGATTTTTGCAACAGTAATACCTCAGAGATACTCCACCAGCAGCCACGATTCACCCAATCATTTATCCTCTTATCTCTAGTATGTTTGAACTTTGAAGCCTCGTATTATATTGAACACACCTTCTGGCATCAATATTTAATGTTATAGTACATATTGTGAACAATGCTGAATAACGTTATGGTTTATATTCTGTTAACAACGCCAATTATAAAATTAGAAGTCTAAAATCACTAAAATATGAGTACTTGTGTAGTCATTTGGAGGAACAACATTGAAGATTCAAAGAGCAGCTTTTCCAGAAGACCCAACTTACACAAACCAAGCTAATAAGGTTGTTGAGTATGCGTAGTAGTTGACACCGTTGATGGATCAATTGAAGGAAGGTTGCAAAACCCTTGTTCATAGGGTGAAATGAATGCATTGAGAAGGTGTATGCACTTAGAGCTGAAGTGAAGCAGTTGAAATCAAGTGGAACAAACTCTTCATGTTCACAATCAGCAGGAGCAACTATATCTCAGGGCTTCTTCTCATCCTTCATCTCTTTCTTGATATTATATTTGGGTCATATTGGAGAGGACCCCAACTTGTTTAGAAGGAGGGATAAAATTAGATATTCATGTTCTTATTGACATTAAGAAATTACATATTTTGTAGTGGACTTAAGTTGTTGATTATTTTACTTTTGGCTTAAGTAGCTTACTATTTTTTTTGTTATGTATGGTTTACTCAATGGTTATGTCATAACTAACAACTGCTTGGTCAACAAACACATAAATAGTTAGATGAATGTTGGGGTAGGGGCAAAAATTTGACAGGTCCTCCCTCTACCAAGTTTGTAACTGTACACTACCTCAGACTATAAAGTTGTTCTCTCATATTTTGTGGTGTTATTATGCTCAAGGCATGTGATTATATTCCTGGAAGTAGCATTCTTTGGTATTATAACCCACTTCTGTAAATGGTGTAGCCATTCATGACCATTTAAAGTTTTACATTCTCAAATATTTTGTTGCTATGCTAATTTTGTAGGATTGGTAACGATGACAAGGAAACAGTTTTGAAACAGGTGCAAAAGGATCTGAATGGGGTTAGTAGGCAACACCACTCACGAGTTGCTAATGAGTTGCAAACTTGCAAGGCGATGTCAATGAGGCTTAGAAGAGATTTTTCACCCGGGGTTTGTCAAATCTGTTTGTTAGTATTTGAGACACCATTTTGGGATATTTTGAATTTTTTATTTATCAATCCATTTATGTTCTTTTGGTGGGGTGGTGTTGAATTTGCAAAGATTCAAGAGGAAGCAACAACCATGCTTGAATGTATGAGTGGGAAACGTTTTGACCCTTGTAGATCTCAATAATGAGATTTCAAAGTTTGGTGATTAATATACTAGCTAGTTCAAGATCAACATTCTGGATTATCTTTTAGGGGTAAGTATAAGACACCTATGTTCTTGTATATGGATTCATGGATATGTTGGAAGACTTTAGTATTTATTGTGATTTGTTAGATTGGAGATTTGGCAGGAGAGTTCATGAGGTTAGCCATTAGTTAGGTGGCTGGTGGAGAGGTGGAGATAACAAAAAGAATATGCAACTTTGTTTGAGATCTTTACAAGGAATTAAGTCTTGTTGCTCCAATTATGGAAGATAATTCTGACATGAACAAGAAGATGGAAATAATGCTTCAAAAGTTTAGTGAAAATAGAGAATGGTATGAACTACCCAGTACTCTCCTAGTATAAAGAGCTAATGTGTGAATTTGTATACCTTGTCCTTATATAATTGGTACTCTATGCTTTTGTAAGCCTGCTTTAACATTTTGTCTTAGCTGTTCTTTACATTCCCTAACAACTTTGTACAAGAAGGTTAGACCTTTCTTAATAGTAATAAGATCAACTGCATATAATGACTCTCTTTTTATGAATAAATAGACTGTTCAAAATTACTTGCCCTCATGTAAGTGGTGATGGGCTTGGTATGCATGTTTCTTTCAAGAATCCCGAGCTAGCGAATGAGGCATTTTAGTAGTGTGTGGTAGAGTTCAAGATTCTCTTCTAATCTTGAATGGCTCGATGCTCAAGGTAATTCTTTATGTTGGATTTTTAGGAACTCTACGGAGATCCCATTATGGGATTTTGCTAATTAAAAATAAAATTTTATCCATGTTGTTCCCTATTATCACTGGTTGCTTAATGGAATAAATTATAGACATCTTATGGTTGTTGAATCTTTATTGTCATTGTGCTTAAATTTTTAATGTTTTGATTTTGGTATGCATTTAATGTGCAGATTAACTGCAAGACAATTCTTACCTTAATAAAAGGAGTGCCATCCAAAGCTATACGAAGGTTAGTAAACAACAAGTTCTTGTTTCCAGTAGATGATACCTGCAAGGTAATTGAGTCCATTTACATCATTAGTTTTTGCTATTTGATTGTTTTGCTTTGGCCTCTGAATGTGTTATATGTTTTCTGATTTACAAACTGGTAGATAATTAGATTGGGTACGCTAGCCTTTCTTAGACTTTCAATCATGTAAATGTATTCTCAATAAAGGTGCTCTAGTCAATATGCTTACAAAACATCAAAGTTGGAAAATCTCAACAATTAAAACTAAGAATTGATAAATTGAAAAGGGCTAGCTATAGGACTAGCCAGTAGCTAGAGCCTATCCTAGCTGATGACAACCTCACATTTAATTTTCAAGAATGTCTTTTTTTACTTCAATTTATTTTTCTTTCCCTTGCTCACTTTAACTTGCCTTTCATTAGCCTTCTTTGAATATAGTTCATCAAAAACATCACCACTGGCACCAACCTTATTCGTATCAACATCCAGTAGTCCATAAGTCTTTCAGCTTGTCAAATAACTACTAAACAAGACACTATTGGTGGCTCCTTCCATGAATTTCCTTTGTGGTTTCTTCTTTCAGCAACATGATCTTTCTCAATTCCTTGATTCCACAAACATTTGTAGTTATTGAATGTATTTGCTTGTTCAACAAAAATGGGTCCATATTGAAAATATTTTGTTTTGGAGTTGCCATTGGGTCATCTTGAAGATGTTGAAAGTTACCCAAAAACACTTTGACGATTTGATTGAGGAGAAGACATGAGCCACATCATGAGAATCATCTTTGGACAATACATACTATTGTGATCTTGTCTCACAAAAAGAGCAAAAAATATTCAAGTTGTATTCAGGTGGTACCTCCAAGGCAAGAATTGTAGGTTGAAGAGGTTCTCCGAGTTTATCAGGAAGGACCAACATTTATGTGAGGATGTCCTTGATAGTTTGAGTTGGACCATTTTATTGGAATTGTCTCTTCATTTTTGTCACATCAGTCACCACTCTTTGTAGGAGAAGATTGATTGAACTTTGGATCATCGGTCTAATGGTGTCTTTCTTGATATTTCCTTTAGTAATCATGTCATCTTCTAAGTTAACAAGGGAAGCAGAGTGAACCATTATGGTTATTGTGATAATCTATTATTTGAAACAGTTCTTTTCCCAAAGCTAAGAAAATTTCAACAAGCTTTGGAACTCTTGAAGAAGAAGAACCCTCACTTGTAGATGGTTGATTTAGCTTGAAAGATAGGTTGGGAAGACCTTTTCTCTATGATCTATCATATACTTTATTTGCGATAATGGAGATACTTTTGTAGGATGCGGTAAAACTAATCTTTGTTCCAAGATAAAGCCTTTTAGTGACACATGCTCCAAAGTGGGCATAAAAAATTGTTGGTGTTTTAATTTGTATCTTGTAAGATAACACAAGGATAAACCTCTTTTCAAATTAGTAGGAGAAGCTCGCTAAAAAGTAAACACTACTCTTAAACCTAAAGCTATTAACAAGATTTACAACTACTCACACTTTACAAGATCATCAATGGGGTCTTGCATAAAGGAAAATAACTACAAGTAAATTGACCTATCTTTTTAAGTTTGAGGTTGAACACAAGATCTAAAAGCTTCTTATTTCAACAACAAATTTATGGATAAAAAATTGCAACTAAAAAATGTAAAAGAGACCAGTAGATCTACGTACAAAAGAGTGGATCAAACCCCTACTTATTCTAACAATGAAACCATAGTGCAAGATTTAAGAAAAGTGAACTCTAGAAGCACACAAAGTTACGAAGGTAAAAGGTAGTGTTAATACAAAGATCAACACTATCGTCACTATAATCCATTGAATAAAACCTCACACAAGGACACATAAAACTTAGATCAAATACACAAATGACAATCTTTGCAACATAAGATTAACTTCAACGATTATTTTGACTTGTGCCCAAGACACTTATTTATAGGTTTCAATGAATATGCTTTTAGTGAATTGAAAATAATAATTAAATGTTTTTAAAAAACATTTAAAAGAAAAAACCTCTCCAAAAGTTGTAGAAAAACTAGGAAGGAAAGATACTTTAAAAAAAATCTACTCTAAAACAACTAATAAAATAAAACTAACTAAAGTTGCCTAAAAATAGGCCCTCATTCATTTCCGAAATAGAAAATCAAAAATAGCCATTGCCAGAAACACTTGTCACCTACTTCCCTATGAAATCCAACATTATTTGTAGAAGCTTATAGGAATTCCATTTGGAATTGAGGCCTTTTTTGGATGCAACTAAAAAGTAGCACATTTGACCTCCTCCTTGCTAAAGGGTGCCATCAACATTTCATTTTTCTTTTCCCTGATCATCAATAGAAAGTAGTTTAAAAGCATGTTCATGTTTCAAAGACATGAGACACCATGGTCCACCAAAAACTCTTGAGAAACAACTACCTTTTTAATATCCTTAGCCATAATAAAATATTTCCATCCACCCCAAAAATACAACAAATTATGTTTTGAATCCTCACCTTAAATGTATTATGAGAGAATTTTGTGTTTTGATCTCCCTTTGCCAACTAGGTTTGTCTTGATTTATCTTTCTAATAAATCTCTTCTCTACTTAGGATTTTGTCATGTTGTGGAAGTAGCTCCTTTTCAATTTTGAATTTCTTCTCACAAATGTTTTTAAACGAGTTCTTGTTCTAGTCCGTTAGCTTCCCTTTAACAATTTAATTTCTTTGTGATACAAAACGTTTAGATTCCTAAGGTACATCTTCTTCTAATAACGCCTTTTGACTAAGTCTATCAAATCATATGTTTTAAACTACATTCATTCAAATTTGAATTGGTGAATTAAGGAGGGTTTATCTTCTAGAACTGATAATATTGCAAGGAAACAATTAGATCCTAAAATTGGGCATATGAAAGATTCCAATAAGTGTGGGACCTATAGCCCATTTGTAGAATAAAGAAAATAATTCAAATGTTCAACTATGTTGGTAAACTACACACTTTGGTTCATCCATGTGCATGAGCATTTCTTAGGTATCAAGTCCAATAAATTCACCAATCTCACAAATCTCACAAATCCTTTTATGCTTGGGAGGTGTGAAAAAATAATCCCTATTTCTACCCCAAACAAATAATCATGTTAAAATCATCCCCACAACAACCAATTTATAAGGGGAAGGAAAAATAACGATCATGATTTCATTTCAAAGCTTAAGTTTGTCCCCTGAACTCGTGGGACTATAAACATTAATCAACAAGAGAGATAGCCTAGACAAAATCATTTATACCTCTAACTGTATCCAATTTAGGGTGGAGTGAGAACCTCCATAAAAATGTGAACATGATGCCAAAGGACCCCCAACCCATTGGTTACACTATTTGTATCCACCCTAGTACCCATCCAAATAAGGAACAACTTCATTTCCTGCAACTTTAGTTTTATTCCTAAAGTATAATTATATCAGTCAACATGTGATCAATTTGACACTTGGCCATGAATGCCCCTAACATTCTTGGTGTAGATATTCATTCCTCTATAAGAGAAGGGACTTCTCCCTTAGACCTTGGAAGATATTTTCTTAAGGAATATAGACCTTTTTCTAATGTAGCTTGCTCCCTTTTCTATTTGGTTGTTTTCCTACCTCTTGCATCCTAAGCTAATATTGACCTTGAACAATCTAGAGGCTAATTAATTGATGCCCTTCATGTCACTAATACCCATAGAATCCTTTGATCAATTCTCAAAGCTCAACCACTCCTCATTATTCTTCACATTCAGGACCATTCTTCGATCCCTGAGACCCAACTCATCCCTTTCTGACCCCAACTTGGCAGAATGTAAGACCAAGGTAAGACGAGTTGGGCATTAGACTAGGTCATGAGGATACAAAAAAGAAGAGAAAGAAGCCCATACCTTTTTATTATCTTTGAAAGGGGTTTGAATTGGAATATTTTGATTAATTGGTGGTCAATTTATAAAAAAAATTGTAATGTGATTTTAATGAACTAGTTGATTGATACACCAATAATACATTTATATTAACATAGCATCTTTTTCCTCAACCCTTTGGATCAAAGGTGTCTTAGATGAATTTCTATCCATGTGACTCAGCTCACCTCTTTCTTAATTCAACTTGGCACAATATAAGACTAAGGTAAGACGAGTTGGGTGTTGGGTTGGGTCGCAAAAATACCCTTGAGTCAACAAAAGAAAGAATGAGAAGTTTATACATTTTTACCATATTTGAAAGGGGTTTGGATTGAAATATTTAGATTAATTGGAGGCTAATTTATAAAAATAATAATGTGTGTGTCTATTGATTAATACACTAACAATTCATTTGTATTAAGTGACATAACATCCTTCTCCTTTGCCCTTTGAATTAAAGCTGCGTTAGAAGAATTTTCTTTCCCTGCGACCCAACTCACCCCTTTCCGACTCCAATTTGGCAGAATGTAAGACCAAGGTAAGGCGAGTTGGGTGTTGGGTCAGGTCACTGAGATACCCTTGAGTCAACAAAAATAAAATGAGAGATAAGTCCATAGCTTTGTATTATCTTTGTAAAGTGCCTTAGAAAAATAATTTATTTTTATGACCCAACTCACCCCTTTCCCACCCCAACTCAACAAAATGTAAGACCAAGATAAGACGGGTTAATTGTTGGGCTAGGTCACAAGGATACTCCCGAGTCAACAAAAAAAAAAAGTTCATACATTTTTATTGTTAGGTCACGGGGATACCCTTGAGTCAACAAAAATAAAATGAGAGAGAATTCCATAGCTTTGTATTATTATCTTTGAAAAGTGTCTTAGAATTTTTTATATTCCTATGACCCAGCTCACCCATTTCCCACCCCAACTCGGCAAAATGTAAGACCAAGGTAAGGCGGGTTGATTATTGGGCTAGGTCACAGGGATTCTCCCGAATCAACAAAAAAAAAGGTTTATACATTTTTATCGTCAGGTCACGGGGATACCCGAGTCAAACAAAAATAAAATGAGAGAGAAGTCCATAACTTTGTATTATCTTTGAATAGCGTCTTAGAAAAAATAAATTCCTATGACCTAGCTCACCCCTTTCCCACCCCAACTTGGCAAAATGTAAGACCAAGGTAAGGCGGGTTGATTGTTGAGCTAGGTCACAGGGATACTCCCGAGTCAACAAAAAAATTCATACATTTTTATTGTCAAGTAATGAGGATATCCTTGAGTCAAAAATAATAAAATGAGAGAGAAGTCCATAACTTTATCTTTGAAAGGTGTCTTCAATTTTTATTTTTTCTATGACCCAACTCACCCCTTTCCCACCCCAACTCGGCAAAATGTAAAACCAAGGTAAGACTGGTTAAGCGTTAGGCTAGGTCACAGGGATACTCCCGAGTCAACAAAAAAATAAAAGTTCATACATTTTTATCATCTTTGAAAAATGTTTGAATTGGAATATTTTGATTAATTGTACCTATTAATTAATATAACAATTCATTCGTATTAAGTAACATAACATCTTTCTCATTTGCCTTTTTGGATTACAAAAAAATTAGAAGTTTATAAATTTTTGTC
This sequence comes from Sequoiadendron giganteum, assembly GCA_007115665.2. Taxonomy (NCBI): domain Eukaryota; kingdom Viridiplantae; phylum Streptophyta; class Pinopsida; order Cupressales; family Cupressaceae; genus Sequoiadendron; species Sequoiadendron giganteum. The sequence goes on from CM021109.1 coordinate 116,172,337, forward strand.
ATCTCTGAAAGGGGTTTGAATTGAAATATTTTGATTAATTATACCTATTAATTAATATAACAATTCATTCGTATTAAGTAATATAACATCTTTCTCATCTGCCCTTTGGATTAAAACCGTCTTAGAAGAATTTATATTTCCCTGTGACCCAACTCACCCCTTTCTGACCCCAACTTGGCAGAATGTAAGACCAAGGTAATGCGAGTTGGGTGATGGGCCAAGTCATGGGGATGCCTTCGAGTCAACAAAAGAGAGAGAGAGAGAGAGAGAGAGAGAGAGAGAGAGAGAGAGAGAGAGAGAGAGAGAGAGAGAGAGAGAGAGAGAGAGAGAGAGAGAGAGAGAGAGAGAGAGAGAGAGAGAGAGAGAGAGAGGTCCATAGCTTTTTATTATTTTTGAAAGAATTTGGACTGGAATATTTTAATTAATTGAAAGCTAATTTACAAAAAAATCATAATGTGATTTTAGTGTACTTGATTGATACACCAACAATCAATTTGTATTAACATAACACCCTCCTCCGCCCTTTGGATCAAAGGTGCCTTAAAAAATAAATATATTCCTATGACGCAACTCACCCCCTTCCCACCCCAACTCGATAGAATATAAGACCAAGACAAAAAAAATAGAAGTTATTATCATAGTAAATCTTTGTTGCTTCATCGTGTCTATGCATCAACTCAGCCATTGAACTGTCTAAATATATTTCTTTGTTATTCACTAACTCCCTTATAAAATGATATCTAGTATCTATGTGCTTGCTTCTTTTATGGAAAATGTGATTTTTAGACAGTTCAATGGCTGAGTTATTATCACAGTAAATCTTTGTTGCTTCATCGTGTCTATGCATCAACTCAGCCAACATTCCCAAAATCGCACGGTCCAATTGGCAGGCCACGTGGACCAATAACATTTAAAAAAAAGAACCAATTAGAGAAAAATGTAAATTAAACAATAAATTATTATTTTAATTTAAAAAAAAATATTTTGCCACGTGGAAGGTCCAACTTTGTCCACACATGGAAAAAAATGGAAAAAAGACTCATTGACCGATACAGATGCTCCTCGTGTGCCACTACCTGTGTGGCTCGACGTCCGAAGGTGATAGCCTTGCCACGTCAACTCCTCCTAGTTCACCACCCTAACAATCCACTACTGAACATTTATCACTCACCGCCACTTCCTATTCCTATCGACTATCTGAATTAAATGCTATGACCTCTCCTAAGCTCCACGCCACCCCATGTTTATTTCGAAACAAACTGCATTGAATGCTCCCAGTGCCTCGCTCTTCTCGCCATGTTTTCAACCTTTCATTTTACCAAGTAAACATTCCGTCTTCACTTGCTCGTCGGTACCTACTCGTTTCATCGTCTGCAACCTTCGCCATCTCACCACAACCTGCAATGCTCAGAGACCATATCGTGTCTGTGTAATGCCCCGCCACGTAACCCTAGAGGAAGTTTCAATTCACTACAAAAACGTACTAATTTTTTTTTTTAAATGAATTAAACATACATGTTCACCTAATAATTGACAACCTCCCCTAAGGCTACGTAACCGAAATTACTTAATTCTCATTAACATACATCATCTAAATTACATTGCAATAAACATCTCAAGTAAAGACATACATCTAACATAAGTAAATACAAGATATGAATAGATTAACCAACACATAATTCCATTATCTAAACCATTACAAGATTACAATCCTCATTCCTAGAATGAGTCAAAATACATAAGTATAATAATTATAAGATCCACCTCATAACAATAAGAGGGGTAAATACAACTGATACTAGAAGAATTACAATAGTACAAGAAGAGAGTAACAATATCTGCAAGCTGTCCAACTAGATGTCTTGCTTCCACGAACTGAAGATCAAAGGGGTACCCAACAGTTTTGGTGCATGTTCCACCCAACCTAGTGGTACCCGAAGGCCCACCCCCCATGCTAGGAGATAGTAAAAATACAACATGGACAAGAAATCTACCACCTCTAACCAAAGGCTGACTAACTGAACAAACTAACTCAACCATACATATGCACAATATAAATCTAACACTAACATGGTTACATTGCTTCCAGACATAATAAAATCAAGTGTGCTAAAGAAACCATACACACAACATATACTCAAGGTTATCCTAGATAGAGTGTCATCGCAAGGTGCGTCATGAGATCTCCTCTGGGCATCCTTCATAGGCTCCGGTAATCCTGGTGGCCTCAACTGAATCCCGACCCTCATACTCACTCAAGCAGAATCAACTACCTTTCGTATGGACAAGCTAGTTGACCTTGCCATTCCAGGCCTTCTCACTCACCCCAAGTCTAAACAAGCCCTTGTGTCTGCGAGTGAGGTTAATTTTATCTTGGTTAATGTGAATGCATCCTAGTAATCTAAGTACTTTGCTTTAATTATCACTTCTTAAAAACACTTTCGAAGGTTACCCGGTTTACCTCTTTGGGCTCCGGCGCCTAACAAAAGCCACTCCTCTAATGGATAACTCACTACTCAAATCTAGACTCCAAGGGTGACTCAAGTGTTATAGAACTAAATAACTCAGTCTCTCCTAATCTAGGAGACGACAAATAAATAATCTCACTCCAACACTTGGAGGAAAACAACTCAAATAAATCTACCCAAGGAAAAACGAACATCAACTAACATGGGAATGACCCACATACACTGGAAGACTTTACAATAATTACACAATTCACCCTTTCCCAAGCAATCAATAACAAGGGAATTTAATTAACGAAAGAACACAAGCAAGGAAACATGCTATATTTGGATTTATTAAATCCATATTCTAACTAATACTTTTCAGTTACAAACCAATGCTTCAATAAAATAAATAATAAATTGAATTATTACCTCTACTCTTACAAGGAAAGAATAAATTCAATTTAAACATTACAAGATATCAAATTTGCATTTAAACCAAATATACTCATGGAAGGAATATCTCTTTTAAAATTCTTAACTAACTCATCTAATTCTTTCCAATTCACAATTTAAATAATAATTACAACCACTTGAACATGCACATATTTAAATATATATATATATATATAAAACTGAATATTATATATATATATTTGTTTAATACTGCTAATAATCCCAACCCCATTTAATTAAACCAAATTCTATAATTCTGGAAAAGAAAAACAAAATACTAAGATAAATAACTCAATCTCATATTCCTATTAAATATATTTATATATATACCTACTGTATATTCATATATATAATTATTATTTTATATATAGTATTTAAATATATTTTACTGTATAAATTCAATAATGAATTTTATTTTTCTTTAAATTCAAATTTACAGACTAAGTTGAACATAATAAAAGAAAATCGCATTTAAAAAAAACAGTAATAAAAAAAATAAAATTAAAAAAAGCAAAGTCAAGGGAATTGTGACAGTGATGGGATTGGACGGTACGTCGTCCGATGGATGGTACCGCCGGTACCATTACTGTCACCTGTGACAGTGGGAAGGCCGCACCTCTCATGGGAAGTGCGTCCCCCAAGTGGTGGGCGCACTGCCCCATGGGCGGCGCGTCCCCCAACCAAGGAAAAGGTGGGGGGTTTGACCTCCCCCACCAATAAAACAATATTTTTTTTTTAACTTTTCCCAAATAATTTCCGATTTTGCAAAATACACAGGTACAGAAAAATTTTGCCATTAACGAGAATTTTAGAGATTTGTGCCGACGGTGACTTTTTCTAAAACATGCCAAAATTTAACTTTTAAAAAATTAAAAATAATATATATATTTATATGTTTTATGTATTTATATTTATCCAAATATAATACATATTAAATATATAAATATATATATTTTTACAGAATATTATAACTGGTAAAATAGGGAAAATAATTTAAGAAAAACCAGTATCATGAAATTGATGAATTTTTCAGAATTTCGTTCTAAATTCAAAAAGGTGTAAATTAAATTTCTTTTAACCCTATTCATTGAATTTTACAAAAAACAATTAAATATAGAAAATCAAACAAATCTTGTTCTTTTACTGAAGGTTTTCTACAAGGGTTTGATTTTCTTTTGAAGAACAGATCTGATTGTTTTCAAAGTAGAATTTCCATAATAAATCCTATATGTTTGAGAACATTTTAAATTGAAATTTAAACAATAGATCTATGGTTTTGTTTACTAAACAATCTCCTACAGTAAATTTATCAAAATTTCATCAACCATTAAATTAAAAATTGAAATAAACATCAAGTATAAAACCTGGAATGTGATGCTACAGAAGATGATGAAATTTCTTGATAGAAGCCTCCTCCAAGCTTTTCCTCAAAAGTGCAATCAATTCCAATTCCCAATTCCAAAATTTGATTCAAACCCTACTTGTGCAATTTCTTCAAAAATTCCCAAATTCCCTTGAAAATATCAATCCTTCCAAAAACTTCTCTCCCAAAAATTCACATTAAAACTAAAATATCTCATCTAACCCTAATTCCCTTTTGCATGCAAAGTGAAAATAGATATTTATTTCCTTTTCCCATTTTCGAAAACCCCAAATTGATTTTCAAATGCAATTTCACTTTTCTTTCAATTCTTTTAATTTAATTTAATGCAATAAACTCAATTAATTAATTTTAATTATTTAATAATTAAATTCAACCTTTTCCAAGATTAATTTAATTAATTAAATAAATTAAAATTTTATTAATACAATTTCATAATCAACATATATACTTCATCTAAGCATAGATTTCACTTAATATTAAAATAAACTCTACTTTCAACAATGCAATAATTCTAAACATTTAAATAGATAATAATGCATCTAATAAAATCATATAACATTAAACCAAGTAAACATGACTCACAAAACAGGACTAACGACACACTAAGGCTAGGGCGTAGACCTGACACATGTTACCTAGTTACTATCTCCCTTTCAACTTAACCGTTGGATCGACACACTCAGACCTGTGAAACCAGGTGGAGTCGGTGTCATGTACCTGCAACCTGAAACCAAGTAAACAACATAATACAATATATCCAGTATATAATACACACCGTGAAGAAGAAATCATGGATTCGCAAGGCGCTCGCAAGCGAGTGATGCGAAGCGTCCTCTTCACCAATACACTCATCGAAGATTGACATTACATCATAATCAGAAATCACGTAATACAATATCTCAAGCTAACTCTACTAACATCAATAATCCATAATGCATGTGAAACAATAGTCAGATAATCCACATCACACAATAATCAATGTCGCTCAATAGTAGCGATCAAAACACAAACAACCAGGTGTGTCCAATATAATAGTAGCTGCATCCCAAACATAGCATAAAGCAAACACATAAGAAGCAAAACGGAGGGGTATTACAGTCTGGGTAGAAGTCGATACGGAGACGAGTAGACACCAGTTACCGAACGTCGCCGACAACTCCACTTCCACCATGCAAGCAATGAACGGGTTCCTCGCTGCCATGAAGGTCACCACAAGCAACAAAGGGGTTCATTGTGTGTTCGACCCAGGTGAGCTTGCTCACTAAGGCTGGCCATTATTCTTCTGTTTGTGTTTGGTTTGCAATTTCGCTTTGTTTTATTGGTTTTTTGGTGTTGCAAATTTCATTTATTTTGTTGAAGTTTAGTGTTTATGAACACTGCACTATTTGTGTTCATAAACACACTAAATCTTGGGAAATTAATCTTCTATTCAAGCATCGCTCTGTTTATATTAAATATATTAATGTAGTTGGTCATTTTCTTCTTTCGACATGTAATAATGTTCGTTGTTTATATGGGTTTTTCTCTGTAGGGTTTATATTGCAAATATTACGCTCATATTTTGGCATTTCTCTTTCAGTAGGGTTTATTTTGAGAATATAGCACACATAGTTTAGCATTTATGTTTCGGTAGGGTTTATTTTGCAAATTTTACAATATATAGTTTAGGATTATCCTATTCTCATAGGATTTGCATTGACATTGACTTTGCATATCGTATTCTCATAGGTTCTGCATTATCATTGACTTTGCTTATCATTTTCTCATAGTTTCTGCATTATCATTCACTCTGCTTCTCGTATTCTCATACGTTTTGCATTATCATTGACTCTACTTAGCATAATCTCACAGGTTCTGCATTATCATTCACTCTGCTTATCGTTTTCTCATAGGTTCTGCATTATCATTCACTCTGCTTCTCATATTCTCATACGTTCTGCATTATCATTGACTCTGCTTAGCATAATCTCACAGGTTCTGCATTATCATTCACTTTGCTTATCGTTTTCTCATAGGTTCTACATTATCATTCACTCTGGTTCTCGTATTCTCATACGTTCTGCATTATCATTGACTCTGCTTAGCATAATCTCACAGGTTCTGCATTATCATTCACTCTGCTTATCATTTTCTCATAATTTCTGCATTACCATTCACTCTGCTTCTCGTATTCTTATACGTTCTGCATTATCATTGACTTTGCTTAGCATAATCTCACAGGTTCTTCATTATCATTCACTCTGCTTATCATTTTCTCATAGGTTCTGCATTGTCATTCACTCTTCTTATTGTATTCTCATACATTCTGCATTATCATTGAATATTTCTTGAAGTTAGAATGCTTGGGAGCATATAGTTCTTGAAAATTGTGGAAACTATAGTATCATTGCTCAAGAAAAAATAGTGATTAATCATAAATCGGTGTTTTCTGTGTAATTTTCCAAGTTTTTCAAAATTTTTGGTTTGTGTAATCATAAATCGACGCTTTATGAGCATTTCCTTAGGAGTTGTACTTCTCTTTTTGGAGTGAGCTTTTCCTTGGGAGTTACACTTCTTGAAGAGTGAGCTGTCATCTTCTCCTTGTGTATGTGTATGTGTATGTGACTATGTGTATGTCTATGTGTGTATGTGACTATGTGCATGTGCATGTGTATGTGTATGTGTATGTGTATGTGTATGTGACTATATGTATGTGTATGTGTATGTGTATGTGCATGTGACTATATGTATGTGTATGTGTATGTGTATGTGCATGTGCATGTGCATGTGCATGTGCATGTGCATGTGCATGTGTATGTGTATGTGTATGTGTATGTGTATGTGTATGTGTATGTCATTGCTATTTCCACCTTTGTCAAACCTCCACCATATGCAATACCTGCAATGGAACACTTCAAGAACTCCATTGAATTGCAAGTCAATGTACCAATTTTATCAAAAAGTATAGTGTCAACTTGCCCAAATTCCTCATCTAAATTGGATGTTAGAGCTCGTGCAGGCTTGTCAGTTTCTTCATCATACATGTTTTGGTCTTCATTGATGAATCTATATTGATACTTTCTTATGCTCAAATAATGGGTATAAGCATTACAAAACTGTTGTTATATCAACATTGCAATGTTGTGCTCGTTCATATTTGATTTTGTAAATAGTTTCACTTATTCGTAGAACATATTGCTATACAAGTTTTAAAAGAATTTGATAAGAATTTACCATCAATAGCTCATTAGTCATTAGTGTCATCACATGGCAGGACATAATGAGTAGATCCAAATTGCCAATAAGAATATTTAGTAGGAAAAAAATCATCTAAAACAAACAAATTAATAAAGGTGCATACAAACCCTGGACTGTAATTGGTAATTTGAACTTTCAGCTTATTTGTAATGGATTTTGATTTTTAGCTACTATTATCATTTAAGTCAAATGACTGTATTTTGATTTATGGTTTTACAATAGGCATTGCTTAATTAATGTAGCTCATAAATTTGTTATCATTGATTAGCCACCTCCCAAACAAAAACAAATAAAGGAGAGAAACAATAAAAAGCCTATAATATTGACATCCTATGATGCCGAAATCATAACCAAAATGCACTCAACATAGCTAAGCTAAGTAGACCTATTATAATTGAAAGAAGCAAGAGTAAGTGATGACAACTTAAAAGTAATCAATACAAGTTGCATAAAAATATTAATATTTGAGTTCACATAAAGATAGGAGATAAAAGAAAAATATAGATATTTTTTGTGAAAGAATGTTAAATGGGAGTTTAAAATTGATCCCCCACCTCCCAAACAAAAAAAAATAGAGGAGAGAAACACTTGAAAACCAAAAAGATTGGTGTCTCAATACATCTAGACAACTATCTTACTAAATGTTAGTAACTATTCTCCATAGGAAGTAAATTGGGAAAAAAAAGATAAGATGTCTACACCAACTAGACATACATAGGACCACAAAGCCCCAATAAACCATAAGGGCCACTAGAGATTCATTAAAGAAGGATATGATCCCATAGCATATAGGTCTCAATTCTCATATGTGATAGAAATAAAAGCTATGAAGAGGATCCTATCTATAGTTTTTTCCTTAGAATATTATTTCTACGTTGTCCTTTTAGTATCCATTCTGTTTTTCCTCTTTAGTGCAACTATTGTTCTCCCATCTATGTTTGTTTAACATTCTTATTATTCAAATTGATAGCAAGAATGAACATCATTTATACATGATCGAAGTATATTTTATCCATTGAATCAGACTCACACTTATTCATGCCTTGGGTATCCCAATTTAGATTCAACATTATAACATGTCTTAATGATAGTCTCATCCAATCTCTTATTCTCACCTAAAATTCATTATCACAATCAACCAACTAATCCTCTAGCTCAGGTACATAGTGAAAAGAATATCCTAACTACAAAAAATAAGAAACTATTTGATGTCAAAGGGGAAGCAAAACTCAAATAATTGTCTAGCTTATATTACATCATATCTCTTTTCAACATGTTTTGCATTATCATTCACTCTGCTTATAGTAATCTCACAGGTTATGCATTATCATTCACTCTCCTTATTGTTTTCTCATAGGTTTTGCATTATCATTGATTCTGATTTTCATATTCTCATAGGTTCTGCAATATCATTGACTCTGCTTATCGTATTATCATAGGTCATTATCATCGAGTTAGGTTGTGTTCTCTATTTCATTAACAAAAAAATAAATGTGGGTTAATCTTTTTTTAGGTTTTTCTTCACCTTTTCAGTCACTTAATAAATTGATGTTGTTTATGTGCCATAGATAAATATGTTGGTGTTATTTATTTTGGGTTATGCTCCATCAATTTTATATCTGATTTATGTTTGATGTGATCAAGCCTATCTATGGATGAAATTAAGCTTACGTTGTGGAGAATCGACGTATAGGTGTGGCCCCCAACGAGTGCATGTCCCATCGCACATTAGGGCCCCCTCTTATGTATTAGGGGAGAGGAGCCGATACGTACACACCCAAAATCACACAGTCCACATGGCAGGCCACGTGGACCAATAACATTTAAAAAAAAAAAACCCATATACTTCAATAAATCTATAATGCAAATGTTTCTATCTTTTCTTAGGTGCCATTGGCTATTTTGGGGGTGTTATCTTTTGCATAGGTTATTCTCCATCATATCCGTCATCCAATTATTGTACCTTAATTTTGTGTCTTGAAAATATATGGGAGTGTTCTATTTTTCTTAGGTTCTGCTTCATCAACATAGACATAGACAAATACATAGACATAGACATATACATAGACATAGACATATAGATAGACATATACATACACATAGACATATATATGTATATTAGATATTAAATGCACACATAATTATAATTATTTTGAAACAAAACAATTACACGCTGGCAGCCAAACATGATGAAGTGTATCCAACTTGTATATGCTTAAGGTCTTTGCATCTTACTTATATATATATATGCATATGTATAGACATATTCATATACATATACATATGTTTATGTTTATGTATATGTATATGAATATGTCTATATATTTATGTATATATACATATACATATACATATACATATACTACTTTCATGACATACTGCATATTTTTCGAGCCAACCTGCATCCAATGCTCATAATGCCTCGCACACTTGTCAACTTTACAACCTTTCATTCTAGCAACTTCTTGTTTTATCTTCACAATGATGGAAATTTTTGTGTGTATGTGTATGTGTATGTGTATGTGTACGTGTACGTGTATGTGTATGTGTATGTAAATCTGTATGTATATGTAAATATGTATATGTCTATGTCTATGTCTATGTGTATGTCTATGTTTATGTGTATGTGTATGTGTATGTGTATGTGTATATGTATGTCTATATTTATGTCTATATGTAAATGTGTATGTGTGAATGTGTATGCCTATATGTAAATGTGTGTGTGTATAGATGTGTGAAGAGGTCTTAAGTGGACAACCTTGCCGCGTCTACTTCTCTCAGTCAGCCACCCTAACAATCCACTGCGTCACATTTATCACTCGCTGCCCCTTCCTATACTTCTCTACAGTCGTGTTTAATTCACTTATGTCTATGTCTATGTGTATGTATTTGTATATGTCTATGTGTATGCTTCATAAATTCAGACCTGCAACAATTGTATCTTTTGTATGTGCCATTGATTAATTTGGGGGTGTCCTCAACTTTATATGATGTGCACCTATACGTCGGTCCTCCACAACATCAAAAAAAATTCATCCATAGATAGGCTTGATCACATCAAACATAAATCAGATATAAAATGCACACAAGTTAGCATTAATTTAAGCAAGTGCCAAGTCAACAACTTTGAAACCCATCCAACCCATCTTTGACCGACTGGCAAACCCATTACAAGAATATTTCCCATTGTAGCATAACCAAACCAACACGCAAATGCATTTGCCTATCCCGTCTACCATGAGATATACAACACATATCAGCTTCAATCTGTCCCATCTTGCTAAGTAGGGTGCACATGTATTGGAGCCAAACACAAATATCCCATCGAAATCCATTTAACACTCCTGTAAGGCCACCATTATTCAAAACAAAAACATGGAAACAATTTCAAACAATCCATCAAACCAATCAAGTCAAGAATTAAAGGCTGAAATCAATCAAATATCCAATTCATACGAAACATAACTCAAATTCAAAAGAGGACAGCAATTTATTTTACCACACTAAACAACCATCAATCAGATTCAAATAATTCCCAATTTAAATAGCCATGAAAACCTTCAAGTATTCACATATATTACCATAGATCAATATTGAGCACTAAAGCTTTCTTACAATATGTATTTAGGGGACCTAGTTTCCCAAGGCCTTTCATGCTTGCCTATGTAGCACTTCACATAGATTACCATAGCTTTGTATTTGAATGACTTAGGGGACTTGGTTTTGTGAAGGCTTGTCATGGTTCCCTATGCAACACTTCACAATTCGAATGGAGTTGTGGACCCGTGCAACATAGGTTGCCATCAAACGAGTGTTCATAAAATCAAGTCTCCCTAAAACATGTCTATATTGCTTAGTTGATTGAATTGATGAAGTAGAACCTATATGTATGCTTGTATGTCTATGTTTTATGTATATACATGTGTAGCCTATGTAACACTTCACATAGATTACCATAGCTTTGTATTTGAATGACTTAGGGGACTTGGTTTTGTGAAGGTTTGTCATGGTTCCCTATGCAACACTTCACAATTGGAATGGAGTTGTGGACCTGTGCAACATAGGTTGCCATCAAACAAGCGTTCACAAAATCAAGTCTCCCTAAAACATGTCTCTATTGCTTAGTTGATTGAATTGATGAAGCATAAACATATGTATATTTGTAAGTCTATGTTTTATGTATATACATGTGTGGCCTATGTAGCACTTCACATAGATTACCATAGCTTTGTTTTTGAATGACTTAGGGGACTTGGTTTTGTGAAGACTTGTCATGGTTACCTATGCAACAATTCACAATTCAAATGGAGTTGTGGACCCATGCAACATAGGTTGCCATCACCTATGAAAAATTTAACACCCCCAAATTCATCAATGACACCTAAAAAAGATACTTTAGTTGCACGACTTAATTGTATATGAATATGTGTATGTGTATGTGTATGCGTATGTGTATGTGTATGTGTATGTATATTGGTATGTATATGTATATGTGTATGTGTATGTGTATGTGTATGTATATTGGTATGTATATGTATATGTGTATACATATGCATACATATACATATGTATGTGTATATAGATATGTATATGTATGCATATACATATACATATCTATATACATATGCATATGCATATGTATATGTATATGTATATGTATATGTATATACATATGTATATGTATATGTATATCTATATACATATGCATATGGAACCCGTTCATGGCGGCGAGGAACCCGTTCGTTGCTTGCATGGCGGAAGTGGAGCTGCTGGTGACGTTCGATAATTGGCATCTATCCATCTCTATATCGGTTTCTACCCAAACACGATATGGTCTCCGAACATTGCAGGTTGTGGTGAGACGACGAAGGTTGTAGACGATGAAACAAGCAGGTACCGGCGAGCAAGTGAAGACAAAATGTTTACTTGCTAAAATGGAAGGCTGAAAACATGATGAGAAGAGCGAGGCACTGGGGAGCATTCAATGCAGGTTGGCTCAGAAAATATGTATGTATATGTGTATACATATACATATGTATATGTGTATACATATGTATATGTATATAGATATAGATATACATATAGATATATGTATATGCATATACATATACATATATGTATATGTATATATGTATATGTATACATATGTATATAGATATGTATATGCATATACATATACGTATACATATATGTATACGTATATGTATATGCATATACATATCTATATACATATGTATACATATACATATATACATATATACATATACATATGCATATGTATATAGATATGTATATGCATATACATATGTATATGCATATGTATATAGATATGTATATGCATATACATATGTATATACATATATGTCTATGTATATGTATATGTATATGCATATATGTCTATGTATATGGATAGGTTGGTTGGAATAAAATTGCAGGGTGGCATGGAGCTTAGGAGAAGTGACAACATTTAATTCAGACAGTCGATAGGAATATGAAGTGGCGGCGAGTGATAAATGCTTAGTAGTGGATTGTTAGGGTGGCGGACTGGGAGGAGTTGACGTGGCAAGGCTGTCACCTTCGGACGCCGAGCCACACAGGTAGTGGCACTCGAGGTGCGTCTGTATTGGTCGATGGGTCTTTTTTCCGTTTTTATCCAAGCATGGACAAAGTTGGACCTTCCATGTGGAAAAATATTTGGCAAAAGGAATAGAAAATGACAAAATGTGAATGAAGAAGCAAACATTTGAAATGAAAATAGTGTCACATTGCAAATTACATAGAACACACATTGCAATATGATCATAATTCATTGCAAATCAAAACAAAAACGATGCATCTGTAATTCTCATATATTTAAAAATGTCAACGAAGAAGCATACATTGCAAATCAAAACAATAATACAAATTACAAATTACATACAACACTTTTTCAAATCTGATCAGATTACTTCACAAAAGAAAACAATAACGGTCAATCTGTACTTATCAAAAAATGACAACTGTCCACAATTTCAGTGCATTTGTAAATATCAATACTTCTAAAGTCTATGAAACTAGCATTTGTAATCTAGCTGCTGCTGTTGTGAAAAGGATCTTGGCTGGGTGGGGTGCCAATTTCCATGTTCTCGTCCCCTTCCAGTCGACGAGGATTGTTGCATACATGAGTGGGACTTGGAGTGGTAAATTGGGTGCAAGTGACATGTGTTGGGGGCGATGGTGAAGACATTTGTACATCCCGAGTGCCAAATTGATATGGATATTGACTGCCCCTGAAGTCAGATTGGGAGAGGTTGGAATAATTCATTGCTGTGGAGAACTGAGGGATATTAATGTTGAAAATATCATGAAAGACTCCATTACTTTGAGACAACGGATTATAAGTGTTCCTTAACTGCCTCTCTCTTTGTAAAGCCCTTTGTGCCTCCTCAATCTCTTTTTTCTTTCAGTCCTATTCCTTGTGAAGCCTCTCTTGCTCCTTTTTCACATCTCTATCCTTTTTTTGTTGTAATTTTTTCTGCTCTTTTTCTTTTTGCAGTACGTCCTTCTCAATTTTGGCATTCTCCTTCAACTCTGCTGCCACAATTCTTACTTCCCTTTTCTCTGCATTCTGTTGTCTCTTTCTTGCTTTTATCTCCTCCACCTCTTTCTTCCTTTGCTCTTGCTCCATTAACAGCCTCATGTAGTCATATGTTGTCAACAATTGAGACTGTCTACTGATCCGAATTGCACCTGCTTTGGATTTCATTTGACGGATAGTGTGCACATGCAACTTGAGAACTTGCTGATGTGCGGAATTGTTTGTGTTTCTTGTGTCCCATTTGACTGTGTGCCAATGACCTCCTCGACTACCTGTGAGCCCTGTGGTACATCTTCATTGGCTTGTAAATTTGAATTGCAAGAAGGAGCATAGTAATGGACAACTTGAGAAAGGTCAATTTGTGAAGGTGGTGATGGAAAAGTATAGGTATCCTATTGTTCTCGGACTTCCAAATCAATGCCCAAGTTCATTGCTCCCTCAACCAACCAGGATGGTTGGCTTCGTTGTGATGGAAGATCTAAACTTTCACTGAATTGATCAACGAACCTATCTACCATGGGAGGGGTGTGTTCATTAACCACCACTTGTGCAACTGATTCAATAGGACATGTATGATGTGAGTGATGTGTTTCTATTGCAGGATGCATGTGTCCATCTGGAAGAGTGGACTGTAATACTGTGACATCATCACTTGACACACCAAGTCCAGAAAGGCTGAGAATGTTTTCAACTGCGTCAACATCCTCGCTGACCACAAATGTCTCACTGGGATGCATTTCATTGACAAGTGCATCGGGATTTAGCAGCCATATACCAGTCCTTTTAAATCTAGCCTTGATTTTGTCAATTGTAAAATCTCTTTTCATTGCTTTGCTGCCTAACATTGCAAGTTCTCTCCTCCTCACTTCAATGTTTGGAAATCTTGACAAAAATTCTGCACGTTTTGATTTGAAGTAAGCTTTGAAAGGTGCAAACACACTCACATCCAATGGTTGTAGCTTATGTGATGTGTGTGATGGCAATGTTAACAAATCTATACTGATATCTCTTACTTCTTGGATGGTTTTGAGTGCTACGTGGCTTCCATGGCCGTCAAAGATCAGTAAGACCCTGTTCGTGGGTGAGACATCACTTGGAATTGAGGTTTTTAAGTGGGTCAACCAATCTATGCACAATTATTTGGTCATCCATGCATGTGGCTGGGCTGCCATGCAAGCACTTGGTTCACAATCTATGATGTAACTATCTATGTTCACACTCCCCTTGAACAAGTAGAATCTTGGAATGCTCTGCCCGACAACATTGACACAACATAGAATGGTTATCCATTCACGACTCTTTGGGATAATGTAAAAGACATTCCTGCTACCTTTTCTTGCGAGCACCTTCATAGACCCATTTTTGCTTGCTTGGATGCCAGTTTCATCGCAATTCCATATGCGATCAAGACCATATGGCATGGATTTGTATGCTGCAGACAGTGTTTTG
This sequence comes from Sequoiadendron giganteum, assembly GCA_007115665.2. Lineage (NCBI taxonomy): Eukaryota > Viridiplantae > Streptophyta > Pinopsida > Cupressales > Cupressaceae > Sequoiadendron > Sequoiadendron giganteum. Next base: position 116,187,887 of record CM021109.1, read on the forward strand.
TAGAATGCATCTACAACATCAGGTCTAAGATTGAATGCCCTATCTTTGTCTAGGCCTTCAACAGTTCGTAATGCGAGTTGAGGATGTTTGTGCTTGAAGCCTGTCCACTAGGACTTCCCTAGGAAGCCATTGGTGAAAGGGTTTGTCCTATTTTGACATATTTGAGCAAACTCAAAACTTAAGATTGAATATCTCAAGACCATGACCAATATCAACCATTTGCTCACACCATTCCACAATGCGATTTTCTTCCTCTTCTGTGAGGACTATTGGTGGACCTTTCTTGGAAGTTGTTGTTAGACCCCCTAGCCACTTGGACACTATGGCTGTTGGGATTGACCAATTTTTGGAAGCCCCCCTTATCGACATGTCATTCTCTTCAACATCATAGAGTGCCCTTTTCATGTCATCCTCAAACCACATCTTTTGTATTTGTTTTACCTTCTGCGATATTTGAGGTGTAGTAACCTCAATCTGTGGTATTTGAGGAGTAGAAACCTCATCTACTTGTGCAACATGATCTATTTCAGGGGGGAATCTGCATCGTCATTTCTTGGCAGGCAACCTTGTTGTGGCACTTTTCTTTTTTTTGTTCCTAGTACGGGTCACCACTGCATTTCCCTTGGCCATCTACACAAAATAATTAGAATCAAATCAGTGATGCTTGAACAAAAAAAAATCACTTTGTAATGCAAAACATATGAGAATATGATAAGCATAGTCAATGCTAATGCATAACCTATGAAACATAAATGGTAAACTATGAAATACAAATGATTGAACAATTATCTATATATGTATGAAGATATTGTTGTGATACTTGAACAAAAGAATAATTAGTTTGTGATGCATAACATATGATAATATGATAACCAAAGTAAATGATAATGCAGAACCTAGGAAAGATAAATGGTAAACTATGAAACACAAATGCTTTAACAATTATCTTTATATGTATGAAGAGAGTGATGCTTGAACAAAAGAATAATTAGTTTGTGATGCAGAACATATGAGAATATGATAACCAGAGTAAATGATAATGCAAAACCTAGGAAAGATAAATGGTAAACTATGAAACACAAATGCTTTAATAATTATCTTTATATGTATGAAGAGAGTGATGCTTGAATAGAAGATTATTTAGTTTGTGTATGTGTTATTTTTTTAGTTTCTTGCATTTCAATTGAGATTATCTTTTGTAACAGGAGTTTGTTATCTTGTGTTATCTATTCTAGAGTGAGCGACATAAGGAAGTAGAGGAGTAAGAAGCACAAAATTACAAACTATGCAAGGGAGTTAGAGTTTAAGAACATCTCATATCTCTTAAGCATTTACAACATTAACATTCTCATGCACAACAAAGTGAAAACCACACTCATGTTTGAACAACAAAAAGCTTACGAATGAAAAATAGTAAGAGTTTAACAAAGCTCACATATATTGTCTATGACAAACTCATTGATAGGCATAAATATTTGTCATTTGATGAAGCAAAAACATATGAAAATGATGAAAAAAAAGCCTTCTAGGATTAGAAACTTTAGAGACTGATAATGCAGAAGATATGAGAATAAGATATCCTGAGTGAATGACAATGTAGAAGCTATGAGAATAAGATAACTAGAGTGAATGATAATGCAAAACCTGTGAGATTATGCTAAGCAGGGTCAATGATAATGCAAAACCTATGAGAATAATATAACTAGAGTGAATAATAATGCAAAACCTATGAGAATAAGATAAGCAGAGTGAATGATAATGCAAGACCATTGAAACAGAAATGGTAAACCATGACCAATATTTAACATATAAACGATAATGCAGAACCTATGAGATTACGATAAGCAGAGTGAATGATAATGCAGAACCATTGAGACACATGAAAAGTAGAGTGAATGATAATGCAAAACCTATCAAACAAAAATGTTAAACTATGAGTGTAATATTTGCAATATAAACCCTACTAAAACAGAAAGGCTAAACTATGACTGTAACATTTTCAATATAAACCCTAGGGAAACAGAGATGGTAAACTATGTAATATTTGCAATATAAACCCTAGGGAAAGCTTTAAATGGTAAACCATGACTGTAATATTTGCATTATAAACCCTATGGAACACATATGCTAACCTATGACTTCAATATTTGCAATATAAACCCTACCGATACATAAAGAAACACCTATGACTGCAATATTTGTAATATAAACCCTAGGGAAACATAAACAAAAACCTATGACTGTAATGGGTGTAATGAAGAACAAGTGGGAAAAGGAAAACCTGGTACAATATGGATGTTGGTGCATTGGAATCTGAGCTGTTGCCTCCCCTTGATGTTAACTCGTTCAATTATGTGCTTGTCACTCCTCCTTTTCTTATGTCGCTCACTGCAGAATAACTAAATACTTGTTGGTTTTCACGGCTATTTGAATTGGGAATTATTTGAATTTGATTGATGGTTGTTTGGTGTGGTGAAATAAATTTCTGTCCTCTTTTGAATTTGAGTTTTGTTTCGTATGAATTGGAGATTTGATTGACTTCAGCCTTTAATTCTTGACTTGATTGGTTTGGTGGATTTTTTGAAATTGTTTCCATGTTTTTGTTTTGAATAATAGTGGCCTTACAGGAGTGTTAAATGGATGCAGGTGGGATATTTGTGTTTGGCTCCACTACATGCGCACCCTACTTGGCAAGATGGGACAAATTGAAGCTGATACGTGTTGTAGATCTCATGGTAGATGGGACAAGTGAATGCATTTGCGTGTTGGTTTGGTTATGCTATGATGGGAAACATTCTTTTAATGGGTTCGCCAGTCAGTCAAAGATGGGTCGGATGGGTTTCAAAGTTGTTGAGTTGGCACCTTGTTTATTTTGTGTAGTTGTGACTAATGTGAAAGTGACGCCTGCATTGGTGTGAAAGTTGGGTTTAATAGTTTACAGGGAAGGGTGCATGTCTTAATGTTTGGGCTGTTTAAATTCCATGTCAGAATGGTACTTGTTATATGTCAGATACAAGTTGGATACACTTCATCATGTTTGGCTGCCAGCGTGTACTTGTTAAGTTTTTAAATGAATGCTAACTTGTGTGTATTTTATATCTAATTTATGTTTGATGTGATCTTGCCTATCTATGGAGGAAGCTAAGGTTATGTTGTGGAGGACCGGTGTATAGGTGTGGGCCCCAACGAGCGCATGTCCCATCGTACGTTCGGGCCCCCACCTATGTATCGGCTCCTCTCCCCTATCTTTGAAAAGGGTTTGGCTTGGAATATTTTGATTAATTGAAAGCCAATTTATAAAAAAATCATGTGACTTTACTGTACCTGTTGGTCGATACACCAATAATCCATTCATATTAAGTTATAGAGTATCATTCTGCTTTACCTTTTGGATCAAAGGTGTCTTAGAAGAATTTATATCCTTGTGACCCAACTCACCCATTTCTAGCCCCAACTTTGGTAAAGTGAGTTGGGTGCTGTGTTGGGTCACGAAGATATAAAAAAGAAGAGAAAAGTCCATATATTTTTATTATCTTTGAAATGGGTTTGGATTGAAATATTTTGATTGATTAATGTGATTTTAATGACTCAATTGATTGATACACCAACAATGTCATTTTTATTAAGTAACATAACATTTTTATTATAAGCCCTTTGGATCAAAAGTGATTTAGAAAAATTTATATCCATGTGACCCAACTCACCTTTTTTTGATGCCAACTTGGAAAAATGTAAGACCAAGGTAAGACAAGGTTGGACATTGGGTCTGGTCGTAGGGATACCCTCGAGTCAAAAAATAAAAAATAAAAAATTAAAATTCATACATTTTTATTATTTTTGAAAGGAACTTGGATTGGAATATTTTGATTAATTGAAGACCAATTTACAAAAAAATCATAATATGATTTTAATGTACCTATTGATTGATACATCAACAATCCATTTGTATTAAATAGCATAGCATCCTTCTCTTCTCCCCTTTGGATTAAAGGTGTCTTAGAAGAATTTCTATCCTCTTGCATGACATTTTCATAACACTATTATAAATGAGAAGATATGTGTATTATAGAATCAACCCAAAACTAAAAAGGGATGGAAAAAAAAAATTGAAATAGGTAAAACCAAAGAATTCTTTGTCATAAGAATGAAATCTAAAAACCATGGATTCACCAATAAAAAATATTTCTTTATTTTCTCTCCCATATGTCTTTCTATCTTTTATTTGTTACATGTTTATTTCTTTTCAATTATTTCTCTCTGTCTATCTTCCTTTGTCCATTTCTATATTTTCACATTTTAATATTTTTTTCAATTTTTTTCTCTTTATTCTCTCTCGCGCTTGCTTGCTCACTCACTCTATTTGTTTTATTCTCTCCATCTATTTTTTATCTTTCTCTTTTTTATTTCTTTGTCATTTTTTTCATTTTTATCTTTGATTATAGATTTTTCATTCTCTCCCTCCCTCTATTTATTGTATTTTTTCTCTTTTTGTCAATCTCTTTTTTCTATAACCTTTTTCTTGTTGGCTAAGGTTTATTGAGCATCTCTTGTAAGTCACATAATTTTCATTTACTTGTTCACATGGGGTGCAAGTAGAGAGATTGATGTTTTGGACATATTCCTGGAGACTATGTATTTGTAGTGTAATCTTTATTAATGAGATAATACATTGTGTGAATGGTTTTGGAGGCTTGGTTTCTCCCTTGTGCAATTTTTTCTACAATATATCTTGTGTCATATTATTATATGTTTGTTTATTCTCTTGCATATTTTTGATTCATGACGTTTTGTGGAAATAGTTTTATATTGATACAAAGTTTTCTTCCTTTGGTATCAAAGCCTAGTTGTTAGGTTATAGGCGAAGATCACTTTAATATTGTTAATGCTTGAAAGGAGTGGATTTTTGTGCACAATTAATTTCATGGATTTGTAAAAAAACAATAAAGGCATTTTAAAAATAGTTTTATATGGATTTTTGAAAATAATTCTATATGATTGCAAAAAAAATTATAAGATTATATTTAGTGATAATTTTTTTTCAAACTATTCCTTTTCTAGCTTAAGGCTTTTGGGGACCAAGCCTTGGCTCAATGACCAACCAAACGAGTGGTCACAACCAATATGTGGAGACTAATGCATTTTTCATTGAAGTGGTGAATGGAAATTATTCATAAGGCCACCAGACAAGTTATTGAGGGCCAATGAGAACAAAACACACGGTTTATCAAGATTTTCTTAGTAGGAAACATGAAAAATAAAAACAGTTGTTGAAGCTTCCCTTGTGGGCTTGAATAAGTTAAATTCTACATATGTAAATCCAAATATAAGGAGTCCATGAATTGGGCACCATGGGTTATTAAGCTATAGGGCAAAAAAGGTACGGATTTGCATGGGGTCAAATGATCAAAATGAACTCAAAAAAAGGGAGGTCAAGTTGATTTCTAAGGGAAATTAATGACATGTTGCACAAACTTTTTTATGCCCTAAATATTAGAAATTGGACATTATACCCAAGACATTTAACCCTCTAGATGTCGAAACCTTCACAAAGAAACCTTTAGTATTTACCTTGAAGTATTAGACCAAATCAAATATTTATAATTTAAAGGATTGTTTTGTTGTAAGTCCTATTAACAATTTAATTTTTCCATTTTATGACAATTCAAACTGAATTGTATTTATGGTGGAATTGTTATTGAAATTATATGTATACATAATGGAAAAATTTTTAATGGATTTTTCCATTATATATAAATATCTAATTGAATATGTATTTGCCTTGGTTTCTAGCATTAGACTATCAATAGTCAGGACTTGCAATAAGATTTTCACTTTTAAAGAAGGGTAATTTAACAAACACTATTGATAATCTTAGCGTCCTACAAACTAAAGTAAAGATGTATATTTGGCTTTAAACATAACTTAGTAATGGTGAAAGTAGGGACTTTGACTTATGAATTATAGACTAGATGTAGGAACATTTACCCTACACCTAAAATACTTGGACCCAACCATTGTGTTGGAATATTACATCTTAATTTATTGCATCTTAATATATCATTAATATCTTAATATATTATATATTAATATATAATAATATAATAATATAATAATATAATAATATAATATCTTATTAATATAATATAATAATATCTTAATATATTAATATATATATATATATATAATTGAGTTATTTTTATGATAAAAAGTTGAATAGATAATTGTTAGATCGTTAAAAAGGAAGAGGCTTATTAAAATTAGTACAAGCAAATTTTAAATCCTCTTATATTTTTTTGCACGTGATCAGTGACATTGGTGTGACACGCCCAATACCATAGGGATGGGGGGAGACTAGATCTCGTGACCTCTTGCCTATAACATGATGGTTTAGCCAATCCAGCTAGGCCCCTCACCTCTAAATCCTCTAAAGATTCATCATAATATAATATTGTATATTATTTTGTGTGCATATCATGGTGTAATTTTAATTTTATGTTTTTCCATTTTTTAAATTGTTATTAGAGCCACAACATTTGGAAGAGAAAGATGGATAGAAGAAATGTGGTTGTGTGGGTGAAGTTAGCATGAGAGAATACGACCTTTGAGGATTCTTCATATTTTTTCAAATGTTTAGTAGGGTTGTTTGTCTATATTTGTTTTGGTTGCAGATATTAAAGTTGTGTGAAAGGAATTTGAAGGATTTCATGAATTTCTCTTTCCAAAATTTTTGCCAAAGAGTGTGACCCATGAATATCTATTATCTTTGATGGTAAAGGCTAATATTCTAGGAAACAATAATTGTCAATATGTTGCACATGGAAACACCAAAATGGAGAATAAAATATGCTAAAATGCTTTGCGTTTTCCTATTTGTGAATGAGAATAAATTGGATTGCATTAAAGTGAAAACAATTTCATTGATAGTAGTATCGATGTTTAGATTGGAAATTTATATATTAGATAATAGCCTTGCCTAGTGGTTGTGCTTGCTTAAACTAGAATGCTCGTAATTTGATATACTCAAATCTCTGTGGATTTGATTCCCACATGTATAAAGCGCAAATTCATTCCAAAAGCACTACAAATACAAATTCAATCTATTGCATTAAAACATTAAACCAATTGGTTTGCAACCGAGTTGTGGGTTTACAAGATCCATGAAACATACCTTAGTCTATAGTGGACATAAATGAATCAATCACTTATATATTAAGGACATGATTTGTAAGGTAAGAGAACTGGCTATGCCAACTTCAATATCCTTCTATTACTATACCTAACACAATTTGTTAAGATTCAAATGAGACATCAAGTAGATAAAGATAACAAGTCAACAAACGAGGTTAGAGGATAAAAGAGGTTGAAAGTTTTTGAAATCTTGAGGTACACTTGGAGATTGCAAATTCTTTTAGGAGCACCACTATATTTGTGTCTATTCTTGGATAAAGGGGGCTTGACAATTTCATTGTAATTGTAGACGGTTGATTATGTCTTGATCCACAAACTTGGTGACTTGTATCAATGGATGGTTAATTATGTCTTAATGATAGATCAAGAGGGGTGTATGTGGTTATTTAAGTATGGGTTGATTCACATAAGAAGTGTTGTTGCTATGAATAATTGAGTGTGTCTCAATTCACATATAGAGTGGTATTTTTGTAGATATTTGAGTATTTCTTGATTCACAAGAGGAGAGGTGTACTTGTGAATAGTTTAGTATTTTTTAACTCAAAGGTATTGTTGGATGGTCAGGGCATCCACTAATGCAATTGTTTTGTTGTATCTTGAGTGGGGAGATTTAGTGGAGGTGTTCATCAAATTTCTAGATGGGTTGCTCTTTTCAGTCTATGTAGTGTTCCATCATTGGTTTAGATTGATGTAATAAGGGGAAAAATATTGGAATATTATATCTTAGTATAGGATATAGGTTAGATGATAAATATAAATTAACAATTTCGTATGCTAATGTTAATTTACAAATAAACAAATTAATGTTAGTAGTTAAGTGGGAGTTACTTTTTGCATGGAGTTTTCATAGTTGTGAAGTGATTCGAAGGGAAGAGGCTTATAAAATCCAATGCAAACAAATGTAAAATCATCATAATAGAATATTCAATATTATTTTGTGTGTGAATAACAATGTAATTAGTTGAGGATCTAGCATTTTTCAATTTATTCAACCTCATAGGCTAGAGCTTTGACCCTAAACACTAGGGTGTGTATACTATAACCATGGAACTTCCACAAATAATTGGCACTAGATACATACTATCTCTCCCCATTTCTATTACTATTTCCTTATTTTTTCTTTTATCGTATTTCCTTGCCTATTTATTCTCTTTATCTCATTGTCTAATTCTCTCTTTCCTTCTCCAACTCATTTTTCTTCTCATGTTTTGGTCTATCCCTACTTTTAAGTTTTATTGTTTTAGTATATTTTTTATTAATATTTTTTTATTTCTATATTTTTCTCTTCTTGTGTAGACATTGTGCAATGGATATTTGCAACCCTAGAACTTAAAATTTTGTAGACTTGCAAACTATGAACCTTAGATTGAAAGAAATTACTAGTTTCCCCCACCTCTTGAACCGTGGACAATTTAATTCAAATCAAACTCAACCATAGACCCTATTCCAAGAACCTTTTATCATATTTCCTAAATGCTTGGACCTTCAACATTGAATATTGGACTTATGAATTGTGGATTGTAGACCAAGAATTTTTTTTTCTTTACCTTGACCTATTGGACCCTCTATCGTAGTTTGTACAACTTGGATACTAGATCCTTAGAACTCGGGCTTTGAACCCTATACCCAAGAATCTTGACAAATTCATACAATTATTCAATACAATGGAGATAGAACAATTGAAGAACCCATATACACCTAAAAGGATTCTTTGATTCATGCTTAGCTCCATTAGGAGAATGTGCCTAAAAGCATGCTTTGATCAATGCTCAATTCCATTAAGAGAATGTTTCTTGTTGCATGTTCCCTGTAATACCCCTCCATTTTGTCCTTTTGATCGAACTGTGTTCTGCTTGTTTATGTTGTATTTTCTGTTAGTACCTTGACTATGGTACTCGACTGCTATTTGATTGCTATCTATAAAGCGACGTTAATGTTATCTTTTGATGTGATAGTATTTTATTATGATGTTATCATTATTACATGTTTTGAATTAGCACTATGGATGTTTGAATTAATGATGTTTATGCTTTTGATCATATTAATGATGTTAGATTCGTTAGTTGGTAATACTGTATTGGTGAAGTGGACGATATCGCATCACTTGCTTGCGAGCGCCCTACGATTTCATGATTTCCTCTTCACGGTGTGCCTTATTTATGACATATTTATGCATGTGAATATACTCTTTGTTCGCAAGTTGACAGGTATAGGACATCAACTCCACTTGGTTTCATAGGTCTGAGTGTGTCCAATGCCCAATGGTATTCGATTGGGAGATAGTAGCTAGGTTTTCCGTACCAAGTCGTCACCATAGTCACAGTGTGTCGTCAGGTGTTAGTCAGGTTAAGTTGCTTTAATGTTGTTCATCTGGCCTTGATTTCAGTTTAAAATTGCAAGTTAGAAAAAGGTTAAAGTTTATGCTTTGGTAGTTAAATTGTCAATTAACTTTATCTAGTTATATGATAGAAATGTGATTTAATTTAGTAATTAAATCTAATTTAATTAATAAATAATTTAATCTTGTATTAGATTTATTTTATTAATTAATTAAATTAATTGTGTTGAAATGAATTAAATTATTCATTTTGAAAATTTATGGATATTTGGTTTGGAATTGAAAATAAAAGAAAATGTTTAAAGGTCAATTTAGGAAATTTGAATTCAAAAATTGGAAAAATGAGATATTTGCTATTCTATTTTCAGAAATTTAGGTTGGTGCATGATATTTTTTGAAGAATTTCTTTATTATTGAATTTTTCTTCACAATTTTGGATCATGAAAATTTTGGAAAAAGATTGAAATAGAAAGAGGAGGAATTGCTGGATTTTGTGGGTTTTGGATTGAAGCTGTAAGAATTTGTGGAACTGAAGTTGGAAGCTGAGCACCGTCTGGATCTCTTCACAAGCTCAAAAAAATCAGGTTCATTCAATTAGTAGTTTCATTTTGAAAGGTTATACAATTTGATTATGTTGTTGGAAATCATTTAAATTTTGTTTGTGAATTGCAAGGAAAAAACCCATGTTGAATATGAATTTGGTTTGCAAAAAATCTTGTTTAGAAATGAAATTCTTCAAAGAAATGGATATATGTCTGTTTATAATTCTTTCCCAGAATTTATTTGCCCAATTAGATGTCTAATTTGAGTATTTTTCCAAAAAGAAAACTTATATAATATATGTATATATGTATATATGGGTATATATGCATATATATATACATTGAAGAATATATATACATGTATATATGCATATACACATTTTGTTAAAAAATTTGTTGTTGAAGAAAAACTAGAATGAAAAATGGTAGATTTCACTTAAAACTCTGCAGTTGAAAAAATACAGATTCACGTTTTTTTAAGGGTTTTTAATAATAATAAAAAATTTGGGGGAGGTCGCTGGGGGCTCACCCCCACCGCACCCCCCATGGGAGGCGAGTGGAGGGAGTCGCGCCCAGTGCACTCCCCACTCCCATCTCTGTCGTCGCCGCCCATATGGATGACTATGTTTACACACAGTTGCCCCCATTAATGGGGGTCGACTGTGTGTAAACACAACCGCCCATACTGGTTAGGGCGGGCACGTGTCCCACGGGCAACATGTGCTTTTTTTTACTTAGTTTTTTTTATGTATTAAATATTAATATTTATTATTTTATATTTTATGTATTAAATATTAACATGTATTAATATTTATTATTATATTATATAATATTATAATATTAATATAATATATATTAATATTTAGTATTATATTTTATAATATTAAAGTATTAATATATATTTGGATAAATATATGCATATCAAATAATTAAATATGTATATTTTGATATACATATATTTTTGGATGAGTCATTTCTGTAATTTGATTAGATGTTATATATATTTCACTTTGGCATATTTTAAAAATATTAATTTAAATCAATGGGATGTGTTAAATGTCAAAGTGAGAATTAGATTATGAAGTTTTTAGTCAAATTATCAGTTGAAATTTTAAAGGCATATTTGAAAAGTCAAATTTAGAAATTGCAAGAATTGTGTTTAGTATCATAGTTACTTGATGATTTACTTTGCAATAAACCTATTGTAATTTCTAAAGTTATGTTCTGAAACGTAGAAATATAAATGACTACTTGTTACCTTTGAAACAATTAGTGAAATTAAACATTTGGTTTGAATTTCATCTTTCGTTTGAAAGAGACGATATTTAATTTAGTTTTTTTAAGGCTATTAAGTACTGAATGTAAATGAAAAATGTGGATTTAGGAAATCTGAAGTAGATTTAATTCTGATTATACTGCTTATTTAAAAGTAATCTCTTATGTTATCACCTTGGGGGAAAATGGTCAAAAGGGTTGTTAAGTCTTCCAGATGGGGATCTTATATTATGTGGGTTGTCGTGTCATGTTGTCAACCTGTTTTGAATCCCTTGGGTAGTGCATGGGAAGTTATCAGTTATTTATCCAATTTCCATGAACGGGGATGTTTTGTGCCTCCTTGGATTAGGAGTGGTTTATGTGAGTTGTGCCTCCTTGTAAGGAGTGACGTTGTTATGTGTGTTACCTCTAGTGTTTGGAGAGGGTTTGAAATTATGTTGCCTCTTGAGAAAGGAGTGGTTGTGTTATCTTATTTGTTGCACTTTGGTACCCTTGGGGATTGGATGGTATGTGTGTTGTCAAGTAGAAGAGTGGCTTCTGTAGGGGCCAGAGCCCAAAGAGGTAAACTGGGTAACCTTCAGAGGTGATTTAATCAAGTGATAACTAAAACAATACTTAGAAGATTAGGTGGTACTTCTCACTAATCAAGATAATTATGCCTCACTCATGGACCCAAGTGCTTGGTTAGACTTGGGATGGGTGGGAAGGCCTGGAATGGCAAGGTCATCTATCTCTTCCTTACGAAAGGTATTTGATTCCGCATTAGTAAGTATGAGGGCCAGGGGATTGGTTGAGGCCACGAGGTTAGCCGGAGCCTATGAAGATCTGCTTGGGTAACTCATGATGAGCTGTTTGATGACACTCTGTCTAGGACAACAATTGGTACTTGATTTTATGGGTATGGTTTCTTTATCATACCTGATGTGACCATAGTTGGTATTCGATTATTATGTGTATGGTTCTCTTAACATACTTGATCTGCTTTATATCTGGAAGCAATGTGACCATGTTAGAGTTGTACTTATGTGGTACTAGAGTTGTATTGAGTTGTACGTATGATGTACTTGTGTGGTACATGTGTTTGGTTGTTTCAGTTTGGTTCAGTTTGTGTTAGCTTGTGTCTAAAGGTAGATGGTCTTGCCTAGGATTCCTTGTTACTATCTCCTAGCATGGGGGTGGGCCTTTGGGTTCCACTTGGTTGGGTGGCGTGCACCTTAATCCGTGGGGTTCTTTCTTCCTGTTCATATGGACGAGACTTCTAGTGGGAGAGCTCGTGGGATTTAGTTTCAGTTCTTGCTTTATTTCATTTAAGTTGATCTTGTGATTTATTACCCCTCATTTGTTATCGAGGTGGAAAGTTGTAATTGTAATCTTATTCTTTGAACTTGCCTCATTCGGGGAATGAGAAATGTAATCATATTGTTTAATTATGGATAAATTGCATTGGAAGTTATCTCTTATGATTGGATGTAATTTATCTTTATTGGAATGTATGTGTTTTATTTCTTAATTAAATGAATGACATGGTTTAGATTCATGTTTTTTGTTGAGGTTCTATATAACCTCTGTCTCGTAACCTTAGAGGTTGTTGGCGTTAGTTAGTGAACTTTCTTATTATTGTACTTAAACCAAAAAAATTAGTCCGTTTAAGTAGTTGTTTGCAACTTCCTCTAGGGTTGCGTGGCGGGGCGTTACATTCCCTTATACTTTTACTGAAGCTACTAATAACTTGTATTCTTTAATATAACTGCTAATAACTTATATTTGGTCTTATCTTTTAGGTCAATTATTTCATGGCAAGGTCTAAAAGATGCTTTCCTTAACTTTGATGTTTAATCCATTTTCCACCTGTATTATGAAAGAGGGGTTCTCAATGACCCCCTTTTCCAAAAACAAACACTTAAAATATCCTCAATAACGCATTTAAAAAAGCAACAAAAATTATGGGTTCACATTAAAATTTGCAACAATAAATCGACTCATAATAAAAATATGATTACAATGTCATTTTTAGTCAACAAAGGACTGATGTGAAACAACATATGCCCTTCACATAATTTTAAAATGAATTGAAAACAACCTACAAAACAAACTATGTGCTTCATTAGCACCTCTAAATCTACACTTTTTCTCTTCCAATAATCACCAACAACTCTTCAAGTCTCAACAATGTTGTCTTCAACCTTCAATGGCTGCAATAACCCTTTCAACATGCAAAAAAACACTTCAATAACCTCTTGAGAAATTTCATGCCCAACTCTCCAACCTCCCAAAACCTACAACAACAAATGAATGCCCAAAACATGCAACAAAATTATTCTCCCAAAAATCCAAAAATCAAATTTTCCCTCCCATTTGAAAAAGTTATGACCGCATCTTGGGAATTAGTGGTTTTAATAATAGAAAAATTAATGAATGATTTTTCATGCTATTTTGTAACTCCCAACAAACCCAATGCCCAAGTTTTCTTTTACTGATTTTTCCAAAAATTTCATTGCACCTCCACTATCTCCACTTCCTAACTTGCATAAAAAAAATGATTTTATTTAATTAAATATAATTATGCCCAAATTATTAAAATAGCCTCCTAACATGAAATTAACCTCCTAACATGAAATGCAAATACAAATTTCAAATTGATTTTTTTTTGGTAAATGCTAATTGCACTTTCACCTGGGATGATCCTGCATCAGAAACGCCAAGTAGAAAGAAGTGTTTCATGAGTTGCACTTAGAAAAATTTGTAGACCTCATGTCTATCTTGTGCCTTGTCCACTATAGTATTTTTGTGCACCACTTTCTGCAAACTTACAACATTACCATGTTTCATCCTTCCTCTACTACCCATCATGTATTTCAAAGCATCAATTTTTTTTTCCAACCAATGTACTTCATCAAAATAAGAACTAACAATTAAACTTATACCTCCTCCAAAAAAATGTATTTATTTTCCTCATTTTCTATTCTACCTTTTTCAAATCTTTCCACCATGCCCCCTTCATGAAATTCCACTATTTCCATGCCTTGTGAAAGACATGACACTGTTGCAACCTATTTTTTTCACTCAAAACAACATTAGTACTACCATCAAAAGACTCAATTTCCACATTACCGACAAGGAATCATGATCACTAATAAAAACACTTTCACCTCCACTATTCTCAAACAAGGATTCTTTAGAAAACTGTTCATTAACCTTGACACTCCACTCTTCTAATTAAACTTTATCAAAAGTAGTTTATGTTGCAAGAAAATTTTCTATTCCTTCAATCTCTTTCTCATCAAATGAAATAATAAAATCAGATTTTACCTTACCCTCTACTGCTACCTTCATTCCACTTGAGATCTCTACTTCAATCTGAGTCAACAAATCACCTTTCTCATCTTCATCATGGCTAGCATTAACAAAGCCAATATATTCATACTTCATACCATTGAAAAGTTTGATTTCATCAGCTAAACAAGACCTTGCATTGTTACAAATCTTACCCATTTCTTCTTTCAATTACTTCAATTTGTGTTTCACTCCACCCTTCATCAATGTGTATATGTTGGCATAACCATTGTGTATTGCCTTCTTGTCAAATTGCCAAGGCCTTTCTAACAAAACATGAAAAGCATTCATAGGAATAATATCACATAAAATTTCACCTCTATTACCTCCTATATAAAGATTTACCATACTTTATTCATTGATCAAAATTTTCCTATCATATTGTAGTCATGCTATCCTATACAGATGTAGATGCCTTTTCTCTAGTTGCAATTTTCTCACCATCTTTTCAGAAATGAGATTGTCTATGCTACCTCCATCTATGATAACATTACATACCTTATTCTGGCACTTACATATTGTTCTAAACAAACTTTTTCTTTGAATGGATTTATCTTCATTCAACAAGGTTCTCTTGGCCATTAAAGTTTCACCATCTTCTGCTTCTTTAGAATGCGATGATTATACATCTTCTTTATTCACATTTACTGTTCTATTCTAATTTTTTGATCTTCTTCTCGATCTTTCCTCTTCATGAGGAAACTCATATGCTCTATGACCCTCTTCTCCATGTCGGTTGTAGCACCCCTCCATTTTTCTCTTTTGATCAGACAATGTTCTTCGTTATGCTTTGTTTTCTATTGGTACTTTGTCTATGATAATTGGTTACTATTTGATCGCTAATTGTAAAGCGATGTGGATGTTACATTTTTATGGGATTGTATTTTATTCTGATGTTATCATTATGTCATGCTTTAGATTAACATAGAGGATATTTGAATAATGTTGTTTTATGCTTTTGATTAGATTATTGATGTTAGATTCGTCAGTTTTATAACACTGTATTGGTGAAGGGGAAAAAATTGCACCACTTGCTTGCGAGCGCCTGTGATTCCGTGATTCCCTCTTCACGGTGTGTTTTATTATGATATATATGCATGCTCGATATATTCTTTCTTTGCAGGTTTACAGGTACAAGACATCAACTCCACCTGGTTTCAGAGGTTTGAGCATGTCCATTGCCCAATGGTATTTTAATTGGGAGATAGTAGCTAGGTTTTTCGTGTCAAGTCATCACCCTGGTCATAGTGCGTCGTTGGTTTTAAGTTGGGTTTGTTTGCTTTAATGTTGTTCAATTTTGCCTTGATATTATTTAAATTGCAAGTTGAAAAAAGGTAAATTAATGGAAATAGATATTTAAGTTTATTATTAAATTAATCTAGTTTATTATGTTAGAAGATGATAATTAATTAATTAATTTAATTTAATTAGTAAAATAATTTAATCTTTGGATTATATTTATTTTATTAAATTAATTGAATTAAGTTATTTTAGAAATGTTAGGTATTATATTTGAAATTAGTAATATGTTTTATTTTGAATTATTTGGAGGATTTGATGCAAAAGAATTTGGAAAGATATTTTTGTTTTTGTTTCAAAATATTTATGTTGGTGGTTGAAAGAGATATTTTCATGGAGTTTAATGGCTATAACCATGAAAGTCCAAGGAAGAAAAAAAAAAAAAGGAGAAAAAGAAAAGGAAGGAAGAAGAAATTCTGGTTTTTGGTTTTTGGAATTTGATTGTGGAGAAGCTCTTTTTGTTGTTTGGAAGGAGCTTGAATCTGTAGGGGAATCTTTACACCATTTCACATCCTTTCAAGCAATTGGAAACCAGGTTCTTGTTATTTAAATTAATTTTATTTTTGAAAAGATTCATAGATTTGATATCTTTGTTTGCAAAATGGTTGTTTGGGAAAACTCATAAAGCGATTAAGATGAAAAAATCCCATGTGAAATCTTTGTAGTAAATTGAAATCTCTATATTCAAATATTTTTCTCAAGAAAAAAATTGAATATTTGGCTATAAATGACCATTTAATTATTTGCTCTCTTGAATCAATGATTTTAATAAATATGTATATATATATATATATATATATATATATATATATATATATATATATATATATATATATATATATATATTGAAAAGTATATATACATATACATACATACATATATATATATATATATATATATATGAATTTATTTTGTGAAATATAAAACCCACTGTCAAATTTCATATTGGGCGAAAATCAAATTTTCGCAGGGTTTAAAGAAATAAATAAATTAAAAAACATGAATTTTTGGGAGGCTAGGGGCTCTCCCCACAACCACCCCATGGGAGGCACTGTGGAGGAGGCCGTGCCCAACGCTCCCTCAACATAGCCACACCCCATATGTTACGGGTTTGGCTGTGTTTAAACACAACCACACCCTTTTGGGGGTTCAATTGTGTTTAAACACAACCAATGGGGCAACTATGTGTAAACACAGTCCCCCCCACCAAATGGTTGGCGCGCCCCCCAAGCCACTGTGTGCCCTTGACCTTTTTAAAATTTGTTTTTTATTATTATTATTTTTTTATATGATATTTTATATTATTAAATATATATATAATATATATATATAGAAGTATATATTCATATATTTATATGTATATATATGTATATTTGTGTATATATATATATATATAATTATATATTATTGTTTGGAAATTTTAATATATAATGTTGAGTATATATATATATAATTACATGATTATGTATATATATTCAATATGTATATATATTTAGTTGATATTTTAAATAGGTGCATATATTAAATGCACAAATAAAAGATTTTGAAATAATATGTTTAATAGATGAAATATTTGATTTTAAAATGATATATTTTGGAAAAGAAGAAATTGTTTTAAAATAATATGTTTTAATAGAAGAAATTGTTTCTAAAATGAGATGTTTTAATGGAAGAATTAAATGTTCTTCATTTAAATGTAATTAAGGAATTGAAATAAATAGTTTAAATTTCCTTCTTTGTCTGAAAGAGACTTTATTAAATTAGTTTATTGAAACAATAAATTACTGTATTTTATTGAGGGAAATGGATTTAGGGAATCCAAAAATAGATTTAATTCTTGTTTAAATGGCTCTTTTAAATGTAATTTCTTCTGTTTTCATTTTGGGGGAAATTGTTTAGAAGCGTTAATAAGTCTTCCAGATGGGATATTTAAATCTTTGGGGTTGTCGTATTATTATAGTCAGCCTTTGAATTTCCTTGGGTAGTGCGTATAGTTGCATTCAGTTAATCACCCGGTTACCACGAACGGGGATGTGTTTCCTTTATGTTTTGGATAGGGATTTAATATCCTTAAGTGTGCACTAGTTTACCCTTGGGTTGTGGAGTTGTTCCACGTGTTGTCTTAGAGGAGTGGCTTTCAATGAGGGCCGACACACAAAGTGGTGCCAGGGTAACTCATTGCGAGTTAATTAATCCAGTGATAATGTAAATAAACTTATTAGAAGAATAGATAGTATTTAACACTTAATAAGAGTAATTGTGCCTCGCTTATAGACACAAGGGATTGTACAGACTTGGGATGGGACGAGAAGGCCTGGAACGACAAGATCATTATCTTGTCTCTACGAGAGATAACTGATTCCACATTGGTTTGCGTGAGGGGTTGGGAGTTATTAGAGGCTTTCAGGAGATCCCAAGATGGGGGTCGGGGCCTAAAAATACTTACCAGGATATCCCATGTAGCATTGTGATGACTCTTCTCCTAAGTCAGCAGTATGTTTGTATTAGTGATGCAATTGTTGAGTTAACTTTGGAAGCAATGTAACCATTGTGATAAGTGTTGTATTTGTATTTGAATAAGTTCAGTTGTGTTTTAGCATGTGTCTAGAGGTAGATGGTCTTGCCTAGAAATCCTTGTTACTATCTCTTAGCACGGGGGTGGGCCTTTGGGTACCACTTGGTTGGGTGGAACGTGCACCTTACTCTGTTGGGTTCTCTTCTTTGTTCGTGATGATGAGATTTCTAGTTAGAGAGCTCGTGGTATCCAATACATTTCATGCTTTATATTCTTTTCAGTCGATTCTTGTAATTATTATCCCTCATTTGTAACCGAGATAGAAGATTATATTGTGTAATCACACTTATTTGTTCTAACTTATTCAGGGAATGAGAGATGTAATCTTCCTTGTTAAATTATTGTTATATGAAATCTTATTGTATCTCTTATTGTTATGATATAATTTATCATGTATGGAATGTATGAGTCCTTAATTTATTAAGTAGATAAATGTTATGGATGCAATTATGTTGTATGCATGGGTTTAAAAGTAATCTCAATCTCGTAATATTAGAGGTTGTTGGCATTGGGTAGTGAACTTGCATGTTAATTGTACTTTAAACCAAAAAAATTGGTGCGTTTGAGTAGTTAATTGCACTTCCTCTAGGGTTACGTGGCAGGGCGTTACATTGGTGTAATTAATTACACCTTATTAAGTTTACTTAGGTTTCGCTTAGGTAATAATTAGTTTACTTAATTAATAAGTAAGTTTTATTTAGTTGAGCTATTTTTAGGTCAACATTAGGGTTATGCATACTTTGCTTTTATAAAGCAATTCATCTCATTTTAATTTCTCAATTCTGAATAATATCAATTTGCACATCTTCATGCAAAACTCTTCCTTTTTATTGTTTCTCTCTTGTGGATGTTTTTTTTTGGTTTGCATGTCTGATCTTGGTTTCTAACATGGTATCAGAGCCTTGATATGCAACCCCTTCTCAGATTTTGTAGAAAATAATTGCAGAGCACGTTCAGAGTTCCTTGAGGGTATCATGCTTTGAGATTATTGATGCAACATTTTGGATCAGGTCAGGCATCTCTATTGGATTCAGAGCACTGGAAAAAGTCAAGATTGGATTTTATTTTATTGATTTTGGTCATTGTTGAAGAAAATTTGTGAGGGTTTCAATCTTGATGATTTTTTGCAAGTTCTGGGGGCAACTAATTTTTCGGGGCACTTTGGCCAAAAACAGAGGTTACCATCTTGTTCGTAGCGGCCAAAAACCTTAACAACGCTTGTCGTTTGGTCGATTTCTGAGCTGTTGATCTGGAATGCATGTTTTTTTTGCTAGGGAGGTCGTACGACCTCCCTCGCATGCATTCTGAGGCATGTTTTTCAAAAAAATAAAAAAAATAATTAAAAAAAAATAAATTATTTTTTTCTGAATTTTTTGTGCCTCTTGTTCAAATGCAGATGGCCACCGAGCGGCCACTAGTTTGCCATCTCCGTCGGCCTCCATTGCCAATGCACCGCTGACCAACCTAGCCCCGTGGGCCCCCTTTGTAGAGCCTTTGGTCACATGGGGGACCGGGCGCTATGCGCCCAACCCCCAGTTGGCCTCCCAACACCCGCCCTAGTCATATTGGCGACCAAGGGCTCCACCATAGCCCCTAGCCCACCAGCTCTTGGTTGCACACAAGACCAGGGGCTTATTTTTTTTAAGCCCCTTGGGCTGCCTATAGGCCATATTGGCCTTCCTGGAGCAAGTTTCACCAAATCGGGCGTAACTTTTGCGTACGGTGTCATTTTTTCACAAACGAGATACTATTGGAAAGCTAATTCCGATGCCAATCTAGTGGTGGAGGTAGTTTTTTTTAATTTTTCTCTAATTTTATTTTTCAGGTATTTGAACTTAGATGAATCTTTTTTAGCTTCAGAGGGCATATCTTTTGACTCAGTTATCCTTTTTTCGCCATTCTCGAGGCATTGGAAAGCTAGTTCCATCCTCTACACAAAACTAAGGTCTATTTTTATTAGGGAGGTAGATGTGAATTTTTTTTTGTGCATGCACTCTATTTTTGTTTTCATGCACTAGGTTTGCATTTTCTCTTTAATTTATGCATGTTTTTGCATTCTCTCCTTTTACAATCATGGGTTATTGTAATAAATGAACTGATATAAAGTTCCATCAGGGGGATTTTATTGCATAATAATATGATTAGAGTGTAGTTTCACTTTGATCTCATCTTGATTTTGATGACAACTCGTATGGGTTGTATCTAGATTTTGTTGTTTCTTTTGGCCACATCTTGTTCATAGCTTGACACATATCAGATTCACATCAGTTCACATATAAGATTGAGAGTCTATGGTTAATGATCTTGAATCACATCAGATTCACATCGGGTCACATCTCAATTTGAGGGCCATTAAATTTATGGTTAATATTTTAGAATCTTTATGGTACTTGCTCCTATGGATTAGTTTTAGTCACAGTTTGACATCGACATCGAGATACACATAACTTCCAGATTCTTTCATCATATCATTCCCCCTTATGGGGGGCATATTTTTTCATCTACTATTGCTTCATAGATTCCAGGGTTGTTCCCATTTGTGAGTTTTCTAGTGTTTCGTGGGATCAAGTCTATTGTTGCTTTATCATGATTCCTTGAGTCAATCAGTGACTCTCATCTGGTTTCAGTAGTAAACATAAGTATCTTTCCTTTCTTGCTGGATTCAGGTTCTAGTGTTGTGTTACTCCATAGTGTTCTCCCAGTGCTTCTTTGTAGCAAGTCATCTCATTGAGTGGGGGGGTTTTTCCCATTGGGTTTTCTCCTCTTTCCCATTCATTGCATTTGTACATGGGTACCTGATCAGACCTTGTTGTCGGGACTCATTCATGCTTTCTTGCATTCATCTTAGCATTAGGTGCATGCTTTTTTAGTCTCCCTGAGGTGCACTTAAGGGAGGGTGTTGGTGTAATTAATTACCCCTTATTAAGTTTACTTAGGTAATAATTAGTTTACTTAATTAATAAGTAAGATTTATTTAGTTGAGTTGTTTTTAGGTCAACATTAGGGTTATACATACTTTGCTTTTATAAAGAAATTCATCTCATTGTAATTTCTTATTCTGAATAATATCAATTTGCACATCTTCATGCAAAGCTCTGCCTTTTTATTGTTTCTCTCTTGTGGAAGGATTTTTTTGGTTTGCATGTCTGATCTTGGTTTCTAACACTCCACACTTAAAACAAGTTCTTCTAAAGGTATCTCTTCCAAATCCTCTACCCGATCTTCCTCTACCTCTTGAATTTTGATCTCTAGGACTATATGAATCTTCATATCTCTAATTTTTGTTGTTTCCTTGGTCTTCTCTTTTCTGATTTTTTTAATTATTATTTGCACCATATGATCTTCCTTCAACCTCCTCATCATGACCTCTTTCTCTTTGCTTACTTTCATATCTTGTGTTCATTCTTTCATCAATTTTTGAGGCAATCTAATAGGAATCTTCTATTGTGAAAAATCTCACCAAAGTCATCTCTTGTATGCTTGGTCTCAAACCATTAATATATCTCACAACATTCTCCTTAGTTTATTTTGTATGTCCTTTTCTAATCAGGATCCTATGAACTCCTCCATATATTCTTACTATTTTGGTCCCTTGTTTTAATCCTTACATTTTTTTGAACAAATAAAGCTCATAGTCTACCAAAATTAACTGTCTTTTCATTTTCTCCACCATTATATCCCTTAGTAATTTTCTCCTTGTCTCTCCTTCCTCTTTCCAATTGAATCTCTCCACCAAATTAAAGCACGTCCTTTCAATTTGGTTTTTGCATACCTCACTCTGTCAAGATCCTCAACTTCTTCAAACTCAAAGAACTCTTCCATGTCATTGATCCAGTCCACTAACTCTTCCATGTAGGAATATCAATTTTTGGTCTTTTTCCCATCCTTGATAGGGCAATCAATAATGGGTCATTGGCAATTGTTGCTGCTGCATTTCTTTGCTCACTTGTTTGGCTGACATCCTCTAAAGTTTCTTCTTCCTCACCACTTACTGGTTCTCTTCAATGTGCAAAACCTCTTCTAATTTATTCTTGTAATAATTTCATCTACCTTCTCAAGGCTTTAAAATCATTATCACTAACAAAATTATCGCCTCTTCCTCTACCACTACCACATGGGGCTTCTCTTGCATGCATTTTTCTACACACTCACAAGCTCAATCTTGGCGCAAAATGCCTCTCTTCGGTGATTCACACACTCAAAATATTCCCTATTTGATACCAATGATGAAAGAGGGGTTTTCAATTACCCTCTTTTTGAAAACAAACAGTCAAAATATCCTCAATAGTGCATACAAATAAAAAACAAAACTCATGAATTCACATTAAAATTTGCAGCCATAAATCTGCTCATAATAAAAATATGATTACAATGTCATTTTAAGTCAACAAAGGGTTGATGGAAAACAATATGTCATTCACATATTCTGAAAATGAATTGAAAGCAAGCTAAAACAACAAAAAACAGACTTTGTGCTTTATTAGCACCTCCAAATCTGCACTTTTCCTCTTCCAACAATCACCTGCAACTCTTCAAGTCTCAAAAATTGTTTCTTCAAATTTCAATGGCTGCAATAACCCTTTCAAAATGAAACAAAAAACTTCAATAACCTATTGAGAAATTCCATGCCCAACTTTCCAACCTCCCAAAACCTGCAACAACAAATGAATGGCCAAAACATGCAACAAAACCCTTCTCCCAAAAATCCAAAAAACAAATTTTCCCTCCCATTTGGAAAAGTCAAAACCCCCTCTTGGGAATTAGTGGTTTCAATAATAGAAACCATTCTTACCATTTTGTAACTCCACCAAATAACCAATTTTTTTTTTTTTTTGATTTTTTTCAAAAATGCGACTACATCTCCATTTCCTAACTTGTATAAAAAAAATGATTTTATTTAATCAAATATAAATATTTCCAAATTATTAAAATAGCCTCCTAACATGAAATGGAAATGCAAATTTCAAATTGATTTTTTTTTGTTGATGTTGATTGCACTTTCACCTAAGATGCTGCCGCATCATTGTATAAGAGAAACCAATGGACATCTAAGAATTTTTAATATAAGATTTCATAATCTATAATCAATATTACTAATCCTTACAAACCTATAGAATCCATAGCTATTTAGATGTATCTTGTGTTGATGCATACAACTTCTGTCGAATCACTTCCAGGCTGTAATAAAATAAATATAGCCTTATGGCTATTTAATTTATTCAATCGATTTAATCTATGAAGAGGCTCTTCATAAAATTGTAATAAAATGAAATGATTTTTATTATTTAATGATTAATATTTAATTATTAAAGGCCAACTTCTTATAGAAAATTGTGCCCTTCCAAAAGACGTTTTTCTAAAGGGCACATCCTTTTCTTGGGCCGACTTCCTTGATGAAAAGACACGCCCTTATCTCACTTACCTAAAAATACAAGGTGATGATCATTCATTCGATCATCAAGTTTATTATCAAGTTCGCATTCTGTAGAAGAAGTTCAGGCGCAAGCAGTAGATCATCATTCTGTAGTAGCAAGTCAATTTCAAGGAGAAACATATTCATTTGTATCTTGCATCTAAGAGAGGTGTTGTTATTCATTGTATCAAATCGGTATTGTGTTGGGCCTGAGTTGTAAGTAGATTTTTGCTCTTATTCTATCAATATATAAGAGACATTTTGGTTGGGTTTTTCTCCCTCAGATTGAAGGGTTTTCCTAGGGTATCTTGTTGTGTTTATTGTCTTGAGTGCTACATTGTCTGATTGCTTTTAGTTTATATATTTGATCATTAAAAAATAGCATGGTATCAGAGCTTTGACCAATACCTCTTGCAGCCAACCTAGACTCCTCTTGAATATAGTTCGCCCTCAAATGATCAAACTTAGGGAGTTTTGATCTTGCACTTATACCTTGAATGTATGACTCCCAAGATGAAGGAAGACCATTGAGGGCCAACATGGTCAAATCCTTTCTATCAACAATATACCCAATAGCAGAGAGTTGATCTCTCAACTCGGTGATGAGAGATTCAAGTGTTCAAGTAATAATTGGAGATGATGCAAGTTACTTTGTGAAATGTGTCAAGACCTCCACCATTCACCTAGATTCAAGAATCACCTTGCAGTTGAGTGATGTACTATTTGTACCTGGCATCAAGAGGAACCTTGTCTCAATTGCAACCTTAGAAGACAAGGGGTATCAAGTTGCATTCTTTGAAGGAAAAGTTCTTGCATGGAAAAATAACTCTAACATAAAGACAACTAGTGTGATTGGTGTTCGATAAGAATATCTCTACAGGCTTTCCACTCGTCCTCAACAAGCCTTGTTGCATGATGCTTCAAGTTCATGTGAGCTTTGGCATAGAATATTTTCTCACATTCACTTCTGTGCTCTTCCAACCTTGGAGAAGATGGTCACTGACATTCCCAAATTGAGCCAGGAGCATGAAGGTACTTGTTGAGGATGCGCATTGGGTAAGAACACTAAAAGACCTTTCCATAATAGTGAAAGTAGATCTAAATGTATTCTAGATCTTGTTCATTTTGATTTGTGTGGTCCAATGTCTATTGCTTCTTTGAGTGGTTTCTTGTATTATGTAATTCTTATTGATGACTACTCTAGAAAGACTTGGATTTATTTCTTAAATACTAAAGAATCAGAGGAAGTACTTGAGAGATTCAAGAAAATCAAAGCTCAAGTAGAAAACTTGTCCGAGAAGAGGATGAAATTTATGAGATCCAATAATGGCAGAGAGTACATTTTTGAAAGCTTCCGTAACTTTTGCATTGAAGCAGGGATTAAGAGGGAGTTATGTGTCCCTTACAATCCTCAAGAAAATGGTGTAGCAGAAAGGAAGAACAAATCCATTGTAGAAGCAACTAAGGCCATGATTCATGATCAGGATCTACAAACCTTCCTTTGGGCCGAATCTTCTAAGAGAATTGTGTATGTCCTGAATCAATGCCATCATCATATCTTGGAGGACATGACACCTGAGGAAGCCTTCATAGGTGTAAAGCCTAAAGTCAGTCATTTGAGAATATTTGGTTGTCCTGTGTATATTCATATTCCTAAAGATAAAAAGGATAAAATTGGAACCATATGGAAAGAAGGGAATATTTTCGGGCTACAGTGAGACTTCAAAAGCCTCCAGAGTTTACATTCCTGGTCATAAGTTAATTGAGATCAACAAGGATGTTGCATTTGAAGAAGATGTTGCATTCAAGAGATCCAAAGGTCATCATATGGAGATAGACAATGAAGACCAAGAGTCTCCTCGTGACATGGAAGTTGACCATCCTGAGATTCAGAGGGAGACTACTGATCCAAAAGAAGATGATGAACCGATTGAGCCTTTGGAACCTATTGATGGGCCTACCGAAATTTCCATTAGTAGAAAGAGACCTCTATGGGCTAGGCGAACAATGTAGGAGGCAAAATACTTCATAGCTCCTAGAGGAACTTTCAGAGAAAGAAAAAGACCTCAGAAGTTTTCTAACTATGTTGCCTTGATGAGTCAAATGATTGAGTTTGAACCTTCCAGTGTTGAGGAAGCTACAAGTCAGAAAGTTTGGAAAGATGCTATGTCTGAGGAATATCACTCTATCCTCAAGAATGATGTTTGGGACATCGTACCTAGACCTGAAGACAAATCTGTGGTATCTTCTAAATGGATCTTCAAGATCAAGCATGCAACAGATGGGAGCATTGCGAAGTACAAGGCTAGATTTGTGGCTAGAGGATTCCCATAGAAAGAAGGGATAGATTATGAGGAAAATTTTGCCCCAATTGCTCATTACACATCCGTCAGGACCATCATTGCTCTTGCAACATCTAAGGGATGGAAGATACACCAGATGGACATGAAGACAAAATTTCTAAATGGTGTAATTGAGGAAGAGGTATACATTGAGCAACCTAATGGCTTTGAGGTTCATGGGAAGGAGTCTCATGTTTGCAGGCTGAAGAAGGCATTATATGGCCTTAAATAGGCTCCTCATGCTTGGTACAAAATAATTGATCAATATATGATGAGTTTGGGTTTATCTAAGAATGATGTAGATTCTAACCTTTACTTCAAAGTGATTAATGGTGAAGCATTGATCTTAGTTTTATATGTTGATTATCTAATTCTTATTGGAGAAGAACACCTCATTTTCAATTGCAAGAAGGAGCTAGCTTCTGAATTTGAAATGAAGGATCTTGGACTCATGCACTACTTTCTTGGCTTAGAAGCATGGTAGAAACTTGATGGAATAATTCTGAGTGAAGGAAAGTATACTATTGACATTTTGAAGAGATTTGGTATGATGGATTGTAAATCCATGTCTACGCCTATGGAGACCAACTTTCAGAAGCTTAAGGAGGCTACAACTAGTTTAGATCTGGTGGATCATACTATGTACAGGCAGTTGATCAGATTGTTGATGTATCTAGTCAATACTAGACCATATATTTGCTATGCAGTGAGTGCACTTAGTCAGTTCATGTGCGAACCAAGGAAAATTCATCTAGTTGCAATAAAGCATATTTTGAGATACTTGCATGGAACAGTTGGATATGGCTTGGGGTATTCTTTTGGTGTGGACTTGAAGCTACATGTTTATACTGATTTTGATTGGGTAGGGTGTGTCACTGATCGGAAAAACACCTCTAAATGTTGTTTCAGTTTAGGGTCTGCTATGATCTCCTGGTGCAGCAAGAAGTAGTCTTTAGTGGCACTGGGCACCACAAAGGAAGAGTATATTGTAGCTTTTATGGCAGCTCGAGAAGCAGTGTGGCTTCATAAGATTCTTGCAGGATTGTTTGGACAATCATTGGAGCCTACTATCATTCATTGTGATAATCAAAGTTGTGTGAAGCTTTTTGCCAATCCAGTGTTTCATGACATAACCAAGCATGTTGAGATCAAATACCACTATATCAAAGATATGGTATTGAGGAAAGAAATTCAGTTGATATACATTAGCACTGATGAGCAGACGATATACATTCTCACCAAGCCCCTCTCCAGAGTAAAGTTTGTGTACTTTTGAGACAAGATTGGCATTGTGGAGAATGAAGCCCTAATTGAGAGGGAGTCTTAGCTTCAATGATCTATGATTTTATTTAATACATTTCTCTCTATAAGAGAGATTTGAGGTGCAAGCCCTTGTTTCCACCCTCTGGGAGAGCCATGGTGGATGCCATGTGTGCGACTCCATGACAACATCACGTGAGAGAGTCTATGATGATTTTCTTGTAATTATGTTTTCACCCTCTGGGAGAGCCATGGTGAACATCACGATGAGGTGACAACATCACATTGAGTGATGAGTACTTGTACATACCATACATGGGTGTAGCCATGATGGTTGATATCACGATGAGGTGATATGCTTATTTTCTCACATGGGTGTAGCCATGGTGATTGACATCATGATGAGGTGATATGTCTTGTAATAGCTGGAAGTATTTCTCCCTAGTTGAGAGGGAGTGTTGATGCATACAACTTCTGTAGAATCACTTCTAGGTTGTAATAAATTAATATAGCCTTATGGCTATTTAATTTATTCAATCGATTTAATCTATGAAGAGACACTTCATAAACTTGTAATAAAATGAAATGATTTTTATTATTTAATAATTAATATTTAATTATTAAAGGCCAACTTCTTATAGAAAATCGTGCCCTTTCAAAAGAAGTTTTTCTAAAGGGCATGTCCTTTTGTTGGGCCGAATTCCTTGATGAAAAGACACGTCCTTATCTCACTTGCCTACAAATACAAGGTGATGATCATTCATTCAATCATCAAGTTTATTATCAAGTTCACATTTTGTAGAAGAAGTTAAGGTGCAAGCAACAAATCATCATTCTGTACCAGCAAGTCGATTTCAAGGAGAAACATATTCATTTGTATTCTGCATCTAAGAGAGGTTCTATTATTCATTGTATCAAATCGACATTGTGTTGTGTCTGAGTTGTAAGCAAATTTGTGCTCTTATTCTATCAATATATAAGAGACATTTTGGCTGGGTTTTTCTCCCTCAAGTTGGAGGGTTTTCCTAGGGTATCTTGCTGTGTTTATTGTCTTGAGTGCTGCATTGTCTGATTGCTTTATGTTTATATATCTGAGCATTAAAAACTAACATCTTGTGGCTCTTAACTCTCTTAATATCCATGTTTTTGGGAGGACATCTGCTTTGAAATAAAGGAGGGGTTAAAATTTATTCAAACAATAAAAATACAAAGTAGGGGCATTAAACAACCCTACCAAGTTCCACTAATTGATCCAATTGGTGAGAAAAACCTATAGGTAATTGATCCTTCTCCCTAATATTCTAGTTTTGCATTTGATCAAAAGCCCATCTAGCCAGACAATATGCTACACCATTCCATTCCCTAGGGATGTGAGTAAAAGTAAAAGACTCCAAAGAATCACACAAATGAAGAATCTGGTTAACCATCAACACCAACCTCCAACTAACATCCTCAAAGTACTGACGAGTCAACAAATGCACCACCACTTGTGAGTCTGATTCACAGATGAGACGTCTCCATCCAAGAGCACAAGCACGCTCCACAACATGCAAAATAGCTGAAGCCTTCATCAAATTATTCGTATGATGACCTTTAAAAATAGAAAAAATAATTGAATAGTCCCCATGCTATCTTTTCCCACTCCACCAATGCCAACAGGACTAGGGTTGCCCCACGAAGACCTGTCCGTGTTGATTTTTAGACTGCCTTGCGGAGGAGGGATCCACCTCCCCACCCTATTGATCTTCTGGAGAGGGCATCTGCATCTCTTCCTCATGAGTTGGTCGTGTGGAGGAGGAAGATGAAACCTGGTGTAGCAACCAACATTAGTAGGATCCACAACCACCGAAAGGTCACACTTTGCCGAAACAATTTCCCCCAAAGAGTGGAGAATCTTCCACCACAAATTTTGGGTCTCCAAAAGCACATCTTGAAAGATCCGTTGATTCCTCTCCAACTAGATATGCCAAAGAATAAGGGAAGGGCCAAGAGTCCAAGCAACCTGAAGAAAAGAGGTTTTGATTGGGGCCTTGCCCCATTGGTCAAAGAACTCAACCAAAGATGTGGCATGCCAACAAGCTTGATTCCACACCTCCCACTACAAATGCCAAATATGTCTAGAAAAGGAACATTGGAAGAAGAGATGAGACACACTCTCTTCATTAGCAAGACATAACACACACAATGAGGGGCCCTGAAAACCACACTTGCATAAATTATCCCAAGTAAGACAATGATTGTGGACCACCAACCATAAGAAAAATTTACATTTGGGCCAAGAGAACTTGTACCAAATGTGCTTAGACCAGGAAATTGGAATGTCCCCAAAAGTCCGCTGCAACAACTCACCATACCCAACAAAGACATAATTTTTTCCAAACAAATCACTACTTATATTACTAATCATTTATCCACAAGCCAGGATTTGTGAAAGATAACTTGTTCCCCAATCATATTGAGTAGAAGCTCTTTCTTCTCTTTGGCAACCAACAACATACAACCAAATTCCCACGCTAAATAAATGGCTTCTCATCATATGCCAATCATCAATCTGCTTCTTGGGATGACTAATTATTTCAAATACCTGCTACAACCACAATTAGTTGTTCAATCCTAATGAGGCCATGAAATTTCCTCCAATCTCTCAAGTTATGCTAGCCACACAATTTAAACCATCATACATGAACAATAAATTCTCACAGTTTAGAGCAACCAAGCAAGTGAACCTCATTGGAAGTCAATATAGTGTGCCAAAATTCATGAACAATTAGATGCTAGCTAGTAATCCTCAAACACAAGCTCACCTAACACCATAAAATCAATCTTTTGAATCAAAATGTTTATTTGGATAGTTTTAAAAAAATTGTCCAATAATTTAATAATGATGTTTCAAACATGTAGAGAGGAAACACAATGAATTAGGGAAGTTTTGGATATCAACAAATAATTAACAACAAATTCTAATGCAACCATCAATGGAATACCTATCCATATAATGGTGGTTTTGATCCTTGTGTAGAAAATGTAAATAGGAAAGGGAATAAGTGTGAAGCGATAATTAATAGTGCACAAATCAATGATTGGAGGCTTTATTCTAGTAATAATCACAATGAAATGGAATATCCTCAATTCCACACAAACTTTGATATATTTCAGTCAAGGTCTAAAAAAGATTAGAAACCAACTTCTCAAGGAAATTCAAGTCAAAACTATGCAAACTTTGGTGTTGTTTACATGTTGGAAACACACGACCTTTTTAAGAAAAATGAAGAAAACAAGTTTGATGAAAATATTGACAAAGTCGATGCATATCGGTAATACTATAAATGTGAAATTATGCTTTGAGAAATGGGATAAAGGAGCCCTTGAAAAAATGGATAGTTGTGCCTTTAAATATAATGTTCTCTTTGTTGCTTATATAATTATTTTTCTTGGAAAAATTAAACAGTTCTATTTTCAACCTTTGCTTCTTTCTTTTTCTTTTTTCTTTTTTGCCTTTTTATCTCTATTGGTCTCTCACTTCATCATGTTCATCATGTTCATCTCATTTTTCCCTTTTCCCTTTTCATGTTTCTATGTTTATTCTTTTTTTCTCTTTCTTAATTTGTTTTCTTTTAGCCCCCCCTCTCTCTCTCTCTCTCTCTCTCTTATTTATCTCTTTTCTTTGTGTTTTTTACATACACCCTCTTTATATGTATTTATCTCATTCCCCTCTTATCCTCTTATTTTTTATTTATTTTTTTGCTTTCTTTCCTGATTTTTATGTTTTGTTTCTTTATAGAATCTTATAATTATTTTTTCTTTCTATCATTTTTTATTTCTCTTTCTTATTTATCTATATTTTATTTTAATTTTCCCCCTTTCTACCTTTAACCACTTTTTTCTCATATTTTTTTCTTTCTAGATATTTCATTTTTATCCATTTCTATCAAGATCTACTTTTATATTTGTTCTCACTTTTCCTTTCTCAATTTTCTTATTTTCTCTTTTCTTTCTTTATTTATTTTTTCACTATCACTTTTTCTTTTTCTTTATCATTATTTTTATTTTTCCTTTCTTGTGTTTTCTCTTTCTTTCTAACTTGTTCTCTTTCTATTTATCCTTTAATATTTCTTCATCACCCTTGATTGATTTATTTATCTTCCAATCTTTTTGACTTTTTGTCCTCTTTTTTCTTTATTTCTTTGTTTATATTTTTTTGTCTTTTTCTCTCATTACTTTTATCTTTTATTTCTTGGTTTCTTTCAATCTTTATGTGTTTACGGTAATTTCTTTCTTTTTACCATTTTTCTCTCTTTACTTATTTCTAATATTTATTTATTTATAATTTCGTTTAGACTTATTTCTCTATTTGTTTTACTTCCCCCTTCCCCTCATCCTTTTTTATGTCACTTTTTCATTATTTTTTCTCTTTATTAGTCGATTTTTCTTTTTGCTTTCAACCTATTTCTTTCACATATTTTTCATTCTTCCTCTCTTGTTTTTGTCTTTTTTTTTTCTTGTCTCACTTTCATACTTTGTTTATCTATTATTTTTCTCTCTTTCTATTTATATATATCTTTTTTCATTTATCTCTCATTACCTCTTTCTTCATCTATCTATCTTTATTTTTCTTTTATTATTTTCTTTTAGATATTTTTTTCTCTTTTCAACTTTTCTTATATTTTCTTTTTAGATTTGCTTCTAAATTTTATTTCTCTTTATTAAAATTACCTTTCATTTCATTTATCTCTCATCTCTTAGACTTATTTTCTATCTATTCTCTCCCTCTCTTCCTTTTATGCCCTTTATTTATTTTAGCGTTTTTCTTGTGTTTCTCTTTGTTTGTTTTTAACCTTTCTTTAACTTTAAACTATTTTAGTTTATTTTCTTCATTTATTTTTTCTTTTTCTTTAGTTTCCTTTATTTGTTTCTTTATGTCGAGATATGTTTACCTTTCAATATGTATCTATTTTTTCTAATTTCTTTCAATTTATGTTTATTTCTCTTTCTCTTTTTTTATATGGATGTAGTTTGTTTAACTTTGTATTTTTCTTTACACATGCCATCTTTTTTCCTAATCAAAATTATAATTTGTGTTTCTCTTTTCTTATTTGAGTATCTCAAGTTGTCTCTTTCTCCATTTCCTTAACTCTTTCTTCATCTCTTTCTTTACTTTTTTCTTTTTTTCTCTATTTTTATAAATCTAAGTTATTTGTCAAGTAGGGGATATTTTTATATTGTATCATATTGTATCATATTATGTCATGTATTATATGGATTCAATAATGTAATTTTTGAGTTTAGCTTTGTAATGCCCATAATTGATGTTGGAAAAAAAACACAACTAACAATTTTTTTTTTTTGAATAAAGTAAATGATGACACAAACACTCTCCAAACGTTTTACCACGTATTACTAAGTTCACACTTATTTCTTTATGCAAGCCTAAAGCTAGACGTTGATATCGACGTTACTTCTAACCCAAGTATCAATGTCAATAATTAAATCTATGGCTAAACATATATTTATGTTAATAATTATCATGGGAATTAAGATTCCAATATCCAATTTGCAACTCATAATGGCTCGTTCATTAATCGTAGCATCGCTTGAAATTGTACTAGTACTACTTCTAATATTTCCACCATCATTATTATTGAGTTTATTCTCGACACCCTCGAGATTACCAAAAAAAAGATGATTATTATTACTAATGTTCTACTAACCCCGAGGAGTTAGTTAAATTATCATTGTTTTATTTACTTGTTTAAATATCATTTTTAAAAAAAATTCCTTTATCCACTTATATATTATATATATAATTACTCTTTTATATATACTCTTACTTTAAGCATAACAACTATATTTACGTTAAGGAGTAATTTAAAATATTCTCTACCCCTTTATTAAGGGGATCTTAAAGCTTGAGAGCCACGTGGATAATCCTAAATGCTATGGTTAGAAGTTTTAGAATGTTAAGCAATATATTATTGTTTATTTAATTAATACTATACTTACCTTTTTAGCCACGTAACCTACTTTTTAACTTTGGCATATCATTCTTTTAAGATTTACTTAAATGTTTTCTTTTTAACAAAAAAATAAAAGACTATACATACTAATTATTCTTAAGAATGCATATTCATCATTTTGCCTTTATCTAATTGAAACACTTTATAATAGCCTATTTAAATGGTATCAATTTGATAGCCATATTTGCCTTCTTCCACATAGTGAATCGGTGAAAATATGCACGTATATTGAACTCAAAATCGTGCCTAAGATTTCGGCGACGTGGCAATGAATATGGGCAAGCGACTAAGCATAGGTTTATTTTTAGTGTAGAGCACAACCAAGGAAAGGTAGGTTTAAGCAAGTTTAATTTATTTAAGTGGCACCAATTTGATAGCCATATTTGCCTTCTTCCACATAGTGAACATGTGAAAATATGCACGTATATTGAACTCAAAATCGTGCCCAAGATTTCGGCGACGTGGCAATGAATATGGGCAAGCGACTAAGCATAGGTTTATTTTTAGCGTAGAGCGTGACCGAGGAAAGGTAGGTTTAAGCAAGTTTAAATTATTTTTGCGTCCATTTCAAATGATGAGTGCCAATTCAGTGCATAAATCAAAAGGGTATTGTTGGATATCTTTCTCCCATTCTACCCTAATCCGCTACATTATGAAAACCCTAGTATAACAGTATTTTCGCTTGCAACAAACAAGGAGAATGTAGAAGTAGAAGCCGAACGCCAAAGATTCTATGGTCCATGTCTCATAGACCAATTCCCTTGAGCATATTGCTGACTTGCAAGAATAACCTACATCGATGGGTAAGACTGTTTTTTTTGTTCTGTTGGTTAAGCATTACATATATATATATATATTTGTTCTCTTTGCATAAGCTGTGATAGAGGATAACAAGAGCGGGAGGTGATGCCAACCGAGCCACCCCCCACCCCCCCTCCCCAACATACTATTTATTTATTTTATTATTATTATTTTTTTAATTTATTTATTTTACTATCAACGAATTTAAATATGTTTTTTCTTATAACCTGAACTCATACACAGGTCTAGCTGGCCAGGCAGACACATGAAGAGAGGGGACTATGTGAGACCTATGCCCATTTAAATCACACCATTTACACGGTTGGCTTAGAGCGGGATGTAAGGCAGGATTAAGAGGAAATACAAGATGTCACAGATTTCACAAAACAACGCCCTTGTGATACAGAGAAATTGATGCATTCCATCCAAATTGTTTCTTTGAAAACCTAAAAAAATGTAAATCATTTAGTACTATCTTTTATTAAGCTATCTTCATTTGTACATTCTATTTTATCTGCTAAAGTAGCTCTTTCTTTTATCAACACAGTTTTATACGATATCAATAAATGAGATTTTATTTTTTTATAAGACAATGATACAATTTTATCCTATCCATACACCAGAATTCAAAGTATGTCAAATATTAGTTTACACAGATTTCAGACGAGGTTTCTCAGAAGATGCAAACAAAAATTTAATGGTCACAGAGGTTCATTTATATATACCTACATACATACATATATATAGATGTTTTTCATATGTAAAATATAGTCTTTCCCTGAACCACATACTGTATTTTCTATAGGAGTAACAGAAAATAGAGACTTCAACTTTTGTTTTTCATGATATTCACAAGGTCAAAATTCTGAAACATAAGGATTATAACTTGGATGCCATGCACAAATTTTAAACATGTTCCACACACAACCAAAGATCTATATTTTGTCATTTTTCCTTTTACAGGATGATACCTTTAGTTTTGTTCTCCCTAGTTTAGCAAAGGATCTTACATAGAACTTGAAATACTTGAAAATAAATATCTACCTGCAGGAAGTACTTGAACACGTACATATATATTTTTCTTTCCTACTCAGCACATAAATACTTATTCATACACCACACACCCTATTGTGTATAAGTAAAATAGTCTACTGTATTGAAGTAAAAAGGGAACAGTGATATTCAACTATTCTTGATAGCAACTTTAAGGCAATAGAAAATATGCATTTATACAATATCATATCATTTTCCTAACATCAAATCACCAAAAAATTTCTTTTTCTTGTTCACAAACACGCAGATACAATGCTCAACATTAGCTTATTTAAAACAACAAACATTCTAGAGGGCAGGTTCCTCTTGAAACTTTACAATAATAGCATTCCTCCAAGCACCATTGGTACTCTTAAATCTGCAAACTCCTCAACTTGCTACCT
This sequence comes from Sequoiadendron giganteum, assembly GCA_007115665.2. NCBI lineage: Eukaryota > Viridiplantae > Streptophyta > Pinopsida > Cupressales > Cupressaceae > Sequoiadendron > Sequoiadendron giganteum. The sequence continues at coordinate 116,223,703 of CM021109.1, forward strand.
ACACAATACATAAGTTCTTTTTTCCATAGGCCATGGGTGCTCACCTCCCAACCTTTGGTTGGAAAACCAACCACCCCTGAGCTTGGAGGCAACATGGGAACCGGGCACAAAAATTTCCAAGACCAAACAATCATTCAACCAGATATTTTGCACACAAGAAACTTCACACCCACCCAAGGGAAATTTTACATAACAAAGAGTTCATTATGAACCTAGAACAGGGAATGGAGGGTGGACTACACACTCCATTATGGGGACTCAAAATTAAACACCATGGATAACCATCACAAGTTTTCAACACTTCATTACCAACCCTTCTTTCACATCTCTTTATCCACCCAAACCACCCTTCACATTTCACAAAGCATATGGGTAGTCATATCCTTTATTTTACCTCTCCATTATAAGGAGGAATGACGTGTCACCATGAAGGTTCCTCTTTCAACCATCCCCAACTTGGGATGCTCTTCCGAAATTTGGGTGAGCCTATGCCATTACAACCCTTTTCCCCTAACAATATACACAAAACCAAATTTAAAGGAAGCATTTCAAAACACACAAATACATGTACATAGCTTACAAATTTAAAAACACAAGAAGCAAAAGGGGTGTGGTGATCCTACCTTCAACCCGAGCTTTGGAAGGAAGTGATGAGAAAGGGAACAATTCTTCCTCCTCCAAGCTTGCTCTCTAATCTTCGAAGCCAAATCCAAGAGCCCTCAAAAAAAAAAAAATCACAACTCCATCAACAAAGAATGCCAAAAAAAAAAACCCCAAAACCCTTGTTCTTGGTTTTCCTTATAAGAATTCAAGTTTGAATTCCTTTGAATAGAGAAGTGAAACTTGTCACTCATCCATTCACTCTCCCAAGCACATTCATCCATGTGTGCTCTCACATGTGTGAGAACTTGGGAGACTTCCAAGACAACATAGAGAAGTGGGAATGGAAAGGGACTAGTCCCCATCCTACTTCTCAAAACCTTATTTTCTTCAAACCTTTTGAAGGCCTCAAAAAAAGTGCTCAATCATGGAATTGACTTAAACTTTTGAGCTAAAAAAATACCTAACCCATAGGTACTTGACCTAGGGAGCTTAAACCCATAAAAATACTTTAAAAACATAAATTTTAACCCCCCAAAAGTGCCCTAAAGTTCAAATCCAAGTTTGTCCATTTGGATGGACAACTCACCATCTAGATGGATTGACATGATAATAAAAATCACTTACAAACATTCATAAACAACATTACGAATAAAATACATTACATAATGGAACTATAGTCCTTTTGTATGGACTATAGCTCGATTTCACTGGTTAATTATTCAGGGTTCCCAAAGGTTACCTCCAATTTCTATTGGCCATGGAAAGTGTACCTACACACTCGGTACACACATTAATCCATCCAATAAATCAAATTTCAAAACAATTGAATTACCATTTCATATACACAAGTTTCCATTCAAATAAATCATATATCAAAACAATTGAATCGCCATTTCATATACTCAAGTTTCAGAATTTCACATAGCATATATATCTCATATCATAACTGTAAAAATCACTAATCACATATCATCCCCAATTCTTTTACCTTAATTTCAAATTGCAACGTGGTTCATTTATATCACATATTTCATTTGTTCATCATTTCAAAACCAAATTGAACAACCATAGTAACTAGCACAAAATTAGGTCAACCATCAAAACAAGCTAACTAAGCATGTAGCATAGCCATAATCAAATCATCATAAGAATTCAAATGTCTAAACTTCATAATCAAACCATCATAAAAACTCAATTGTCTAAAATATCATGTCCTAAATGGTATCACCAAACATAGTCAATAATACTAAAACTCAAAATAGTCTAAAAAATAAATGTATCATAGAGGTGGACCTCACATTCTCCCCCTCTAGGAATGAACTTCCTCTTGGAAGTTATCAAAGAGGTGGGGATATAAAGCCCTCAATCGTGAAGCATCCTCCCAAGTGGAAACAACCTCATCATATCGATCCCAATGGACCCTAACCTGGTCCAGCTCTCGACCTCGAAGGGACAACGTCCGTCGAGCCAAAATGCTGATGGGTTCCAAGGCCAACTATTCATCTGACTCCACCTGCAGAGCATCCCAATCCAAAACATGAGAGTCATCATGCACATAGCGTCACAATACTGATACATGAAATACATTGTGGATACACGATAGGCTAGGTGGCAAGGCTAGACGATAAGCTACAAGACCTATTCGCTCCAAAATCTCAAATGGACCTACAAACCCAGGTGCAAGCTTAGAGCCCTTTTCATAACAGATTGGACTCTTGTGTGGACACACTCTCAATAATACATGATCTCCTACTGAGAAACTTCGATCAACCCTCTTAGCATCAACATAATTCTTTTGTTGATCCTGTGCCTCTCGAAGGTGCTGCTTGATCAAATCCACCTGCTGCTCCATATCTTGTATCATCTCTAACACAATTTCCACTCTATCCTCTATGCGATCCCAACTTAAAGGAGTCTTGCATGGTCTACCGTATAAGGCTTGATAAGGTGGCATACCCAAGGAACTATGATGCCTATTATTATAGGCAAACTCAACCAGATATAAGTACTCCTCCCATTAGGACTGATGATCCATCACGCACATATGCAACATGTCCTCTAACACCTGATTAACCCTTTCTATGTAGCCATCTGTCTCAAGATGGTAAGCCGAACTGAAGTTGAGCTTGGTGCCCAATGCCTACTGAAATGAAGTCCAAAATAAGGATGTGAAAAGTGAATCTGTATTTGAAATGATCCTACAAGGAATTCCATGTAATTTGACAATATCATCAAGAAACACCCTCATAACTGCTGGTGTTGTATAAGTTGCACGCATGGGTGAGAAATGGGCCACTTTGGTCAACTTGTCAACAGTCACCATGATGGAATCATGACGACGTGAAGACAAAGGTAGAACAACAATAAAATCCATCGAAATGGTGTCCCATTTCCACTTAGGAATATAATGTGGGTACAATAATCCTGCTGGATGTTGGTGCTCTACCTTGACTCTCTTACACTTCAGGCATCGAGTCACATACTCTGTAATGTCACGTCACATCCCTACCCAATGGTATAACTGTCGAATATCGGCATGCATCTTCTTCACGCCTAGATGTGCTGCATACGGTGCCCTGTGTGCCTCTGATAAGATGACTGTACATAGATCACTAATGCTAGGTACATAGATATGACCTCTATGTCACAACAATCCATCTGGCTCCAGTGTGTACCCTACAAACTTGCCCTTAAGGGATCTCTATGACTGTATCTCAAGATGTACCTCTCTATACCACTCATCCTCTGCTAAGTGTTGAAGAATGCGCCCCCTCAAATCTGTGCCTAACGATATGGATGATAACTCATGTCTCCTCCTGCTCAATGCATCTACCACCACATTCTCCTTCCCTTTGATGTCCACAAAGTCATACTCACAAAGGAATTCCATCCAATGCCTTTGATGGGCATTTAGATTTGGTTGTGTGAAGATATACTGTAAGCTCTAATGTTCTGAATGAAGCTCGAAGTGGTGTCCTAAGAGAAAGTGTCTCGAACGGACTAATGCATGAACTAATGCTGTGAAATCTAAGTCATGAGTAGGGTAGTTCATCTCATGGGATTTGAGTTTTCACAACTCATGCGATCACTCTACCCTCATGCATAAGCACTGCTCCTAAACCATCCAATGAGGCATCAATACATACCATGAAATATGTTGATGGATCTGGTGCTGCTAAGATGGGAGCACTAGTAAGACGCTCCTTAAGGTTCTAAAAAGACCTATCACACTACTCTCTCCACTCAAACTTCTTCCCTTTCCATTGAAGGGAAGTAATAGGGTGTGCAATCCTAGAAAAGCTCTCAACAAAACACCGATAATAACCTGCTAAGCCCATGAAGCTCCTGACCTATGTCACCGTGGTAGGTGTTGGCCACTCTATAATTGCTCTAATCTTTGATGGATCTATGGAGATACCATCACCTGATATAATGTGCCCAAGATAATGAACCTTTGAATGAAAGAAGGCACACTTAGACAAGCTTCCATACAACTGATGCTCTCTCAAAAATTGTAACACCTGATGTAGATGCTCCTCATGCTCCTCCTCTGAACGTGAATATACCAAAATGTCATCCAAGAACACTATCACAAATCGGTCTAGGAAGTTACGAAATACCCCGCTCATGAGACTCATGAACACCGCAAGGGAATTCGTCAAACCGAATGGTACCACCGTAAACTCATAATGACCATACCTAGTCCTAAAAGCTGTCTTATGTATATCTGCATCTGTAATCCGCAATTGATGATATCCAGACTTAAGATCAATCTTAGAGAATACTCTAGCACCCTGTAGCTGATCGAATAGATCATCGATCCTCAGAAGAGGGTAGCAGTTCTTGATTGTCACCTTATTTAACTGTCTGTAGTCCACACAAAGTTGAAGGGATCCATCTTTTTTCTTAACAAAGATGATAGGAGTGCCCCAAGGTGAGACACTCAGACGGATACGACCCTTCTCTAACAATTCCTCCAACTATAATTTGAGCTCACTAAGCTCATGAGTGGTCATCCTGTATGGTGCACGTGATATTGGCTCGACTCCTGGTACTAAGTCTATGTGAAAATCAATCTCCCACCGAGGTGGCATACCTGGAAACTCTGAAGAGAATACATCTGCAAAATCCCTAAGGATGGGATGATCATCCAAAGATGTCTTTGACCCCTCCTCAGTCCTATCACTGATGGTAATGGTGAATAACTGACATCCCTTTCGCATACACCGTTGAAGCTGCATAGCATATATCATGAGAAGAGATATGGGCCTCTGTACTCCTGTAATATCCACTACTGCACCATGGTCGTATACACACTCAATTGCCTTGCGGTGACAATCTACCTTAGCTCGATGCGTGTCAAGCCAATCCATACCCAAAACTACTCCATAGGAGCCTAATGGAGTAACATGAAGGTCAACTGAAGTAGTCGAATCTCCCAGTCGTAGTGGACAATCTTTGACTACAGAATCTAAATGAACCTTAGCTCCTGAAGCTAACTCAACCTCACACCTATCATCTTGCCTAGATGCCTCTAGCCTGCTACGCTCCACTATAGATGGGGAAATAAAAGAATTAGATGCTCCATAATCAAACAAAAAAAAAACATGAATATCACCAATCATACTTGGTGTCTCAATGACAGTAGCCTGATGCTCAGCTTGGCGGTTCTCAACCACCGCAAAAACTCTTTGGGACTTGCCCACATTTCCCACTGTCTGCTCAGAACCTCCTGCTTGCTATCCTCTAGTTGTAGGTCCCTGAGGGAAATCCCTAGCTAGATGTCCTACTGCACCACATACGTAACAAGGACCTCGAGTATACACCTGAGTTGACTGTGTCCTGCTAGGTTGTTGTTCCGCAATCCTACTAGAACCACTAAATCCACCCTGGGACGACTTCTATGAACGTGCTGGGGTGACACCTTGTGTCTATGGACGCTGATCACGTCGAGGAGCATGTGGTTGCCATGGCCTAAAGTGGCCACCTTGTGAGCTCCATTGAGGCCTAGGCCTTTGACTCTACTATTGTTACTGCTGTGGTCTAGGTGGTCCAACTTGAGGCCTGAATCCTCCCTTTGAAGGAAGGGGAGGTCGTCGAAAGCTATGTGACTATGGAGTGTGGTTGCGGTTCTAAAATCACTCTCGTGCATCCTGAGATTTCCCCTGAATCTCCTTTGCTATAAGGGCCTTATCCATAACAACCCGAAGATTCTCTGGATCGGCCATGCGAAATGGTCTTGATATGCCCGCACTTAGGCCCTTGATGAAATGGTTGATGAGAAGCTTCTCATCATGTAGATAATCCACATACTGTAACAACTCCAAAAATTGACTCTCGTACTGTGCTACTGATAAACCCCTTTGATGTAGATCATGAAACTCATCGATGCGACACTGTCTAAAATGCTTAGATAAGTAACGTGCTCGAAACTGCTCTAAGAATGTCTCCCAAGTGAGAGTATCTAAAGATAGGTGGTGTTTGTGCTCCTCCCGGTGCCACCATGTAGATGTTGAACCTCAAAGTAATTGTATTGCAACACGATCTTTTAGATTACTTGCATATGCACGTAATCCCATGCAACTCTCAAGACTAAGAAGCCAAGACTCAACCTCTACTCCATCCATGGATCCCTCAAAATTAGGTGGTTTCAATCGTAACAACTCATGAATCTAATAACCTAGATCTTGATAAGCCCTACCCTCATTTGGTATCTCAGGATGGGGAACCTGTGGTGGAGGATCTAGATGAACTGATCCCCTCTCACCCTCATCATTATACTCATCAGGAATGCGAGGGGGACTTCTGCTACTCTCTCTACATTCTGACCTATGTACCTCGGTCGAGTGTTGTGTCTGGTCTGGTCTAGGGTCCTCTGTTGCTGGTAAATGAGCGTGAATAACCCCAATCAAATCCTCTAATGCATGGAGGATTTGGGAATTGAGGTTCTGTGAAGGCTCATGTTGTGGTACCTCTGGAATCTGTGGGGCTACTGGTGGTGTCTCGGCTTGCTCTCGCCTCGCACCACGTCCACGTCTGTGCTCGCGAACCTTTTGCAATCTAGCTGGCATCCTACATGATAATGCCATAACACATATTAACATAGTGGACACATACGCCCAGAGTTCCTAGTGTTGGAACCTAGGCTCTTATACCAGAAATGTAATGGCTGGAAAAAAAACACAACTAACAATATTTTTTTTTGAATAAAGCAAATGATGACACAAACACTCTCCAAAAGTTTTACCACGTATTACTAAGTTCACACTTATTTCTTTGTGCAAGCCTAAGGCCAAACGTTGATATCGACGTTACTTCTAACCCAAGTATCAATGTCAATAATTAAATCTATGGCTAAACATATATTTATGTTAATAATTATCATGGGAATTAAGATTCCAATATCCAATTTGCAACTCATAATGGTTCGTTCATTAACCGTAGCATCGCTTGACATTGTACTAGTACTACTCCTAATATTTCCACCATCATTATTATTGAGATTATTCTCGACACCCTTGAGATTACCAAAAAAAAGATGGTTATTATTTCTAATGTTCTACTAACCGGGAGGAGTGAGTTAAATTATTATTGTTTTATTTATTTGTTTAAATATCAACTTTTTTTTTAAATTCCTTTATCCACTTATATATTATATATATAATTACTCTTTTATATATACTCTTACTTTAAGCATAAAAACTATATTTACGTTAAGGAGTAATTTAAAATAACAAGTGACTAACTTTTACAATTAAGAATTTATTTTTATATATTTAGATATTTAATTTAGAAGGACTCCTAAATTAAGGGAGAGAATATCCTTTTTATTTATTTAAGAGGGTATGAAGAAATGCCAAATCAAATACTTCAACTTTACTTTATTTAAGTACTCTTATTTTAAATTAATATGGTTTTCTTTTTACCTAAAGTGTGGGGGTATATTCTCTACCCCTTTATTAAGGAGATCTTAAAGCTTGAGAGCCACGTGGATAATCCTAAATGCTATGGTTAGAAGTTTTAGAATGTTAAGCAATATATTATTGTTTATTTAATTAATACTATACTTACCTTTTTAGCCACGCAACCTACTTTTTAACTTTGGCATAATATTCTTTTAAGATTTACTTGAATGTTTTAAAATAAAATAAAATAAAAGACTATACATGCTAATTATTCTTAAGAATGCATATTCATCATTTTGCCTTTATCTAATTGAAACACTTTATAATAGCCTATTTAAATGCCACCAATTTGATAGCCATAGTTGCCTTCTTCCACATAGTGAATCGGTGAAAATATGCACGTATATTGAACTCAAAATCGTGCCTAAGATTTCGGCGACGTGGCAATGAATATGGGTAAGTGACTAAGCATAGGTTTATTTTTAGCGTAGAGCGCAACCAAGGAAAGGTAGGTTTAAGCAAGTTTAATTTATTTTGGCGTCCATTTCAAACGATGAGCGCTACTTCAGTGCATAAATCAAAAGGGTATTGTTGGATATCTTTCTCCCATTTTACCCTAATCCGCTACATTTTGAAAACCCTAGTAAAACAGTATTTTCGCTTGCAACAAACAAGGAGAATGTAGAAGTAGAAGCCGGATGCCAAAGATTCTAAGGTCCATGTCTCATAGACCAATTCCCTTGAGCATATTGCTGACTTGCAAGAATAACCTACATCGATGGGTAACTCTTTTTTTTTTGTGCTGTTGGTTAAGCATTACCTGTATATGTTTTTCTTTGTTCTGTTTGCATAAGATACGACAAAGGATAACAAGAGGGGGAGGTGATGCCGACCGAGCACCCCCCCTCAAAAAAAAAATAAAAATACTATTTATTTATTTTACTATCAACAAATTTAAATATGTTTTTTCTTATAACCTGAACTCATACAGAGGTCTAGCTGGCTAGGCAGACACATGAATAGAGGGGACTATGTGAGGCCTATTCCCATCTGAATCACACCATTTAAATGGTTGGCTTAGAGTGGGATGTAAGGCAAGATTAAGAGGAAATACAAGATGTCACAGATTTCACAAAACAACGCCCTTGTGATACAGAGAAATCAATGCATTCCATCCAAATTGTTTCTTTGAAAACCTAATAAAACGTAAATCATTTAGTATTGACTTTTATTAATCTATCTTCATTTGTACATTCCTTTTTATCTCCTAAAGTAGCTCTTTCTTTTATCAACACAGTAGTATACGATATCAATAAATGAGATATTTTTTTATAAGACAATGATACAATTTTATCCTATGCAACACTAGAATTCAATGTATCTCAAATATTAGTTTACATAGATTTCAGACAAGGTTTCTCAGAAGATGCAAACAAAAAATGTATGGTCACAGAGGTTCATTTATATATACCTACATACATACATATATATAGATGTTTTGCATATGTAAAATTTAGTCTTTCCCTAAACCACATAATGTATTTTCTATAGGAGTAAAAGAAAATAGAGACTTCAACTCTTTTTTTTAATGATATTCACAAGGTCAGAATTCTGAAACATAATGATTATAACTTGGATGCCATGCACAACTTTTAAACATGCTCCACACACAACCAAAGATCTATATTTTGTCATTTTGCATTTTACAGGATGATACCTTTAGTTTTGTTCTCCCTAGTCTAGCAAATGATCTTACATAGAACTTGAAATACTTGAAAAGAAATATCTATCTGCAGGAAGTACTTGAACACGTACATATATATTTTTCTTTCCTACTCAGCACATTAATACTTATTCAGACACCACACACCCTGTTGTGTATAAGTAAAATAGTCTACTGTATTGAAGTAAAAAAGGAACAATGATATTCAACTATTCTTGATAGCAACTTTAAGGCAATAGAAAATACGCATTTATAAAATATCATATCATTTTCCTAACATCAAACCACCAAAAAATTTCTTTTGCTTGTTCACAAACACACAGATACAATGCTCAACATTAGCTTATTTAAAACAACAAACATTCTAGAGGGCAGGTTCCTCTTGAAACTTTACAACAATAACATTCCTCCAAACACCATTGGTACTCTTAAATCTGCAAACTCCTCAACTTGCTACCTACACAATACATAAGTTTTTTTCCATAGGCCATGGGTGCTCATCTCCCAACCTTTGGTTGGAAAACCAACCACCCTCGATCTAGGAGGCAACATGGGAACCAGGCACAAACATTTCGAAGATCAAACAATTATTCAACCACATATGTTGCACACAAGAAACTTCACACCCACCCAAGGGAAATTTCACATAACAAAGAGTTCATTATGAACCCACAACAGGGAATGGAGGGTGGAGTACGCACTCCATTTTGGGGACTCAAAAGTAAACACCATGGATAACCATCACAAGTTTTCAACACTTCATTACCAACCCTTCTTTCACATCTCTTTATCCACCCAAACCACCTTTCACATTTCACAAAGCATATGGGTACTCATACCCTTTATTTTACCTCTCCATTATAAGGAGGAATGACGTGTCCCCATGGAGGTTCCTACTCCAACCATCCCCAACTTGGGATGCTCTTCCGAAATTTGGGTGAGCCTATCCCATTACAACCCTTTTCTCCCAACAATATACAAAAATCAAAATTTAAAGGAAGCATTTCAAAACACACAAATACATGTACATAGCTTACAAATTTAAAAACACAAGACGCAAAAGGGGTGTGGTGATCCTACCTTCAACCCGAGCTTTGGAAGGAGGTGATGAGTGTTGGATTTGAGAATATATAACTTCATAGGATCCCAGTGACCTTTGCAAGTGAAGAATACCTGTTACAAGGAGAAGCAAAGAGAAGCAACAAAGAGAATGCTCAAAAATGTGGAGCTCTATATTCACCCAAAATGTAAAATGAATAATTATACAAAAGAGAAGTTTACAACCTCATATAGGTCAAAGAAAACCCCAAAAGGGAAAACCCTAGGCTTGCACATTAACAATTAATAAAGTAATTAATTATTATGCACCTAATGTTAGCTTAAGTGTAAAAAAGGTAAAAGAGAACTTTAAGTAATTAAACAAATATTGTTTAATTTATAAATTAAATAACCAATTACTCTAACACCCCCCTTAAGCTAGACTTAGGGAGAAGCTAAAACCTAGAAGAAGCTACTGAAAGCAAAAGCAATGGGTCCCGACAACAAGGCCAAATCAGGTACCCAAGTACAAAGAAATCTCTATGAAACAGAGAAAAGGAGAAAACCCAGTGGGAAAAAACTCTCCAAAAAGAGATAAAAGAACATGCTGAAAGAAACATGAAGGAAGGAAGGCCTCATAAAGACCCCCCAAGGACAACTTCCTTCACCCTAAGCATAGAGCACAACTGAAGATAGCATGGAGGTGCAAAAGGTTTCGTGAAGATGTCTGCAACCTGCTCGGCAGTGGGAATATACTCCAAGATGAGAGAACCATCCTGAATCAACTGTTTGATGAAATGCATATGAAGCTCAATGTGCTTCATCCGTTGATGCTCCATTTGGTTGTGATAAATGTGTATAGCACTCTGATTGTCACACCAAAGAATAGTGGGACTATCAGGAGGAAAACCAAACTCAGTCATCAACTGACGAAGCCATAAAATCTCCTGACTAGCGAGCACAACAGCTCGGTACTCAGCCTTTGTAGATGATAATGCATGAGCAGTCTGCTTCTTGCAAGACCATGTGATAGGACTAGAGCTAAGACAGAAAACAAAGCCAGAAGTAGACTTCTGATCATTGACATCACCAGCCCAATCTGAGTCAGTGTAGCCAACAATGTGAGGATCCCCTGATGTGTAGTGAATGCCATAAGAAGTGGTGCCCTGAATGTACCTCAAAATACGCTTGGCAGCTTGCCAATGACTCTCATGAGGATCATGGGAGAATCGAGAGACAAGGCCAACCGCAAAGGAAAGATCAAGACGAGTGTGAGTTAGGTACAACAAACTGCCAACCAACTACCTGTAAAGTGTAGAATCTACTGAAGGAGTGGGGCAAGTAGTAGTCAAAACAATCCCTGACTAAAAAGGTGTGGGGACAGGCTTGCAATCAAGCATGCCAAAGCGCTAAAGCATATCAAGAGAATACTTCTGTTGGTAAATGGAGATCCCTTCTGAAGACTGAATCACCTGAAGACCAAGAAAATAGTGTAGAAGGCCGAGATCTGTCATCTCAAATTGCTCCATTAAAGCTAGCTGAGCATGCTGAATCATAGAGGATGAGCTACCTGTGATGAGAAGATCATCAACATATAGCATAAGAATCAGGATCTCACCCTCAAGATGCTGAATATAGACTGTGGGATCAGAATGACATCATGTGAAACCATTGGAGAGCAAAAAAGAGTCCATCTTCTCATACCAAGCTCGAGGGGCCTGTTTGAGACTATATAATGAATGCTGAAGTCTGCAAACCAAAGAATCATCATCCACAAATCCCTGAGGCTGCTCCATATAGATCTCCTCCTGTAGGTCACCATACAAGAATGCACACTTCACATCCATCTGAAAAATGGGCCATCCTCTAGAAGCTGCAAGTGATAGTACAAAACGAATAGAATTCATTTTGGCGATAGGGGCAAATGTCTGAGAGTAATCAATACCCTCAACCTAGGAGAAACCCTTCGCAACAAGAAGTGCTTTGTACTTATCAATAGAACCATCAACAACATACTTGGTGCGATACAACCATCGGCACCAAACCATCTTTCTGCCCTTAGGAAGAGGACAGAGATCCCATGTACTATTCCTCATCAAAGAAGAATACTCCTCTATAGCACTATCCCACTCAGGATGACCTATCGCCTCTGAAAACCTCTAAGGATCCTCTGAAAGAGCATGACTCAAAAGACTAGAACCCGTAGTATGAGAACGGGTGCGATGAGTGTCTGAAGGATCACCGGCCATAGATCCTGTTGCCTCAATAGTAAAGCGAGCCCATTTGGGCCTCTGAGGTGGATCAAGTGGAGGTGGAGATGGGGGATCATCAATATCCTCATTAGAATCATCCTCAAAATAATCTTGAAGAGCTACAATGGGTGGAGTAGGTAGTGAAGTAGACACTGGAGACAGGGTATCAACTGGAGGAAGACGCTTATCAAACTGGACATCCCGTCGAAACAGGACCCCTCTGGAATCAGGATCAAACAACCTATACGCCTTAACATCCTCACAGTAGCCGAAAAAAATGAGGGGTCAAATCTTCCGCTCCATGGCTCTCCTCTAAGCATTAGGAATAAATGCCCATGCCTCACTACCAAATACTCGAAATGATGAAATATCAGGCTTGTCATGAGACCAAGCCTCCTCAGGAGTCATATGTCGAATCGCCTTGTGAGGCATTCAATTCTAAATATAGTTGGCACAATTGACTGCCTCAGCCCAAAAAGATGAATCCATGGACCTGGACTGAATCATATAATTAGCCATCTCCCGTAAAGTCTTGTTCTTTCTCTCAGCGACACTATTTTGCTGAGGGGTGTAGGGAACAAAAAACTGATGTTGCAAACCATGCTCAGTGCAAAAATCTCTGAAAACCTGATTCACATACTCCCCCCCCATTATCTGTACATATCCACCGAATAGAAAGGCCAGACTGCTTCTCTACAAATGTCTTGAAGATTCGAAAGGAATCAAAGACATTAGACTTATACTTAAGAAAGTACACCCATGTGAAACTGGAGAAGTCATCAATGAATGTGAGTACATACTTGGCCCTTAAGAAGGAAGGAGTGGGAAACGACATGAGGTCACTATGAATCAACTCCAAGGGTGCCAAAGCACGAGTGGCACTTCCCTTTGGAAAGGGATCCCGGTGATGCTTTCCAAGCACACAACCATGACAAACACCGTCAGTGCAGGAAATCTGTGGAAGACCAAGAACAAGTGCTTGTGTACTCATCTGCTGAAGATATCTGTAATTGAAATGGCCCAAATGCTCATGCCAAAGCTTACTCACTACATCTGCATGTGCTATAAGAGATGAGCCTGTACCCTCAGAAGGCTCAAATCCATCAAATCTGTAAAGACGAGATGCATTATCAACAGTCCTAGTAGCCACAACTAGATCAGAGTCATGGAGGTCCCAAATAACCACATCATGTGGTGATAACTCAACTGTCTTACTAGAGCCAGTATGACAAATATGATAAACGGACAAGAGGTTCTTCGAGATGTTAGGAACAACCAAAACATCCTGTAGACTGCCCCCATCCAAAGAGACAGAACCTAAACCCAAGACGGAAAGCTGTGAAGAGTCACCCACTACAATCTATGAATTACCACAAGAAGCAAGAGAAGTGACCAACTACTGAGTGTGAGTCATATGGTGAGAAGCACCAAAGTCTAAAATCCAAGTGGATCCATAGGTCGATGCTCGAGCAGTGAGAGCATGGCCTTTCCCTGTGGAAGAAGAAGACGACTGAGGTGAGGAGATGTGTTGCTGCTACATGGCTTCCTCTAAAACCTCTAATCATTTTCAACACCTGGAAATTGGATGTCCTTGCTTGCCACAAAATCTGCAAGTGTCTCCTGATTTCTCCTTAGTCTTGGAGGAAGACTCACCAGACTTCGAAGATTTATCATGTTTTGGATTAAGTGGTGGTTTAGAATCAAAGATAGGAGGAGGTTTGGAGGAATGCTCACTACCTGCAAAATATTTGTTGGGCCTCAGTTTCTACTTCTGTTTCTCCTTAGGTGATTGAGCAATCAATGCTTTTTTGTTTGATCTTGAGAGCATATCCATCTGAGAAAGGTGAGACTTCTCCCGAGACAAACACTCACAAAACAAATCAAAGGTAGGCATGGTAAAACTAACACCCAAACCATCCATGGTGGAATAGAAGGAAGAAACAAATATCTGAAATGGACCATGAAGCTTCGAAAGAATCAAGTAAATGCACTCTGTGTCTGACTTATTCTTTTCACAACCCTGTAAAACAATGCGGATAGTTTTGAACTTGTTCAAAAAATCCTCAATAGTAGGAAATGATTAAGGTAACAGTGAAGTCAGCTCTGCCTCAATCTGTAATGCTCGAAACTCATTAATGGCCCCCAAAAAGTGTCTCAAACTTCAACCACATGGCTCGAGGAGTGAGCAAAGCATCAAGGTGAAACAAAAGACTGTCTGAAACATGCATGCATAGCAAACCCATAGCTTCATCCATCTTGTTCTTATGCTGCATAATCTCAAAAGGACACTACAACTTAGGCTGAACCTCATCTAAACAAGACCACAACCCTCGTGACCTGAGTAGCCTCATCATGCGAGACTTCCAAGTGTGATAGTTGTGTGATGTGAGTAACTCAACTGAAGAGTCTGCCATGAAACCTTGCACCTATACCTGCTTGTGTTTTTTATTATTATGTGATCTTTCAGAATAGACAGAATATACAGAAGGGTTTGATTTTTTTTGAAAGTTTTGGTGTTTTGATTTTCTAATATAAATGACAGAAAGCAAGAAAAAACACCCCCCACAAGAGATAAACCCAAACCCTAGTACAAACTGAGAAAGAGGAAGCAATGCATAAGCAAAAAATACTTCAAAACAAATTTTTGTGTACTTGGTGAAAATTCTAATACAAAAAATCACATATCTGAATAGAGCATGTTGAGAGCTTTCCAACGCCTATTCGAGTTTGAAAAACGGAGTTCGTTTGCACCTTTTACGGCCCCAGAAGTGAAGAAAAAAGACCTTACTTTGACTGGAAATATAATATCCAGATTGGTAAAAATTCTTAAAAATTCTTGCACCATCAGATTGGTGCCAGAACCAGCTTTCCAACGCCTATTTCCATTAAAAAAACAGAGCTAAAATGCTCGAGTTACACTCGATTTAGTGCAAGTTACTCCAATGTGCCCAATAAGACCTCCATGACCCTCAAGGGCTTAAAAAAAAGGGCCCCTGGTCCTATCAGCGACCAGGGGAAAATCCGTAGCCCTTCGTCACGAATGTGACCGTGGGTGAGTGCTGGAAGGGCCGACAGGGGCGGCGTCGGAGTCGTCCCGTGGGGGGGGCGGTCCGTGCAGGGCGGAGGGTGGGCGGTAACGGCTTCGGTGGTCTGTGTGGGCAGCGCAAGAAATATAAAAAAAACCTTTGTTTTTTTTTGCAATTTTTGCTGCGGACGGAGTGCCCTAGGGCCGTACGGCCTTAGGGCAATTTTTTTTTCCCTAATCGATTGTAACCAAAATCGACGAATGAACTGTCGATTTAGGGGTTTTTGGGTGCTTCGAATCCAATGACAATGTCCATTTGGGCCCAAAGTGAACCCAAAAATAGGAGTATGCTGAATCCACCAAAAAAAACCTTAGAACCCTAGATCTGCTTCCAATGCAAAAAACTCAAAACAAGAACAAGCAGCTGTAGATCTGAAGCTCTGATACCATGTTGGAGTTGAGAAGATACAACTTCATAGGAGCCTAGTGACCTCTGCAAGCGAAGAATACCTGTTACAAGGAGAAGCAAAGAGAAGCAACAAAGAGAATGCTCAAGAATGTGGAGCTCTATATTCACCCAAAATGTAAAATGAATAATTATACAAAAGAGAAGTTTACAACCTCATATAGGTCAAAGAAAACCCTAAAAGGGAAAACCCTAGGCTTGCACATTAATAATTAATAAAGTAATTAATTATTATGCACCTAATGTTAGCTTAAGTGTAAAAGAGGTAAAAGGGTACTTTAAGTAATTAAAGAAATATTGTTTAATTAATAAAGTAAATAACCAATTACTCTAACAATGAGAAAGGGCACAATTTTTCCTCCTCCAAGCTTGCTCTTTAATCTCCCAAGCCAAATCCAAGAGCCCCCAAGAAAAAAATAACAACTCCATCAACAAAGAATGCCAAAAAAAAACCCCCCAAAACACTTGTTCTTGGTTTTCCTTATAGGAATTCAAGTTTGAATTCCTTTGAATAGAGAAGTGACACTTTTCACTCATCCATTCACTCTCTCAAGCACATTCACCCATGTCTTCTCTCACATGTGTGAGAACTTGAGAGACTTCTAAGACAACATAAAGAAGTGGGAATGGAAAGGGACTAGTCCCCATCCTACTTCTCAAAACCTTATTTTCTTCAAACCTCTTGAAGGCCTCAAAAAGAGTGCCCAATTATGGAATTGACTTATAATTTTGAGCTAAAAAGGTACCCAACCCATAGGTACTTGACCTAGGGACTTTAAACCCATAAAAATACTTAAAAAACATAAATTGTCAACCCCCAAAAAGTGCCCTAAAGTTCAAATCCGAGTTTGTCCACTTGGATGGACAACTCACCATCTAGATGGATTGACATGTAGGCAATAAAAATCACTTACAAATATTCATAAACAACATTACGAATAAAATACATCACATAATGGAACTATAGTCCTTTCATATGGACTATAGGTCAGTTTCACTGGTTAATTACTCAGGGTTCCCAAATGTTACCTCCAATTTCCATTAGCCATGGAAAGTGTACCTGCACATTCGATACACACATTAATCCATCCAATAAATCAAATTTCAAAACAATTGAATTACCATACACAAGTTTCCATTCAAATAAATCGTATATTAGAACAATTGAATCACCATTTCATTTACTCAAGTTTTAGAATTTCACATAGCATATATATCTCATATCATAACTGGAAAAATCACTAATCACATATCATCCCCAATTCTTTTACCTTAATTTCAAATTGCAACGTGGTGCATTTATATCACGTATTTCATTTGTTCATCATTTCAAAACCAAATTGAACAACCATAGTAACTAGCATAAAATTAGGTCAACCATCACAACAAGCTAACTAAGCATGTAGCATAGTCATAATCAAATCATCATAAGAATTCAAATGTCTAAACTTCATAATCAAACCATCATAAAAACTCAATTGTCTAAAATATCATCTCCTAAATGGTATCACCAAACATAGTCAATAATACTAAAACTCAAAATAGTCTAAACAATAAACGTATCATAGAGGTGGACCTCACAAGCTTATTGATGTGTATTTTTTTTTGGAGTGGTTAAAATGAACTCATTTATCATGAGAATGAATGATCCACCTAGCACTCATTGTATCTAGGCAATACTCATAGGGATGGAGCATTATGGCTTCCTAAAATTTCATCCATCATAGTACTACTTTGATTTTATTGCGATTACCCATGTAGTTTCACCCAAGATCTTGAGGGAAGCTAAGGGGGAGCTAGGTTGGCTTGATTTTGGGGGAAACTCCATGGTAAATCTTGTCTGATTTAGAGTATATTTTTGATGGGTTACCTCTTGGGATGTCTCATTATTTCACCATTGTGAATATCATCTAGATGTAATAAATGAAGTGGACCATTAATTCTTATAAGAGATGGGTTCCAATTTCTAATTTATTTCTCCTTTTCTATCATTTTCTCTCTTAACATCTCAATTAATCTCTCCTCTTGTTTATTTCACTTGTTATTTCCTAATCTCTTATTTCATTCTCATTCATTCATTATACGATATTACTAATTTCTTTATTTATTTCTTTGTTTTTATCAGTATATCTTTTAGCTTTCTAAACTTTTTTATTTCTTACTTTCTATTTTCTCTTTGCTTCCTTCACCCCACCCTTTCTCCTCTTTCTCATTTTTCTTTTTTCTTTCTTTCCTTCTTTCCTTTCATTTATTATTATCTTAATTACTCTATCTTATAACTCTTATTTCTTGTATTTGTTACGTCTCTTTCTCACTTGTTCATTCTGTCTTCTTTTCTTCTTCTATATTTTTTTTTTGTTTTTTCTCTTATATTTAGTCCTTATTCTTTCTCTTTTTATTTATTTCTTTATCTTTTTGTCTAAGTAATTTGTTTTCAATATCACTTTGCATCATTGTCTATTTTTTTTTCTTTATTTTCCTTATATTTTTCTCTCCTATAATCAACTGCTTGACCCCTAGACCTGAGACCCTACAACATATAACCTAGACCTTGGAACATGAAATTTAAGGTATAGACCCTTGGATCATACACCTTGTACCTTTGAATTGTGGATTTGGTGGATCCTAGCTCAAGAAAGCATTACCATTTACCTTAGACATAAACATTAGACACTATACCTTGGATCTTTTACCTGAGATGCTTGATTTTGGATATTGGACTCTTGGAACCTAGATCTTGAATCATAGGTCCCATACACCTTAAAGGCTACATGTAAAACATAAAACTATGGGCTCTAGACCCTTGGACCTAACACCATACAACCTTCTTTATTTCTATTATTCATTCTCTTTCTTCTCATTCATTTACACTATCTTTGTATTCTATCTATTAGTATTCCTTTATTTTTCTTATATTTTCCTCTCTCTATCTCTCCACATTTCTCTATTTTTCTTTTGTAAGTTTCTTCCTTTCCTTTAAGTGTATTTAGTCCTCTTTCTCTCTATCTCATTTTGTAGATCTATTTGTCTATCATGCACCTTTTTCTCTTATTTTTTTCTCTCATCCTTGTTTTTAGTCTTTGTTTTTTTTTTTTTTAAGTTCCTTTTTCTATTTCTCATATTATGTAATGTTTTATCAATATTCAACTTTGTAAGAAGTTGTGAATGGTCCACTTCACACTAATTGCATTCTAGGTGATGCTCATAAGCCCGTGAGCCATTGGTATTTCATGGGAGGTCACCCATCCTAGTACTACTTTGGCACAAGTGTGCTTAATAATGAAATTTACCTTAAAATCTTGGGGGAAGCTAAGTGGGAGCTAGGTGGGCTTGATCTTGGGGGATACTCCATAGTTAAGTTGTACTAGTTCAGGTAGCCTCCTAGTGTGTATTAATTTTTCACCCCTTTGAATATCACTTAGATACAATGAGTGTTAAGAATGAACCATCCATGGTCATACACAATGAATTTTTGTAAATCACTACTCATGAAATATGGGTTAATGAGTCTGGCTCAAAAACTATGCAATCGATTCTTGATAAAACATCATATTTTTTTCTTTGATTAAGTATTTTTATTAATTATTTATTTATTCTATTATAAATATTATATATTTCATTCTCCATTTGTATTTCTCTGGATTCCTTTTTGTTCCTTGGTTTATATGTTTATCTTATTTTTTTCTTGTTTTTCTTTGGATATCTATTGTCCTTGGACCATAGATCTTGAACCTTGGATCCTAGACCTTGGATACCAAACCTTGATTCACCTTAGAACGTAGACGTTTATTTATTTCTATCATTTTTTCTCTATTTAATATTTCTTTGACATTATCTCTATTTTTATTGCTATATATTAATATTTTGTTCTCTTTTTTCTTACATTTGTCCTCTCTCTATTTCAATATTTCTCTTTATTATTTTCCTATTTTTCTTTTTATTGTATTTTTTATCCTTTCATATCTTTATCTCTTTTTCTCTTCTTTGTATTTTTCTATCTCTCATTTTTTAATTTTTGTTGTTTTTTGTTTCTATCTTTTTTTATTTCGTGTTAGGCATTTATTTGTCTTTTTAGTTTAATAATATTCTTCCCTTCTTTATCCTTCTTTATGCCTTTGATTTCTTTTTGTATTTCTTTTCATAAGTTCAATTTTTTACTTTTTTTTTGTTTCTATATATGTTCATCATCAATTGATTTTTTAATTATTTTCACTATTTATTTCTTTCATTAGCACTCTCTATCCCTCTCTTTCTTAATGTTATTTCTTTGTTTTACCCTTTATCTAGTCCGTTCTTGCTTTGTTTCTTTCTTTGTATTTTTTATTTGTTTTAGTTCTATATTTTTTCAATCATTCTACTTCTTTCTCTATTTCTCTATCTTTCCATCTCTTTTTCCATATAGCTATCTTCCATTTTATTTTCCTCACTTTTGTTCTCTTGTATCTATTTTCCTGTCTTTATCTTTCATTTTCCTCTCTCCTTTTTTCTTTCTTTTCTTTCCTCTTTCTTCTTTGGTTATTCTTTAAAATTTTCATTGGTCTCTATTTCTTTCTTTTTATCTCTCTTTTCTCGCTTCTTTTCTCTTTACTTTTTTTTCTTTGCTCTCTTTCTTTTTATCTGTTTTTTGTTTTTTAAATGTTCTTTCTTTATTTATTTTTCATCCTCTATTTTTCCTTATGTTTTAGTTGCTTTCCTTTTATTATTTTTATTTTTGTATCTATTTATGTATTTCTCTATATTTTTCTTTTCTTTCTCTTTTTTGTTTTAATATCTCCTCTCTTTTTCTCTCTTACTATTTTCATTCATTCATTTTTATATGCTTTTTTTTAGATTTCTTTTTGTTGTCATTCTATCTATCTCATTTTTATAACTTTCATTTGTTCTCCTTTTTATCTTTTTATATGTCCTTTCCCTTTCCATGTTTTTTATATTACTATCTCTCTTCTTATTTTTGTTCCTTTTGTTTTTGTTTTTTAGACTACAAGAATTAGGTAGCCACCCCTATAAATTGCAGTGCACCTGGTAAACCATTTTCACATGACCGATGATGCTGGCAAAACATGCCCTTTGGTACCATGAGGACATAGGGGAGAATAGAACTCGTAACCTCTTGCGTGCACTAGGATTTTTTAGTCGATCGAGCTAGGCCCTCTGCCCAATATTTTTGTTCCTTTTGTTTCTATCTCTTCTCTTTCTTATTTATCTTCTATGTCATTTACTGCTTATTTTTCTTTTCTTCTCTCTTATTCTTTAAGTTTTTCTTTTCAATCCCTCGCAATCACTATCTTTTTTTCTCTATATAATCTTCCCTTATTTTTCTTTATTCCTTTCTTATTGGACCATGGATCACAAACACTAGACTTTGGATGTTGGAGTTATCCTTGATATTTGACACTTGATACAAGATCCCTAGACATGTCAATTATGAGAATAGATCTTAGTCTATAGAATTTAGATGAAAAAATGTAGAATATGCATGTTACATCATAAATCCTAGAACTTGGACCTTATGCTTTGGGAACACAAACCTAGAACCTTAACCCTCAAGATCTTAGAAGTTAGATCCTAGACCCAAAAACATAAAATTTGAACCCATATACTTTGAAATGGTGGGATATTGGCCTTGACCAAGAATTTTTTATCCTGAAACACTTTGTTGCCCAACCTTAGAATTTGAAGTTTTATCTTCTATGTTTGCTCAATAATGCCAGATCAATGTCTCTACGAACGACCAGGCATAACTAACAAACCTATGCTGTTGTACTCAAATCTATGGGGCTTGGGCTAACACATATGGATCAAGTATCCTGATCCATCATAAGGGAAAGTAGTGGGCATGTTTTCTCAGGATTGGTTGAGCTGAGATGCTTTTCGTTGTAATATGCATACACTACCCACTCCACCTAAGGAACTTTGTGGCTGCTACTATCCATTCACAGATTGAGGGGCTAGAGAACCAAAATAAAAAGAATCTATGAAACTAATTTTTGGTTACTCTTATATATAAGTTTCAACCACACATGGGTTGGCCCTCAATCAGGTAACAAACATGCAAACACACATTTTGATATGGTAAATCCCACATCAAAATGCAACTTTTCCCCATGGATGGGTACCCAGTATCACCATCCCATGGACACACAAAGCAAGTACGGGGTATTCACAACACTAAAACGATGCACAATTATTGGTTCCTTACATTTATAGGGGAACAATTACATACATAATTCCATAAGAACATCTACTTCCATAACCCATGTGATACATAACACTACTTTTCATCCATAACCTTTTATCATTTTTTCTTTCACTCTACTCTCTTCCACAAAGAAAATGATGTCAAATGTTAATTCCATAAACACCGTGATCACTTAACAACTCCACTTACAGATTCACAAGGACAACATAGTGGGATCAAACGTACCCAGAGTACCTAGTGTATGAACCTGGGGCTCTGATACCATGTGTAACGCCCCACCACGTAACCCTAGAGAAAGTTGCAACAACTATGAAAGCGTGCAATTTTTTTTCCTTTAAAGTGTAGTATTAACATGAAATATGCACTACACTATTGCAAACATCCTCTAAGGCACGAGACTAAGGTTACATCCGATTCCCATAACATAACGTAAATTCATTCATAGAAAATAATATCTTACTAAACAAGAATTAAAGTTCATACATTCAAAACATTAAAATTTCATCACATAGTTTAGAAATACATCAAGATCCAATTATTATATTAACTTAAAATAATGTTTACAATACTCATTCCTAGAATGAGGAAGATCATACAAAGTGTTACAAGTTACAAGTTTTCTCCTCGAATACAACTGAGGAGTAAATTAAATACAAATGTCATTAGATACAATACATTAAAAGAAAGGAACTTACCAAAGGTATCCATGAGCTCTCCAACTGAAATATCTCGCCATCACGAATTGAAGAAAGGGGACCCAACAACGTAGGGTGCACATTCCTCCCAATCAAGTGGTATCCGAAGGCCCACCCCCCATGCTAGGAGATAGTAACAAGGATCCTAGACAAGACCTACTACCTCTAGACATAGGCTAACACACACTGAACTTAACCAAATACTAGAACCACTCTATAACAAAGGTTACATTGCTTCCATAGTTACACAATAATTTATATCACAAATCTAACAAACTGTTGACTTAGGAGAATTGTCACCACAAAGGTGCATGGGTTACCTTGACAGATCTTCCCAGACCCTGACCCCCATCGAGATTCACTCTCCTACTGTCAAAACGTGGAACAAATCCACAACCAAAGGTAACTAGAGCACACTACAAATATTCAATGCCCATCCAAAGACAAATGACCTCACATCCCCATTCGTGGAAACCAGGTGATTTACCGAACAATGACAAATGCACTACCCAAGGGTAACAAAATGGGTTGACATTAAAATTACAACAACCCCCAAATCTATAACACAATTGGAAGTCTTATAATGCATCTAAACCAATTTCCCAAAAGTGAACAAAGGAAATTACATGCAAAGGCAATAATACAAGAAATAAACTACTATTTGGATATATTAAATCCAATTTCCCCCTCCTTCAATAATTTTACAGTAAAGAAATTACCCAAGTAAATAAATTAAATAAATCCCCTTCTTACTGACAAAGAAGAAAAAAAAATCTAATTTTCTAACACTTCAATTCCTCAATTACTTTAATAAAATAATAATTTTTTTACAAAAAGATTATATCTACCAAACCTTCTATCTGTGAATGGTATGCATGCACCTTTTCCAAAAATACATTT
Source organism: Sequoiadendron giganteum (assembly GCA_007115665.2). Taxonomy (NCBI): domain Eukaryota; kingdom Viridiplantae; phylum Streptophyta; class Pinopsida; order Cupressales; family Cupressaceae; genus Sequoiadendron; species Sequoiadendron giganteum. Next base: position 116,247,509 of record CM021109.1, read on the forward strand.
AAATCTTAAAATAATTAAATATATATTTTAATATATACATAACTATATATATAATTATGTATATACCAATATATATACATTGTATATATTATAATTACTTAACAAAATACCTTTTTAAAAAACATATTAAATCATTATTTAATATATAAATATACATGCATATACATATATATATTAAATAAACTTCATTAATCAAAATCTGACAACAGTCGGTGAATAAAACAAAGTCTGCTTATGGGTATAAGAGCCATATATTATGACTGTGGCCCACAATACACATGGCGACGATCATAGGTTTGGGGCACCAACTGTTACCACAATCGACTCCAATGGACTGGGGCGCCGACTGGTTTCACCGTTGACTCCCCCTTCCATGGGGGATGGTTGGGGTAGCCGTTGGCCCCCAAACCAATACAAACTCAAAAAAAAAAATTCATTAAAATAAATGAAAATATCCTTTATGATTTTGATTCACAGTTTCGCCATACGACAATTAAAAGAATTTACTAGGAACTTTAATAATTCAAGCAATATATATATATATATATATATATATATATATATATATATACAACAATATATGTACATATATATATTTATATAAATTTGATTAACCAAATACTGTAATTGGGAAAATAATTTCTCTAAAAAAATACTAAATAAAACTTTTCCAGCAACATTTGAAAAGCCAAGATACAGGAAATACATACAAATTTCTCAAATAAAAGCACAGAGGATTCTTTTAAATTTGCCAAACAACAAATTTTAAAGAGAAAGAACAATAAAATTTTTACAGATAAATTTACAAGAAATTTTCCAAGAAGCTTTAAACCTATAGGAAATTTTTCTATGGAAGACTAAATTTCTTCCCAACTAAGATTTTCTTTCCAGATCCCTAATTGTATTCTTTTGGGTTCTTCTATGTTCACAATAATCCCAATTTACAATTTTGCAAGAGTTTTCACAAGGAATTTCATCTCTACAAAGGATTTTATTTTCACAGAGAATATCACATACGACATTTACAATTTTAAAACAAAACTCAAACTTTAAAACTTGCACAAACAATCTTTTCGAGAGAGTAATCTAAACTAAGAAGCCTTTCCAATATAAATCTAACAAAAAATTAAAGAAAGAACCTAAAATCCAACTCCTATGAAGATGTAAATTGAAGTAGTGCCTCCTCCACAGATCCAAGTGTTTTGTCCCAAATAAACGAAAGCTTCCTCCAGAACAATAAAAATTCCCGAACACTAAAACTTTTTTCGAGAGTAAATTTTCAAAAATTTCAACAACATTCAATCACAAAAACCCCTTTCTTTTTCTAAAACCTCCTTCCCCAACCAAATATCCTCTACCCTTCTTCCGTGAAGAATCTTCTCACTTCTTCCCGTTATAGCCATAAATTTCTCCTCGTGAATAAATTTTTGCAACAAACCTCATAAATTTTCCAACACATGTTGAAAACCCAAAATATCTTTTACAACCAAATTGCACTGAATCCTCTAGATATTTTAAAATTAAAAACATTTAATAATTCCTTAATATTTAACATTTCTAATTTAACTTAAATCAACTAATTTAATTAATTAATAAATAATATAATCCTAAGATTAGATCATTTACCAATTAAATTAAATTAGTTGATTAATAAATTAACATCTTCTAACATTAGAGCCAGATTAATTTAATAATCATATAAAATATTTTAAATCCATTATTTACCTTTTACCAACTTGCAACATAATAATTTCAAAGCAAAATTAAACAACATTTTACAAACAAAACCAACTAGACCTGACGACATGTTGTGACTAGGGTAAAGGATTGACATAGGAATCCTAGCTACTATCTCCCAATCAACACTTTCATTGGGTAATAGACACACTCAAACCTATGAAGCCAGGTGGAGTCGATTTCCTATACCTACAAACTTGTAAACAAGGCATTTATTGAACATGTATATATACATCATTATAGAACACATTGTGAAGAGAGAATCACAGGGCGCTCACAAGCAAGTGGTGCAATTCCATCCCCTTCACCAATATAATATCACAAAAATGACGATTCTAACATCCATAATATAATCTTGTACATATAAAAATATTAGTTCAAATAACCATTATGCTAATCCAAAGCATGACATAATGATAATATCAAAACAAGGTAACATCACATCATATCATAAAATCCACGTCGCTCTTAAGTTAGCGATCAAATAATAACAAAAACACACACTGTCAGAACTTAAGAGAAAATTGGAGGGGTGTTACAGATTTTTTCGCCATTGGCTTCAATTTACCATTTTGAAGGTTTGTGTAAGATTTCGTGCCCAATCGTGCATAAATGCAAACTTACTAAAAAAATAACCCTACCAAATTTAGCCCTTATTGAAAATAAACAACAAATGTTTTGGTGATGCAAGATTTCTCTTACACCCTGGATGCTCATGCATCACTATGCACATTACATCATTGGGACCTAGTCATCGAATCCTAAACCCCAAACTTTATATCCTTAACCCTTGATCATTTAATTTGAACCCCAAAACCCCAAAATCACTTGACCTTGGTTAGTGGATCTCAAACCTTGAAATTTAGACTCTAGAATGCACAACAAAGACCTAGATGTTACTTGGGACCAAAATTTAAGATCTAAACATGTGATCTTAAAATTTGGAGCCTTTAGTTAGGAACTTGGATCCTAGATCCTTAGATACTAACTTAGGACCCTTTGATGGTGTCATGGTCATTCTTGGCCAATCTGATTAGGCAAATAGAAGCCTCAATTGAATCTTCTATCGTAGTTATTATTTGCCTTCCAAACATTTGCAAGCCCCCTCACAAGGGTAAGTATGACTTTAAAATTAAGTTTAAAAGAACACATATTCATAAAATTAATCATTGATTTTCTTTGTCTTCAAGTAATTCTCACATGATCACTTGCACGTCACCATCCAAGACCTAATTGATTCCTAGAGTTCCTAGTGTTGGAAACCTAGGCTTTGATAAAATATGTTATGCCCATCATGAACACAACACAATTGTATTAAATAATTAATTTGTCCATTGATGTTTAGCCTCACGTTATGATAAAGTGAGTAGACATTATCGAACTTAATTAGTTCTTTTAATTTTATTTTTTGTGGTGTGTTCATGACAAGTGTGACAAATAGACTTTGGACTCATGGGCCATGTACCCTAGACCAACATATCAGATACCATAAACCCTTGGACCCTAAACCCTCCATATTGGAATAATGTACCATAGACTTTGGAGTAAGATTTTTTTTTCATGTAGCTTGGACCTTGAACATTTGAGAATTTTGCTTGAATCTTTGACATGCTAGAACACTCTTGGAATTTGGGTGTCAAACCTTAGACCATAGAACTTATAGGACCCTATTGTCTCTCTCTCTCTCCATATATCTAACCTCATTATTTTTGTTCCTCATGTTTCTTTATATGTCTTTCTTTTTTTTTTTCTTTATTTCTAGGATTATTTCCCCTCTCTCTCTCTCCCCCCCTCCACCCCGCCCTTATATTTCTCTTTATTTATTACAACCTTAATTTCTATTTGTGTGTTAGTATATATGTTTCACTTTTTACCTTTATTTTTATCTTTTTCTTTCTTTTTGTATTTATTTATCTTTATAATTGTAGTTCTTGTCTTTTTTGTTTTTGTTCATTTCTATATTCAATTCCTTTTTAATTATGTTTACCATTTTCTGTCTTGCCCTCTCTACCTTTTTTTTATGTTCTCTCATTTTTTCCCCCTTTATTTCTCCTTTTTATGCTCTTTCTTTCTTTCTTTCTATTTTCTTTCATCACCTTTTTCTTTGGTTTTTCTATTTGTCTTTAACTTTTCTCTATTTTTTTGTTTCCTTTGTTTCTCACTATTCCTCTTTTGTTGCTTATTTTTTCACTTGTCTCCCTCTCTTATCTCTTTTTGATGTCCTTTGTATTTTTTTCATTTGTCCATTGATGTTTAGCCTCACGTTATGATAATGTGAGTAGACATTATCAAACTTAATTAGTTCTTTTAAATTTGTTTTTTTGTGGTGTGTTCATGATGGGTGTGACAAATGGACTTTGGACTCATGGAACATGGACCCTAGACCAACATATAATATACCATAAACCCTTGGACCCTAAAAACTCCATCTTGGATTCATGTACCATACACTTTGGAGTAAGAATTTTTTCATGTAGCTTGGACCTTGAACATTTGAGCATTTTCCTTGAATCTTTGACACACTTGAACACTCTTGGAATTTGGGCCTCAAACCTTAGACCATAGAACTTGGATCCTATTGTCTCTCTCTCTCTCTCTCTCTCTCCATATATCTCACCTTATTATTTTTGTTCCTCATGTTTCTCTATATGTCTTTCTTCATTTTTTCTTTATTTCTAGGATTATTTCCTCTCTCTCTCTCCCCGCCTCCTCCCGCCCTTCTATTTCTCTTTATTTCTTACAACCTTAATTTCCATTTGTGTTTTAGTATATATATTTCTCTTTTACCTTTATTTTTATCATTTTCTTTCTTTTTGTATTTGTTTCTCTTTATAATTGTAGTTCGTCTTTTCTGTTTCTTTTTATTTCTATATTTATTTCCTTTTTAATTCCTTTTTAATTATGTTTACCATTTATTTATTATTTATTTACCATTTTCTCCCTTGCCCTCTCTACTTTTTTTATGTTCTCTCATTTTCCCCCTTTCTTTCTCCTTTTTAAGCTCTTTCTTTTTTTCTTTCTATTTTATTTCATCACCTTTTTCTTTGGTTTTTCTATCTTTCTTTAATTTTTCTCTAATTTTTTGTTTCCTTTGTTTCTCACTATTCCTCTTTTTTTCCTTATTTTTTCACTTGTCTCCCTCTCTTATCTCTTTGTAATGTCTTTTATATTTTTATTTCATAATTCCTATCCTTTTTGTCTTGTTTATTTTCTCTTCCTTTGATCATATTATTTTATTTTACTTTCTATTTATGTAATAAATTATTTGTCTACCTTAATTTTTCTTTGCATGACTCTTTTAATAGTACCTCTCTTTGTTCTCTATTTCTCTTAGCATTTTTTTTTCAATAAAAGTGGCAAAGCCACTAATTTTTTTTATTAAATTTCAAAGCAAATTATAAAAGTATATTTAAACTCAATCCTAACTTGCAGGAGAGACCAAAAAGTAAGAGTATACAACGCGTGATATTAATCCCAACCAAAAATAGAGGTTTACCCAAGATTTGAAATGATTTACCACCCACCATCCCCCAGTCCAATGCCTGCTAGATAAGTATGCAAAAACTAATGATAAAAAAAAACCTTTCTCTTAGTCTTCTTCCAAGAAGGAAGAGCTGGCCTCATAATGAGAAGGAGGCATTGGATTATATGAACTTGAAGCCTTTTCCTTATCTTTTTTAGAAGATGAAACTTGTTTAGGAGAACATGCTCTTATTGCAAAATCAAACATGTAGTGGAGTGACAAAAAAACATCAACTCCTGTTGCAAGTATTTATGGAGGAACTTTTTCATGCAAATCATTGCAATCAAGAACAATCCTTGCAAATTCATCATAGGAAATTCTAGACTTGATAATCCACAAAAAATCTCCAAAAAAACTATTAGACATTAATTCATCATGAGAAATAAAACCCCCAATAGGAAAACCACCTGCATCAAAATGGTAATTATCCAAAGCTTGAGAAAGATCAAAAGCTGCAAGTAAATATGGATGAAAAAATTTAGCAGCAATAACTTTAACCATTTCCACATCCAGCAGAATATCCATGCAAATATTAATAAAATGAGAAATAACTTCATGAAAGGTGACACTATTGTTATTTTTGAGCCAATGATAACCCACCACCCTTCGACAAGCCATAAAAGCATCTACATCATCCAAATAATTTTTTTTACCAAGTTTCTCATGGTCAAATGGATGGGAGTCACTGAAGTCCTTCACTTTCACAGGAAGTGAAATTCTATACCAAACATCATCCGAAGAAGTAGACATAGTAACGGTGAGACAAAAATAAAAAAAATAGACACCCACATGCTATGTCCTCAAACTGAGCCATTTATATCGGGATTAAAAAGCAATGTGAGCCGACCCTCAAATCAAACCAACAATTGTGATGATACAAAATAATAATTATAAGGAGAGGTGCAATCGATCCCTAGCATAGAATATCAAGTAAAAACCAAGCACAAGATCCACACTTCATAATGATAACACATAATCATAAGAGGAGAAACCGATTTGATAAAAAATCAGTGGAGAGGTCTCCAAATTCCACGTGGATTAGGTGCATGCGAGGGAGATCTCTTCAATATATATAATCACAACCAAGCAAGGAAAAAATTATATCAACAAATTATTGCCACTTTTCAAAGCACGTAACCAATTGAATTTCCATGTGAAGAACCAGTTCATACGTGCCCAAGGCCATGAACTATAAAAGTAGAACTTCCAGCTTTACGTGATAATGATTATAATAACACAAGTTAAGCCAAGCACACAATAGAGACCAATGATTATACAAAACAGAATTAAGGACTATCATTTTCACAATTAAAGATGTCTTAGATAGAGCTATTTGAAACTCCATTTGGAGTTAACTTTGAAAGCTCAGATATGTCTGGATGGTCAGTTGCACAAAATTTTGTATACGACTAGAGATTTTCAATTGCTTTGTTGGCTAAAAAGTCAGTAACATAGCTAGCTTCTCTATAGCAATGGGAAATTTCATAATTAAAAAAAGAGATGATTGTTAAAGAACTTTTTGCAGATGATACTGAAGATGCCATATTTAGGATTCTTTATTTCTGATAGCATTAAGAATTACCATTGAATCCCCTTCTATGAAGATATCCTTAATACCCATTTCATATGCCAATTCCAAACCTAGACTTAAAGCTTTCAATTCTGCCTTATTGTTTGTCCCATTAGGGATTATCTTGCATAATGCTTTCAGAATTTTTTTCTCTGAATTAGCAATTATTACCCCAACGCTAGATTTTCCAGGATTAGCTCTAGACGCCCCACCAAAATTGAGCTTAAAAAGTTTGGAGGGGGAGGAAGCCATTTGGCTTCATTTCTAGCTTTGATTTTGTCTATATTATCTGTGACGGAGCCATGAAATGACAAATATATAATAGATGGCCAAGCTTTGATAATAAAACTATCCCAACTTGAAAATGTTTTCAAATTTTTGATTTTTTTAAAAATATGGGATCTAGCCACTTTTGTAATTGAATTTTCCAACTTAAAAAGAAAATCTTCAAGTGAGGAAGCATAGCCCCTAAAGATTCTATTATTTCTTTCTAACCAAATGTTCCAGAGGAGCAATGAGGGGGAAATGATCCACAAACACGAGAAAAAAGAAGACCAAAAACCCAATGGCCAAGATTGGAACTGGCACAACAACAAAGGACCAAACATTGAATACCAACCCAACTTCTGAAATAACTAGTAGCAACATTGAGAGGCAAAAAAACAATGCAAGAAAAGATGATCCGCTGATTCTAAAAAGTAGCCACATAGAACACAAGGAAAATCTACAGTGATGCATCTTTTTGTCTCTTAAGTTTTTTATTCATTTAATTTTATATTAAAGTATTCTCTTCTTTTATTTGTCTTAAATTCTTTTCTTTCTTTTTTCTCCTTTTTTTGTCTATTTGTCTCTTTCTATATATTTGTCATTTTCTCTCTTGTTTTAAAAAATATATCTCTAAGCTTGTCATTCACTCTCTCTACTTTCTATGTCATTTTCTATATTTTTTTTGATCTTTTTAATTTGTCTATTTCCTTATATGTCTCTATCTGTATTTCTATTGATTAGATTTCATCTTTTTTCTTTTAATTATCTTATATCATTTTCTTTCCTTTTTCTTTATTTTCTATCTTTCATTTGTTCTCTCTTTGTTTCTCTCTACTATTTATTTATCTAATTTTCTCCTTATTTCTATTTCTTTTCTCATTCTTTCTATTTTATTTCTTACTCTCTCCCTCTTGCGCATATATTTTTTGTGTATCTAATGTATTTGGCTCTTTCCTTCCCTTAGTGTTATTTATTTTTTGTTTCTATCACTTTTTTTTTGGTATTTTTTTCTCTTGACGAATTTTACTAATTTTTTTAATTTTTATTTCTCTTTTTACTTAATTTCATTATTTCTTTTTTCCCCTCGTTTCTTCACTCTTATCAAGTTTTTATTTATTTTTAGTTACATTTATATATCTATTTCTATTTTGTTCTTCCATTTTTCTCTTAGTTTATTTCTCACTCATGTCTATCTTTGTGACTCTTTACTTGTTTTTCTCACTTTTTACTCCTATTTTATTGTCTAGGGGTATTTATTTCTTTTCAGTCCTTCTCTCCATTGATATTTATATTTATCTATTTCTTCTTTCCTTAAATATTTATCCCTTTTTAGATGGGATGGACCCCAAACTCATTGATTGTCAACCCTAGATTGGGAAATATTTAGTCTACAGTCTAAACACTTAGATCTTGGATTGCAAAAAACTAGAGCATATGCCTCAAAAATATAGACCCTAGACTTATAAATAATTACTATGTGCCCTTTACCTTAAACTCGTGGACCCAAGAGTGTAGGTCTAAGATACTAAAGTTTTGACACTAGGCACTAGAACATGTACACTGAATCCTAAGAACTTGGGCCTTGAACCTTAGAGCTTGGAGATTAGGACTTTGATATTGTTCCTTGGATCCTCATACCACTTGAACTTAGACCCTATAATTTAGATGCTAAAATATTGAGCATAAACTTATATGCTAAATCTTTGAATTTGGATACTGCATCCTACATGTTTCACCCTAATAGTTGGATCCTAGACCTAGATTTATAGATCATGGATCCTTGACCAGTTTTTTTTTTTACCATTTAGAGTGAAATCTCGAACCTTAGATTTAGAATCCCTTGGACACTAGACTTGGTTCTATAGCATTGCAAACCATCAATAAAGAAACATATACCATAAATCAACAATCTTTTAATTGTGGGCATTAAACCCCATCCCTAGAGCCTTAACTACACTCTTGGGACCCAAATCATGAACAATTGATCTTATGGCATAGACAATGCTAATACAATATTAGTCATTAGAACTTGCACCCTCAACCCTTGAACCTTGATCCTTGGACTTGGACAATAAGCCTCATAGAATATTATAGCTTGAGCACTCAGTCTTGGTCCTTATAATTTGGACTATAAAATGTAGATGATAGACCCTATAGATCAAATCCTTCAACAAATATATCAAATATAGAGTAGGAACAAATAAAAAATCATAAAAATCTAATTTGCATACAAATTATATTAAATGAAATCTGCATCAAATCTACCCTAGATCAAACCAAATACATGCAAACCTCAAAAATATCAAGTGTAGTATGTTGATGTGTTGATAGCTTGAATGGTGTTACTCATGAAACCAATAGCATGATGGCATGATCAAGATGATTCAATAACAATAACATAGGAATGATTCAAATGGGAAGGAAGGCCTCTCATTTATAGAAATTCCATGAGAGAAATTAAGGGCCAAGATGAATTGGGTGATGGGTGGCTAAGATTAATTGAGGATTAGGTTTCAAATTAAATTTGTTGTCATGTGACAAGTGTCATATGAGGGATAAAGGCTATTTTAGAATTATGATTAGGGAAACATCCTTATGGGGATGGCTAGAATTAAGAGGTGGGATATTAAATGAAGGAATGAGATGGAAAGTTAGTTTGACTTTTGGCAAGGTGTCTAGGTTCAATAAATTTAGACGAGTTAGTTAAACATGTGAAGGGATATTTGTCACATGAGGAAAAATTTAGACTGTGATCCATGTGAATGAATATACTTGCTAGGATTAAATGGATAAGGATTGAGGAATAAAGGGAATTGAATATTAGAGGAAAATATAATGCAGATTAATTAGCCTAAATTAATTAATTAATTAGCCTAAATTAATTAATTAATTAATTTAGTTGGAGGATTTTGGATAAGGCTAGAATTAATTAAATAAATAAATAAATTAGCTAAAAGTGAATGATAAAGGAAAAGGTTAAATTAATTAAATAAATAATAAATATTTATTTAATTAAATATTAGGATAGGTGAAGTCAATTTTGGTTAGGTTAAGGTCACATTTCAATTGTCTACAAACTCTATAGAGATAGTTGGTTACAATTGAAAGGGAATCATACCAACTCCTCCTATTAGACACTGGTATGATCTCCATAAGAACTCATGAAACTTTGCAAAAAACTTGTTTATTTTTCTTAATAGTTTAAAAATCACTTTTGTTGTTGCTTCCCTTGGTAATATTATTGTTAGGGTATTGTGATGCATAATGACTGAACTTATGATAAATAAAATACTTGAATTTACTCAAGTCTTGGGTTTTGAGGATGAATCCTCATCCTTTGCCTTACCCTTGTTCCTTTTTCCTTTATTTACCTTCATCTATCTTAAGAGGGCCAAATTGTCGTCATCACCCTTCTTGATAGCTTTTGACTCCATTCAAATTTCCCATCGAATAGAATCGTCCCAAAGTATTTCAAAAGAAAGAAGATTCTCTCAGGCGCAAATGCCCTTAACAAAAGCTTGTCATGAAGATGGGAACCCATTTAATGCAAAATTCACAAGATTTGTATCTTCAACCTTCTCCTTGACTATTGGAAGAAGTTCATGAAGTTGGGTGACCTTCATTAGGTAATTGGTAACAATATTTCATTTAGTCATCTCCATGCATCTGAGTTTGCTTTGCAATATCATTTTCCTATTTAAGTATCAAACATCTCCTTGGTTGATTTATTTTTTATAAATGAGGAACTAAATAGTCTTTTACCACATCCATGATTACCCACATGGCCTTTATCAAACATCTCATTGGTTGTTTCCTTCAAATGAGCTACCAACTACAATGCACTAGTAGGTATAAGAACCACATGCTTAACCATTTTTTTAAGCTCATTTCTCTCCAATAACAAAGTGATCGTAACATTCGAAGGAAAGAAATTTAATAAACCATCTAATTTATCCTCAAATATGATGCTAGCTAATGCCATTAAAATACTATTTAAAAAAAAGAAAAAAACTCCCAAATCAAAAAATAAATAAACTACATAATTTTTATTTTTGAGAATACTTGGTACAAATCTCTAACCACATGGTTTGATGAAATAATAGGTATTAATATAAACCCTAACCACCATTTTAACCCTTCAAAAATGACCTAGAAATATTTTACAATTTCCATTGTAACCTTTACAAAACTGTAGAGAAAATGGTGCAATTTGGGTATTGAAATTCTTTTAACAACTTTGGTATTTTAGGATTTTCCAAGGGAAAATAAAATAGTTGGATTATTCTTCATGAAACAAATTTTGATTCTTGACTAGCTTTGATTACAATTTCTTGCCAAATAAAATTTTTGATCATGCAAATATCCATCCACAAATCCCTTAGTTATTAGTTGTTATTTAACCATGAAACCATTATGATTTTAAGGTAAAAAAGGAGGCATGAATTCTAGTTAAAAACACTACATGAATTTTATTATCATTTTCCCTTGGTCTTCATAAGCCTTGGCTTCATGATTTTCCTTCACTCTTCTGGCGCAAAATATTCTAACCCTAGGAGACTATTGCCCTAGTGTTTATCTAATTAATTAACTCAAATCAAATTATTAAGATAAAAAAAAGTAAATTTATAAACATTGCAACAACCACAAAAATTGGAGAGGATTTGGAGGGTGATATGCTGGTCTATGTGCTAGTGAAGGCTGTCTAGGTCTGTGGCCTACATGTAAGATTTTTTTATTGCATGTGTTCTTTAGTTAATAGTTCGGCATTTTTGGGTTTGTTGCTAGTGTGGGGTGGGTGTTATTTTGTTTGCAGGGGTGTAGGGTTTTAGTTTTCTCTTTTTATTTGTGTTGCTCTATTTGTGTGGTGACTATATGAGGTGTTCGTTCTTGGGGTTATTTATGGAGACGATGGGTGATCCCTCAGGCTCAAGTATTTTGTCTTTTTCAAACATTATTATGGGAGAATTTTTTTCCCCTTCTAAGCACAATATGGCTACTTAGTTCATGACCAATGCTTCAAATGGTGTGGGATCTTCCTATGGTGGTATATCTTGGATTATGAAAGTAAATGGTTTCTTGGCTAAGAGCGAGACTCACCTAGTTCTAATTATCCAGCCAAAATATATTGCAGAAGATATTGAGTATTGGAGAAACCATGCTCTAATATGTAAGATCATGGAAATCAAGGTCTCTTTATCGTTTCTTGATACTTGGGCTCGTCGAACTTGGACCCGAAGGGAGACATGGATGTACTACAGGATGCAAATGGTTATTTCATGGTGTTTTTTTCTTGTATTATAGATTGTAACAAAGCATTCGAGGGAGGTCCCTACTTCTACGATCAGGTGGGGTTGTTCTTAAAACCCTAGCATACTAGATTTAATCTAGCTAAAGAGCTTCCATCAAGGGTTCTAGTTTGGGTGAGACTAACTTGAATTTCAGTTGAGTTCTGGAGGAATGATATTTTGCACATGATTGCACTCTTGTTGGGTAAGCCAGTAGGATCTTCACAACAAACATTGGAGTGGAGAGCCCTTCCTTTGGTATGTATTTGTGTGGAGATCGACTTAAACAACCCATTACCTAGTTCTTTGGAGCTTCAAGTTGGATCCACATCATGGATTCAATAGTTAGGTTACGAGACTTTGCCTTTTCAATGTCGTATCTACCATGAATATGGTCACCTGCAATGGAAGTTTCTTATACTTAAGGATTTTGAGTCTTCTTCTAGTGGGGTCTCCTGCTAGGATGCCTCCTCACTCAACTCCATCGAGAGGTAAAGGCAAAGCCCCTATCTTTGAAGAGGAAATTTATAATGAGGGTTTTACTTCAGTGAAGCCCCGTAATAAGGGAAGAGGTAGAAAAGGATCCCTCAAGGATAGGCAAGATGATGCTAGTTTTAATCATTTTGAGGCTTTGGAAGATTGAGATCAACAAGGGCTTATTTTAAATATGGGTGTCTCTATTGGCAATACCTTAGAGGAGTAGTTGGATCCTCAAAAGAATGGGAGCAAGAATCTCTATGTTGAGTTAGTTACCAAGGTACACTCTGGTCACGACCTAGATGGTTATAATCTACTTGTCATTCTAGTGGAGATAGAGGTGGATGTTGATCTGTCCATGGATTATTTGGGTTCACATTCTTTGGTACTAGCTCAAGATTCTGGTAAGTGCTCCTAGATCTCTACCCCCATGGGGTTGCACCAAAAAACTTTAAGGGGATCTCAGAGAAGCCTTCTGAGGATGGGAAGAAGAAAGATCAGGATAAGATCAAGCTAATGGTTGAGAACTTGGTTGAGTCATGCTTAGTTAAACCACTTGACTCCAATTTCTCAAAACCCCATAAATGATCGTTCTCTCATGGAATGTGAGGGGTTTGAACAAATCCCCTTGACAAAATGTTGTTCAGGAAATGGTAAAGGCTCATTGCCCTGCTGCTATTTTTTATTTAGGAATCTAAGTTTTCTGTGGAGGGCATGGTTAAGATATCCTCCCAGATTTGGTGGCATGGTCAATGCCAATGCATTGGTGCACATGGCAGTGCTGGTAGGATTGCATACCTTTGGGATAAGCGAAAGATTTCCCCCTTGTGGTGGATTGTAGGTTGGTTTTCCTTATCCATGGTGGCTTCAAGTTTTGAATCTAGGGAAATCTTGTTGTTCTCTAATGTATATGCTCCATAGGACTTGCCTGGAAAGGCTTGTTTGTGGGACCAAATAAGGTATGTGAGATCCTCAGATCATTTTCTTCCCTAGGTTCTAGAGGGGGAAATTAATTCTATTCTCAGTCTTGATAAAAAGAGGGGTGGTTTGGATCATTTGAAGCCCTCTTCATTTTTTCTCAACAATAATATAAGCCAATTGAATTTGGTTGATATAAATCCTTGCAATGGTCTGTTTACCTAGAGTAATAGGAGGTGTGGTGTGGAATCGATCTCTGAGAGGTTGGATAGGTTTTTAGTCTCCATTTTTTGGCTAGGTAATTAGTGGATAGCTAGTTATGAAATCCTTGATTGGAGAGGCTTGGACCACTAGCCCATAGTTTTTTTTGCACTTGATGAGGAAAGTGCTAAGAATCCCTCTTTCAAATTCCAGTTTTTGAGGTTGTGAGAGCCTTCTCTGCAGGACCTTATAAAAGATTGGTCATATGATGGGTTGTCTTTGGATGGGACTGCCATATACACTTTAGTTAAAAGGCTTCATTTTTGTAAATTTCTACGAAAGAAGCGAAACAAAAAATGCTTCGGGAATGTCTTTAAGGAAAAATTTGCAACTCAAAATTAGCTAGATATAATTTCTAGACAAAACAAAGATCAAGGGATCACTCGTATATCCCTTAAAGCTGAAGCAAATGCTTTGAAGAAGCTATCCAAATGAGAACTACGGGAGGAGTTGTTTTGGAAGTAAAAATCAAGGATTGACTAGCTTCAGGAGGGCAACAAGAATATTGCCTTCTTCTTTAACTCTGTCGAAGCAAGGGGACATGGGAATCTAATCTCCTCTATTGCGTCCTGTCAAGGTACTCAACTTTCTTCTTTCCATAATATCTCTCAAGAGGCCACTTTTATTCTTAGAGGACACTCTTAAGGATCTAGAGAAAGTGAATTAGGTTTTGTCTGTTATTCCCTCTATGGTGTCCTATCAAGCTAATTTTGATCTTAATTGACCTATTTCCCTCGATGAGCTAAAGGAGGTTGTTTTCAACATGAAAAAAGGTAAGACCCTTGGCCCAGATGGGTTCCCTATTCAGTTTTTTCAGGAATATTGGGATATTATCAAATGGGACCTTTTGGAGGTGGTATAGGAATCTCAAGATAGTAAACAAATGTTGAAAGCCCTGAATTCCACCTTCCTGGCTCTTATTCCTAAACGTGAGGATGCTAATTCTTTTGACCTTTTTAGACCAATTTCTCTTTATAATGTCATCTATAAGATCATATCAAAGTTGAACGTTGACCTTCTTGGCTAATATTATCTTAGAGGAGTAGGGAGTTTTATGGTTTGGAAGACATATCCAGGATGGTATTGTGATTGCGGCTGAGGCTATCCATTCCATGAATATTTCCAAGGAGAAGGCTATGTTTTTCAAATTGGACATGGCTAAGGCTTATGCTCAAATTAAGTGGTCCTTTCTTTGCAAGGTTCTTTATGCTTTTGGGTTTGCTGAGAACTGGATTAATTATGTAATGAGTTGTGTCATGTCAGTGTCATATTCTATGTTGATTAATGGTGTGCCTTCTTTGTTTGGTGCTTGTAGGGGCCTTAGACAGGGTGACCCCATGTCTCCTTATCTCTTTATTATTACAGCCGAAGGTTTGGGAAGACTGATTAAAACCCATTTGAGTCAGGGCCTTATTCCTGGGTGGTCTTGGGGTGAAGGCTTGCATCCTCAGACCCATATTTAGTTTGTGGATGATACTGTGCTCTTGGGAGTTGCTAGAATCGAGGAAGTGAGCAATCTTAGGTGTGCTCTTGACACTTATCTTGATACTTCGGGTCAGAGGATTAATGAAGCGAAATCCTCCATCTTTTTCTTCAACAGTCACCATTCATTCAATCTCGGATTGCTTGCATTCTTAGATTTCAGGTTGGTAATCTTCCTTTTGTGTATTTGGGTGTTCCCCTCTATGTTTCTCCTTTCCCAGATGAAACTAGCAACATGTTCTAGATAAGTTTAGGGGTTATATAAATCTCTCTAGACCTGTTGTTGGTTGTCCTTTTTTGGGAGGATTATGCTCCTAAAGGTTGTGGTACAAGCACTTCCTCTCTACAAGTGTATGATTCAGATTTCTCTTGTTGGTTTCATTAGAGAGCTTGATGTGTTGTTTAGGAAGTTTATTTGGTTCAATAGTTTGGATTCTGAGAATTGGATTTTTTTAAAGTGGGACTCTATCTGTAGGCCTATTCAACAAGGGGCCTTGGGTCTTTGATGGACTACTATTACTAGTTAGGAATTGGTTGCCAAGATTTACTGGTGTTGGTGTACTAGTCAAGATCAAAGTTGACCCAAAATCCTCAAGACTAAGGACTTGAGAGGTGTTGCAAATAAGGATATTCCTAGATGCTCTTTGGATGGAAAGGTGTCTATGATATGTGATACACTTAAAAGAGGTGCTAGCTTGACCAAGCAGGGCCTATTTTGGATTCGTCACAAAGGAGATGATTCTCTTTTTTGGATGGATTCTTGGGATGGTCACCCCCCATTATTCACCTCCCATCCTTATCTGCAGAATTTGGGATTTTGTTTTCTTGATGTTGGATGGTTGAAAGTTAGTGATTTCAAAGTTGTGGAGTGATTGGGTCAGGTGGAGGTGTTTAGATGGAAGGGTTGCTAGATGTGGCCCTCTGGGGGTTCAGTTGGGGATTGTGCTAAGTTGGAAAATATTTTATCTGAGAGTTTGCAACTCTTTGCAATAGAGGGATTTTTTGGCATGGGCCCTTGATCCTAAAGAGGTATATTCGGTAGTTGTTAGGTACCATGAATTGGATAGAAGGAAATATGGGGAGGACGAAACCCCTTGGTGGAAATATGTGTGGAATAAGTTTGTGTGGCCTAAGTGGAACTTCTTCCTTTGGTTGGTGGCTTGCAATAGGTTCCTTACTTGGGATAACCTTCTGAAGAGGGGATTTGAGGGGCCCTCTATATGTTTTCTATGCAGAAATAGTGAGGAGTTTTCTTCACATCTCTTCTTCCAATGCACCTTTTCCAGATCTATCTGGCATTTATGGTGGGCAGTGTGGAGACACCCATGTGTGCATGCACTCTCCCTTATTGAGTTTTGGATGACTTTGGGGAGACCCCTAGCTATCTTTTTTCCTCTCCAGATGGCTTGGATTGTTGGACCTTCATGCATTCCTTAGCAGATTTGGCTAGAGCAGAATCGTAGGATCTTTCAGGATAAAAAGTTGGTGATTGTGCAAGTTTGGCAATGAATTCTTGGAATGCTTCAGGAGACTATTTTTGCTAAATGTGAAGTTGGAGCTCCTCTGAATGCTGAGGAGACTGTGGTGTCATTGGGTAGAGGGCATGTTCAAACAAGAGGAGACAACCCAAAAAGAAAAATTCAGAGAGAAGGTAGATGGCACTTGCCTCCTGTTGAAATTTTGAAAACTAACACTAATGGTTCTACTAGCAGAAATCCTGTTATGCTGGTGTGGAAGGTGCATGGAGAAATAAATATGGGGATATCTTCTTCTTCTCCAAGCTTCATGGCATCTAGAATAATAACCTCAAGGAGGCTTTGGCTATTCTTGTTTTCCTGGAAAAGGCTTGTGCTCTTGGTTGGTGCAAGGTTATTTGTGAATCAGATTCATAGATTGTGATTAATTTGTTAAATAAGTAGAGTATTGATGGAGTGAATTGGCAATTGTCTTCAACTGTGCAAAAAATTCATCAACTTTGCAGTTCGCTTGAGATGGTGTCCTTTGTTCATATTCCTAGAGAATTGAACAATGTGGCAGATTATCTATCTAAATGGGCTTCAAATTTTAGGAATGGTTGGAAGATGGATGAGTGGGAGCAACTTCCCAGTGACTGTACTCATAAGCCAAGAAATTTGATTCAAGAGGACATGTGTGGTCCTTGAACATGCTCCAATTTTTAGGGGGTTTTGTTCTTGGTTTTGCGGCTGGATTCACCTTTGTGGCTCTAGCCTTTTGTATTCCTGTTGTGTTCTCAAGCTTTCTTTGATTGAATAAATTTTTTCCCTTTTATTAAATAAAAAACACACAAAAATTGAAATGAAAAATTATAAAATAATTTAAAACAAATACAAATAAAATTTAAAACTTCAAATCAATGTTGTATTTTTTTGAAAAAATTACAAGGAAACCTCTACCCCCCTCTTCTTAGCAAGGAATGAATTTTGCTTCAATCCAAGTTTCTTTATGGAAAATTCAAGCCTCCATTTTTCTAAGTGCTTGATCATAATATCAATGATGTGTTGATATGGGGAGATGTAATAGAGATTCACTAGTCCCTTTTGAATCTTGTCTTGAATGAGGTGAGATGATCTCTATGTGCTAGGATTTGTCATGAAACCTTGTATTCTTTGAGAGTATGACACACCTTTGATTAAATAATTTTATTCTTTTTCTTCTATTTTATTCATCTTCTCTCTCTCTCTTCCTTTGTCATTCTCTAATTTTTTATTTTTATTTCTTGCTTTGTTTCTTTCTATAGACACATAAAATTGACCTATGCCTACAAACTCAATTTTCTCATCAATTCCTCTAAACATAATTTAATTATGTCACTCTGACCAAATTTAACTATTAATTAAATAATGACTAATTATTTAATTAATTCATCTCTCGTATTCTTCTTGACTATTTAAATAAATCACATTTATTTAAATAGGCCACTAATGTCTAAAGTCCTATTTAAATTAAATAAATTATTATTTAATCCAGTATTCCCTCTTGATTATTTAAATAAATTAATTTTATTTAAATATGTCTCTAATATTAAAGGCGTCTCATAATTAAATAAATCCCCCACAATTTATTTGATTATTAACTCACTTCTTCCACAATTAAATAATTTAAATTAATTATTTAATTATCTCTCACAATTCATTTCTAAATTTAAATAAAAATCATTTATTTAAATTTCTCTCTCCTCAAGTAAATAATTTAATTATTATTTACTGTCACATGACTTCACCATTTTGAATTAAATTAAAATATTTAAATTCAAAATAGAATTTCCCTCCACAACTTAAGTAATTTCTAAAATGACTTGATTTTCTAACTCATCCTTTTTCTACTTGCTAATTCTCATCTCACTGTCACACCTATTCTCATTCCTTGATTTAATTTCTTAAATTAAATCTTGTCCACTCAATTTTAATTTCACCCTAAAGTTGCCCTAACCCTAATTAAAGGGTTGTTACTTTGAATCTTGACCATAGATTCTAGGGCACTTCTCAATCTTTAATCTCATCCATCCATCCAAAATTGCATTTTCTATAAAATGCCAATTTTGTCCTCATTTTTTCATCTCTTAATATCTTGAAAGCTTCTTGCATTTTCTTGAGTTTATCACTTTCTTGCCATTCAACCATTTAGTTTTGCATGTAGGATTTTATATTCTCTTGCATAAGTACTTGAATCCTTCAACACTTGCTTAGGACTAGTCACAATAGTAGATTGCTCACCAAAATATGAGGGAAACCTCACATATTTCAGCAAGCTAGAAGGTGTAATGGAGATTAGTCATGGAGGATGAAGAAATTGGGTGAGATCATTCCGTTTGTTTCTTTATTAATTTCCTTTGCACTCTATTACTAATTGTGGGTTTTATATGTTTGCATTTAATTTTCTAACCTATCTAATAGAAAAATACCCTTAGTTACATTGGTGAACCCGACTCGCTTTCAAACATGTTTTTGCAGGTTTTCGTATGACTTTTTTGTCATTTTTGTAGGTACATGTGTACGAAACAACACATTTGACAATTCCTACGATGCAAGTGCTTTATTGCACCGCATATGCCTTCACAAGTGATGCAACTACTCTAACGTGACACATTTGACTCTCCAAGGGACACAACTAACTTCTCGAGACATATTTGACAAGAACCAAGCCGCAATCGACATATCGAGCCACATCTGCTAGAAAAAAACAATGTATTTTCCATATCGATATGCATTCACTCTGTTGCGATGCAAGCGACTGGTAAAAAGGTGTTTCTATTTTTTTTCTTCAGATTTTTCCTGTTTTTCTGCTTCTAGATTACAAATTTTTTGAGCTGCTAATTTGTGTGTGACAATGTGTGCCAAGCTGGAATCTAACCCATTTTTATTGTTTGTTTTTCTATAATTTAATCAAATAAACAAACAATCATGCATTTCACTCATGGATTAAAATGAACACTCACACATTCTCATTGGGCTAAAAAGAACACAACATGCATGATCATTCATTGGTTTAAAAATAACAATCATGCAATTTCATTGGTTTAAAATGAACTTCTGATTATTGTTTCCAAATTTTCACCTACAGGCTCAATCAGGAAGAGCCATCTATGTTTCAAAATGAATGGTATATTTTATTAAACCTTCTACGTTACATCCAGTTATACAAATAAAACAACTTTACAAGATTACAAGAACAAAAAGTTATTATGTTCATACAAGTGAATGAAACATAAAAGATTTTACAATATTTTGGGAAAAGCAATCTTTATTGAATGTAATCAGATACATGTGTCTCACACAACAAGCCATGAGACTGACTTACTCATTTGATACAAACCAGAATTAAGATATACATGAATGAGTAAATGCTAAAAATAAATTGAACATGTAGAGAAGGTAACCGATCATTGCCTGAATGACTAGTACTGCAAATGAATCTGCTCCTGATTTCCTTGCATTGCTCCCTATAGCTCCTTGGCCCCTAGGTGCCCGATGTCCGGTTACCTACATTGAGTAAAGAAATGAGTTAGAACAATAAGTTCTAAGCAATGAAAGGTTACATTTTGAACATGCACATCTATCCATACATACATTTGTTAATTTCTATGTGCATCAAATATAATGTCTATCTTAAGTGTCCACAAAAATCCAAAATAGAAGAGCGTCATACACACTTAAGGTAGGAATTTTATTTCTAACTTGTTTGTTCCATGTGCAACAACAGGTGTTATCATGTTTATGATCTAATCTGATAAAGTTTAGCATGTGGGATAAACGTGGCTCCCACAAGGGTTGATCCCAACATGCTAACATTCAAAGTTTTGATGAGATAAGCTTGTTAAAATTTCCAAAACATGATGATGCAATCAAAGATAGGTATATCATTTATAGCAATGTATGTGTTATATACACTGATAAAGCAATTGAGATATGTTCAATGGAATCATAATGCTTCAAAGAACTAAAAAATGCTATTCATCAATCATAGGTTTACAAGCATTGAATCATTTCAACAGTTAAAAGATCATAAGGACAAGGGCTACTTACAATAGATAATATCAAGGAGTCAGATCTATAAAGGCCAGCAGTGACTTATTATTCATTAAACAATCATTGTATGAATAGATCTTCAATAGGGAGCAATAGAAAAGGACAATAATAAGCTTTATAAGGATATGATTTGGAGGCTGTAATAAGTGAGCAGTAACAACCAAGCATGATAGTAAAGGCAACATTTTCCCATTGGATCCCAATAGCCATTAGGACAAGACACTATGTTGTTTTGGATGCATCTGGCATACGAAGAACATAAAGACAATGTCAATGCAAAGACTGTAGTTTTTATGTGACAGTGAGATAGTGACAGTGAGATAGTGAATGGTAGTCATTGGAGGAGTGATAATGCAAAGAGGAAGTCAGTTCCTTGTATTTTAGCAAAAAAAAAAGATGCAGGACAAATGGAAATGCATGCACAAATATTACTTTAAGAAATATGACTTTGAGCTCCATGAAGTGCATTTATTTATTGAAAATGAATGAAGCCCTCAGCCTTTTTAAGTAGAGGATTTGTAACCTATGCTAGCGTCACCCTTATTCAACATAAACAAAGCATGTGAGATGTTAAAAAATTCCTAAAGAGTTGACATAAATAAAATGTAATGAATATAGGATATGAGAAAAATGTAAATCTACAGGAGCTAAATGGAACATAAGCATTCTATGACAAAATGCTTTAATGGAGTTATGACAGTATCTACAAGCATTAAGTAATGTAAAGCAACTGTCAAAAGTGATTATTGTGTAATTAGCATGTAGAATTGTCAAGACTTAAGGAAATAACATAAAGAGATAAAAAATTAAGGTACAACCATCAAGTGAAGTTCAGTGATAGTGCATCCAATGGTAAATGGCAGCCATAGAGAAGAGAAATTAATCAACAACAAAAATTGAAAGTTTCTCTTTCTTGTAATCTAAATATGAAGTAAAGTTTCCATAAAGAAATGAAGCTATACAGGTTGGAGTTTTTCTTCCAAGATCTTGAAAGAACAGGAGATTTATTCATTGTTTTACCTTATCTTTTCTTTTTCCAGGCTTCATGATACAAAGATGAAAATGAGAATGGTAAGAATTGTGAAACTACAAAGTTAAATCATTAAGAAAAATATGAATGCAAACATGGCAAAAAGGTAAATGAAAATTAACAAGGATAAAAGACAATTGGATCGCAATTGCAGAAATCTTGTCAAAAGGAGGAAAATCATTGCTTTACATCATTATCATTGAAGAAAGGCCGAGCTACTACTTTTAAGAAGTAAGGTTTCAAATAAAGAGAACCCAATCAAGAATCATTTGGGATTTCAAAATGAAAATGAATATCCAGAATATAAGCCTGCAGCTGGGGTTTTTGTGTGTATTTTTTATAAAATACAAGAAGAAACTTAGTTCATTGATATTGTGAAGAGAGTGTTGATTTGTAGAATTCCTAGTGGAATATCATGATGAGAATGCATGAAACCATCAACCCAGAAAAGGGGCTTTTAAATCCACAGAACATATGGCTGTGGCTATACAGGAAAAGAAACCCTCCAATTTTTACAAAAAAAACTTTCCAAAAATTGCCAAATACAGAGAACAAAAGCTTCCATTTGTTTTCCTTCAGAGGATGCCGTCCATTGAGGGTTACTTAAAAAATCAAATGCCTGGAACTCGAAATGAGTATCTCATTCATAGTTTTGAAGAAAAATGCAAAAAATGTTTCAACAAATTCTTACCATAGTTCTGAAGGTCGAATTCTGCCAGAAGATGCAAGAAAATCATGAAGAATGCCTCTGCAATTGCAATCTCATGGATTTATGAATTTATGAAGACCCTAACATGGAGTTAGTGGTGTAGCTTCTGGAGGAAGCTTTAGGAAGAATGAAATGAACATTTTCATTTCATTGGTATGTGTTTTGACTTAGGGTTTGCTATGCCCTAAAGATGCAAATGTTTTTTTTTAGCCACCTTTTTATCAAATTTGAAGTGAAATAATCCCCCCCTGTGGACTTGGAATCATGTTTATGCCTTAGGTTTAGCTTAAAATATTTGTATTGACTTAGTATGGCTAGACCATGGGCCTTAGGTAAAATTTTGCAACTTTTTGAAATTGTGAACATTGAATTTTAGTGATATTTTATAAATCACTGAAAGTTTAAATGTTTCTTTTAAATGTAAAATTTAATGATGGAAGTTTTCCATGCATGCTAGGAGAAGAAATCATAGATTTTCTTTGTGTTATGAGCCTAGAGGGAATATTGGGAGGTTATATGTAGTTTGCAAACACATGGAGAGCATATAGGAGATTGTTTCTTCCTTTTATGAGCTTTGGAGGGTATTGTGGAGAAAATTTGAGTTGTCATCATATTTGATATGGTAAAACTTGACCTTTTCAATGTTTTGAAAATTTTGTGGATAAAATCTAGTTGCTATATTTTTGGATTTTTGAAGCCATCCGACCCAAGAAGCTTCCAGTTCCTATTTTGGTGCAACTGTTTGAAGCTTGGCTACTTAGTCATTTTTGAGCCCATTATTGTACTCAGTTCTTACTATGCAACTCTTGGAGATAGTGACTTTTGGCAGTCCTTTCATAGGTCCTGTGCATGCTATTGTAACTCAGTTTTGGAGGTGAAATTCAGTAAAGACCTTGATTATTATCGTCTTTTTAGTGAAGTAATGTTTATTTCCTTGAAGCTTTGTCTCAGTTTTAGAACCTTTATGCATAAGGTATGTTTATGCAAGTTAAAAATTGTGTCAAAAGGAGTAAAAGATTTTTGGATGTGAAATTAACTTTCCTTTTAAGATTCTGAGCACTAAAACCTATTTGTGAAGCACTTTTGTAAGAATTTATAGAAATGAGTTGTAGTGACCCTCCTGGTGATGTATTAATTATATTTGTTTTGAGATGTTGACAATCATTAGTTGTTTTTGAGACTACGTTACTCTAATGTATTATGTTTTGGATTACTTGTTCAGATTGTGAAACTCAATTGATGATACACTTTATACTATGATGCTCTGTTTACTTTTGAAAGATGAAAATTATGATGACATATGAGGTTCTGTAATTTATGATGATACTATGATGTGGATGATTTTAGATGCTATTTCTTACTTAAGTTCGGTGAATAGGACAATTTAGCAGTACTCATCCGTGAGTGCCCTGCTACACTATGATTCTTCTTCATGGTGTATTTCATGCTATATAAGTTGTTTCAGTTAACCGTGTTGTATGAATCAACTTTCAGGTATAGGCATCGAATCCACCTGCTTGTCAGGTCTGAGTGTGCCATGGTCCAAATGGAATCATTGAAGGGAGATAGTCCTGTCCTCTGTCATGAACCATCGTTTTGAAAAGAACGAGTATCATTTTGTTACCCCGATGTATTTTTTTCGTTCATTTGTTGTAATGCACATTGGTCATTGCATGTTGTCATGTCATGATGTGTTTTACCATGATTTCATAATATTGATTAATGATTAATTGAAATGTTTAAATTTAAAAAGTTATTTTTAGATTGAAGAGGAATTAAAAGTGAAATATTGAAATATATTGTTTGCAAAAATTTAATTATTTGTAATTGATTTAATTGTGCAATTTTGATATTTTCGAAAACTAAAACAATGAGTTGTGATTTAAAGTTGTGAAATATCTTGTTTTTAACATGATGTCTGAAAAGTTGAAACTGGCTAACTAAAACTGCATGCAATTTGAAAGTTGCAAGTGGAAAAAATGTATTTATGATGATAATTGGATTTTCAAAAGAGGAGGATTGTGATTCACAAGAAAAGACGATCTCTGTATATTTTTTTTTGGGGTTTTCTATTTGGAAGGCTGAAAATCAATTTGTGGAAGTTGTGTTTGGATTGTGAAAGTTTTGGGGATTGAACATCTGGGTTTTCTCTTTGCTGTTGTTCAAATCTGGAAGGCGTTTCAGGTTTTCTTCCTTCGAATTTTAAGCTCATTCTAATGGATTCTTGTCTAAATTCTTGTTGTTAATTTCATTTGAGATTAATTCCAAAGTTTGTTTTAATCCTTCTCACCATAGAAAATGAAACTTGTTGATCGGTTTTATCTAATAGAAGGAAAATTATTATTTTCAATCTAATCCTTTCTAATCTGCTATCGACATGCAACTACCACAAAACATGTTTCATGTCATTATCCTCTGAAGATTGAGTTCACCTTTATGCTAGGTCGGTCGCCTTTTTGTTCCTGAAAATAAGTAATCTAAAGAGATCAAATCATAATCTGAACAAGCCTTGCTATAACTTTATTTTTTGTACCATTTCTTACAGTACTGGTGGTTAGTATGTTTGAAGTAGATTTCTTTGAATTTGAAGACCATCCCCTGCCTATGTTTTCCTTTTCTGAGATACATTTTATTTCTCTCTAAATGTGTTCATGGTTCCTCTATCAACTTTTCCTTTTGGAACAAATTCATCTTATATTCTTCTAGAAAAGATATCAATTACATGATATGCCGCATCTGATAAAATTTGAAATGGTAGGCATCTCAGACCTTACCCTCTGAGTCAAAGATTTAGGTCTGCAATTTTTTTCTGTTAAAAGTTCAATATAAGCTTGGTAGTCATGTGATCATGCTGGACAGACATGATCACGGATTTTCCATAGTTGATCATGATTTTTGTGTCGGTGCATGCATGCAAACAGTTTGCATGTTCACCTAACCCCGACTTAACTCGTGAAAATGCTATTAGTAGCACCACAAGCTAATAGAATTTTGATCAATTGTAGGTATGTGTTTTATTAAGGTGTCTTTGCTTGGTACTGATGCTCGTAGGCAATTTGCATGCAATTCTCATTCTCATGTTATTAGAAATCAAGCTAGATTTCTCTGTAGTGTACTTAGAGGATGAGGCTCAGTCTTAATTTGAGGAAAGGATGTAACCTTTCTGATTTATTGTCATCTTAGTTTTCTAGTTAACCATGGCGTATGATTTGAGCCGACCACATCTTCAGTCTGAAGGTTGTTTAGAATTTCACCACTGGTGTCTCCTATATGAGATTATTCTTGTAGGGATGTGGATCCTCTTGTTCTCCTTTCACATGGGATTTTTCCTTCATTTCTTTTGAATATTGGATGTTATATAGGCAGTCCAGTTTTAATATTACTCTGAGCTTGACTTAATGTGTGATTGGTACCTACGGTCAAGAAAAAAATCTTCTGGTGTTTTCTTAATTGTGTATCATTGGCTGCATGTAAAAATGTCACTTATTATTTTCATATTTACATCTGAACTGTACCTCGTATCTTCTTGGGAAGATATCCCTTTTGTCCACTCCTTGGCCAATGGTCCTCACATCTGGAATTATGTGTGCATCCATCATAGTATTAAGACAGTCGCGGCTAGAAGACTATGATTTTGAGCTTGCTAGTCACCTTCTCCCGTGTATGTGAATACTGTATTTGCTTTGCATGTGTTTGAGATCTATCACCCATCGTCCTTAGATCCATTTGTGTAGTGGTGTGGTTTTCATCCTGTTTGCTCTTATGAAGGTTGGAGTTGGTAGGGCGTATATATTTATTAAACCTTCCAGATTCTATTCACGACCAATGGTTTTGTAGCTTGTGTTTCTCTTTCTTACATTTGTTTTTTGATTTGTTATTTTTTTCTCCTACATTTCTCCTTTGCATGGCGCACTGTCCAACTCATGAGTAATCTTCCTGTTGCATGAGCATCGGCAGGTTTAGGAGGATTGGTTGCTTTGTCGATCTTTTCTTTGTGACTTCAATATTTTCCCTTGCAGGGTGTTCCAAACGGTGGTCAACTGTAGGCTATTTTTTTAATGCTAAGGAATTCTCTATTATGGCATGCGTAGTGTAATTTCCTTTATTTTATCAGTTTTTCTTGATTGGAATTGGCACACACTTTCTCTATTAAAGATTGAATTATTTATATTATTGGTAGTCTATGTTTGGTTGACTTTCATTAATATAAACATTGAAATTTAATAAACATTAGTTTATAAAGATCATAGTTGTAAAAGATCAATTGTATATATATTTGCATGAGTGCAATTGGTATACTCCTATTTATAATTATGATTGGATTACTATCATAATACAATTTCTTGTTTACAAGAATATAATTGATCTATTTGTATTTATATATGTGAATTGAGGTTGATTGTTGTTTCTAATTCAATAATTATTAATGTTATTCCTAGTATTAATTGACTTACGTATAGGTTGGTTAGTTAAAAAAATTATACTAATTTGTTGATATAGGATAGAATAAATGAGACCACTAAAGATATGCCAATGTATATTGTTTTGTAAATTGTGTCTATAGTTTATTAGTTTTGGTTATCATATTGAGTAAAATGGCTGGTTTATAAATATAATGATTTTATATTATCCTTTGTTTAGAGTGTTTAGTTTATTTGTTAAATGGTAAAAATACCATCATTATGATCTTCTTGTTTTGTTTTTGAATTGTAATGATGAACTTTTAGATCACCGATCAAGAGGAAATAGTCAGTGTTATTTAACAATGAGATTAGACACTTCGTTACTTCTTATTTAACAATGATATTATAAGGTTGAGGTTATATGCATTGTGCAATTAGAAAATGAAGGAAATTACATTGTTGATTCCATCTTTCTTTATTATTTTACTTTTATCACACATATGTGAATGGTTTTGAGACAAGGTATTTGAATACATTTAATTCTTTTTGAAATTTGTGGTTAGAGAATGGCGGTTGTTCTCATGTTGTATAGAATGTATTAACGTGGCCCATGCAAGTTTTGTGTTCTTATTAATTTTACTTTCAAACATGTGGATTACTCTAGAGTGAAGTTGAATTTGTTCGTGAGAACTTTTTCTTGCTTATATTGTGGATTATTGTGTTGTGAATGTCTTGGTATGTACTCGACTATCTTGAGTCTATGTGGAAAGAAGTATTCTCTTGCAACCAAGTTGATGTTATTGTCTTGTCAGATTGAGAGTTATACTTATAAGGTGTGGATTTTGCTAGGGGCCGGACTCGAAAAAGGTGGCATGGGTAGTCTAGTAGAGGTTGGTAAGAAAGTGGAAACTTGATTTATTGCACTGGGATTTTATCTATTGTTTGGTCATTGTGATGTCATGTTTTCCGACCTTTTGTTGTGTCATTGTTCTCCTTGTTGTTTGTATGTCTTGAGGACTTGTTCTATCTCCTAGCACAGGGGGTGGGCTTTTGAGTTCCACATGGTTGGGAGGAATGTGCCACATCTTTCATTGGGTCCCCTGCAGGTGATATTGTTCTAGTCATGTTTGTCTTGGCAGGATCCTGGATGTACATCATTCATGGAGTTGTTCGTCGGACGAGTTTGTGGTTGACATCGGCTCGTGATATTATTCCTTATTGTACTTACTCTTGAGGTTTCATTGTATTATACATTGATGTATCGAGATTGGTCACGATCCCATTTATTGTAGACAAAATTGCAATATAACTATTAATGTATGGAATCTGTAAATGACTATTCTCTTGATTAGAGTTATTTGGACTTTGATGTGTTGTGTTTATTTTTTACTTTAGTAGTGTTGTTGTGGAACTCTAGAGTGTTTATGCTAAGTTGTTATCACTTATTGATATTATATGTTTTTTTTTAAAAATATTTGGTTATTTAGTGTAACGCTTCCTGGGTTCCATGGCGGGGCGTTACGTGAGTTGTGCAAATTTATCTCCAGTCATTACAAGCAAGTGTATGAAATTTGGTTTCAAATTCAAGAATTTTTTAGGTGTATCACCATAGAATTTAGTTTTCATTTTCATGCATTCCTTCTTCCCTTTTCCTTCACAATCAATAGTGTTTTTTAGGTGATAGCCCAAATAGGAAGCCGAAATTCTCTGGAGGTTGACGTTTGCTTATAAGTGACCCACAACTTTAGAGGTCTTCCCATGTTACACTGGAATGTTGAATTTCATATTCAACAGGGTGCAATTTTCGTAGATAACAATGGCACACCTGGTGGGACTATCATATTAGATAGTTTAGAAAGAATACATTTTATTGTTGGTTTTGATATGCAACCAACAACTTTCAGACCTTAAATAGGTTGAAGTCCGCATATCTGGCGACTCCAAGTCCAAGCTTACTAGTTTTAGCAGTGCCATTTTTGGTATGTTTTTGAAAATTTTAAAGAATTTTTTTTTTTTTTGACCTTTTTAGCTTTTTGAATGAAAGAGCATGTATTCATTTTATGGAAACATGGATTTTCATCCTTCATATCATGAAAGTCTCACAATGTGCCCTCTTACTCGCCATACCAAGTATAATTTACTGTTGGTTTTGTTCCCAATGAACTATTTGTAGAATATAACCAACGTGTCCATCATACTAACCTCCCACCCACCCCTTCTCAAGTTTCTAGGCAGCCTACCCATGCTTACAACCAGTCCCAACAACCTTGTCCTCCTAACCAACTCCAAAATGATGAAAAAATGGAGATTGCAAACATCAAGAACCTGTTGTTGGATTGGACTGAGCAGTTGGCTCAGATAGAGAGGAAACATGAATAACAAATGCAGTAGGAGGAGCTCACTTTTCAAGCTCACATTCATCAATAAGATTTGGAAGCACAAGTATATGAGAAGGAATTGTTGGCTAGACAAGTTGCAGCTGAGGATGAGTAGATGAAATATTTGCTTGCACAAGCCCAAAGGATGGAACCCCAATCAACCTTTCATGTTCCAAGTCAACCTATGACAGAGGAGGCCCCAAGGTGTGAGCTTCCAAGTTTCAAGAAAGATGAATCTAGCATGGACAACTATGATGAAATTGCTAAGTTGGAGGAGCACGTGTTTTTGGTTCCAAGCTTTGAGCAGATTACTTCTTCTCCAAGCTCAAAACTGATTGAAGGTTCTCATCAAGTGGAAGGCAGTTATGAGGATGCAGTTTCAGAATAGTTAGAGGACCTGAAACAATCTGAGGAGTTGTTGATTGATGATAGTCAGCAAGAAAATAGGGCTTTGGACCATGAGGAGGAACACAAAATTAAACCTGATACTTTTCTCCAAGGTATGGATTTTGAATTCTTTGAACATGTTCTGAATGAGAGAGCTAATGTCGATCTTTATGAAGAGATGTGCAAAGAAATAATTGGATAGTTTTTTTTAAATTTGGATGCCAAGGAATCAATCCTATTCGAAGAAGTTATCAATCATGATGAACTAGAACATCAGGTGACTCCTCATGAATTTGATTTGCAGATTCTTCTCTGGTCGGAAGAGCTTCCTTTCTGCTATGCACAAGAGTTGGAAGATGATATACCAGTTGAAATTTTGCTAGTAAAGGCTAATTTATTGTTTGAACATTTGTCTGCCTTCACTGAAGAAGAAAAGCCTATTTTGGAGTGTATCTCTAATGAGAATTTTGAGGCTAAACAAGCTGATTTTAAAAGACTTCCAAGAGTTGATAGATTTGAAGAGTTATTAGCTACCTTAGTGGAAGAAGATTTTCCACTCACCATGGAGGAGGAGATTACCTAGAAAACAATTATGAAAGGTGAAGGTAATGTTGTTGTTTCTGAGCATTTAGATTGTCTTTCAGACTTGACTATGAAGTAGGACAACCATGTGAAACTAGAAGAAGGAGAGGCAACCAACAAGAAAAGCCCGAGTTTTATTCATTCAAGAGACTGTCTAATCAGACACTTAGCTCAGATGGAGTCTGATGAAGCATCAACAATAAAACATGCACTTACACATGAAGGTACAACTGAAAATATCATCAAGGATGTACTTGCAGATAAAAAAGAGTATGTTTAACTCACTAACCCTCCTTTGAACAACTATATATATGATTAGTTTAGTGAAGTAAGTGAACTAGTTTTCCTCTTTTCTAAGGCAGTGCATCATCTTGTTGAATATTTCTCTATGTCCTATTTTTACTTAGCTGCCATCATGCATGCAAAGCATCAGTTGTTGCTAAGAAATGGGTATTATTTTTCAAATCCAGTAAACAACTATGTTTGACTAGTTTCTCTGCTGGTTAGATTAGGTTAGGACAGGTTTCAGTCCTAGTTTCATTCCCTAAGTGTTGTTCAACACAGTTAGATAGTTTCCATTCTGCAATTTTCCTATTTTCAATAAGTTTCTAATTAACTTGATTTGTTTTGATGAGTTACAAGTGAGTTAAATCCATGTACAAGACTGTTCTAGGTCTATTTATGAGTTTTCCTAATGACTCCATGCCCAAGGGAAGACTCTAGGGAACTGGTCTTTGATGTTTAGCAGGCAAACATCCAACAGATGTCGCCAAAAATGTTACCAGATTTTCACCTATAGGCTCAATCAGGAAGAGCCATCTATGTTTCAAAATGAATGGTATATTTTATTTAACCTTCTATGTTACATTCAACTATACAAATGAAACAACTTTACAAGATTACAAGAACACAAATTTATTATGTTCATACAAGTGAATGAAACATAAAATATTTTACAATCTTTTGGAAAAAGTAATATTTATTGAATGTAATCAGATACATGTGTCTCACACAACAAGCCGTGAGATTGAATTACTCATTTGACACAAAAAATAATTAAGATATACATGAATGAGTAAATTCTGAAAATAAATTGAACATGTAAAGAAGGTAACCAGTCATTGCCTGAATGAATGGCACTGCAAATGAATCTGCTCCTGATTGCCTTGTCTTTCTCCCTATAGCTCCTTGGCCCCTAGGTGCCCCGTGTCTTGTTACCTACATTGAGTAAATAAATGAGTTAGAACAGTAAGTTCTAAGAAATGAAAGGATGCATTCTGAACATGCACATCTACACATACATACATTTGTTAATTCTTATGTGCATCAAATGTAATGCCTATATTAAGTGTCCATAAAAATCCAAAATAGAAGAGGATCATACACACTTAAGGTAGGCATTTAATTTATGACTTGTTTGTTCCATGTGCAACAACAGGTGCTATCATGCTTTTGATTCGATCTGATAAATTTTAGCACGTGGGATAAATGTGGCTCCCACAAGGGTTGAGCCCAACGTGCTAACATTCAAAGTTTTGATGAGATAAGCTTGTTAAAATTTCCAAAACAAGATGATGCAATTAGAGATAGGTTTATTATTTATAGCAGTGTATGTGTTATATTCACTGATACAAGAAATAGAGATATGTTGAATGGAATCATAATGCTTCAAAGAACTAAACAATGCTATTCATCAATCATAGAATGATATCATAGGTTTACAAGAATTGACTCATTTAAACAGTTAAAAGATCATAAGGACAAGGGCTACTTACAACAGATAATATCAAGGAGGTAGATCTATAAAGGCCAACAATAACTTATTATTCATTAAACAATCATTATATGAATAGATCTTCAGTAGGGAGCAACAGAAAAGGAAAATCATAAGCTTTATGAGGATATGATCTGGAGGTTGTAATAAGTGAACAGTAACATCCAAGCATGATAGTAAAGGAAAAATTTTCCCATTGGAGCCCAATAGCCATTGGGACAAGACACTATGTTGTTTTGGATGCATCTGGCATACGAAGAACACATAGACAGTGTCAATGCAAAGACTACAGTTTTTATGTGACAACGAGTTAGTGAATGGAAGTCATTAGAGGAGTGATAATGCAAAGAGGAACTCGGCTCCTTACATTTTAGCAAAAACAAAAAAATATGCATGACAAATGGAAATGGATGCACACATATTACTTTAATAAATATGAATTTGAGCTCCATGAAGTGCATTTATTTATTGAAAATGAATGAAGCCCTTAGCCTTTTTAAGTAGAGGATTTGTAACCTATGCCAACCTTATCCTTATTTAACATAAACAGAGCATGCGAGATGTTACAAAATGCCTAAAGAGTTGACATAAATAAAATGTAATGAATACAAGATATGAGAAGAATGGAAATCTATAGGAGCTAAATGGAACAATAGAATTCAATGAAAAAATGCTTTAATGGATTTATGACAGTATCTACAAGCATTAAGTAATGTAATGCAACTGTGAAAAGTGATTATTGTGTAATTATCATGTAGAATTGTCAAGACTTAAGGCAATAACATAAAGAGAGAAAATTAATCTATAACCATCAAGGGAAGCTCAGTGATAGTGCATCCAGTGGTAATTGGCAGCCATAGAGAAGAGAAATTACTCAATTTTTTTTTTGAAAGTTTCTCTTTCTTGTAATTTGAATATGAAGTAAAGTTTTCATAAATAAATGAAGCTACAGGTTGGAGTTTTTCTTCCAAGATCTTGAAAGAACAGGAGTTTTATTCATTGTTTTACCTTATCTTTCTTTTTGCAAGCTTCATGATACAAAGATGAAAATGAGAATGGTAAGAATTGTGAAACTACAGAGTTGAATCATTAAGAAAAATATGAATGAAAACATGGCAGAAAGGTAAATGAAAATTAACAAGGATAAGAGACAGTTGGATCGCAATTGGAAAAATCTTGTCAAAAGGAGGACAATCATTGCTTTACAACATTATCATTGAAGAAAGGTCAAGCTACTACTTTTAACAAGTAATGTTTCAAATAAAGAAAACCCAATCAGGATCCATTTGGGATTTCAAAATAAAAATGAATATCCAAAATATAAGCCCGCGGTTGGGGTTTTGTGTGTATTTTTTATAAAATACAAGCATAAACTTATTTCACCTATATTGTGCAGAGAGTGTTGATTTGTAGAATTCCTAGTGGAATATATTGATGGGAATGCATGAAACCCTTGACCTAGAAAAAAAGGGTTTTTAAATCCATAGAACATATAGCCGCGGCTATACAGGAAAAGAAACCCTCTAATTTTTACAAAAAAACTTTCCAAAAATTGCAAAATACAAAGAACAAAAGCTTCCATTTGTTTTCCTTCAGAGGATTCCGCCCATTGAGGGTTACTTAAAAACTCCAATGTCTGGAACTCGAAATGAGTACCTCATTCATAGTTTTGAGGAAAAATGCAAAAATCGTTTCAACAAATGCTTACCATAGTTTCTAAAGGTCGAATTTTGCCATAAGATGCAAGAGAATCATGAAGAATGACTCTGCAACTGCAATCTCATGGCTTTATGAATTTCTGAGGACCTTAGCATGGATTCGGCGGCATAGCTTCTGGAGGAATCTTTAGGAAGAATGAAATGAATATTTTCATTTGATTGGTATGCATTTTGACTTAGGGTTTGCTATTCCCTAAAGATGCCGATATTTTTTTTAGCCATCTTTTTATCAAATTTGAAGTGAACTAATTCCCCCCGTGGACTCAAAATCATATTTATGCCTTCGGTTTAGCTTAAAATATTTTTATTGACTTAGTATGGCCAGACCATGGGCCTTAGGTGAAATTTTGCAACTTTTTGAAATTGTGAACATTGAATTTTAGTGATATTTTATAAATCACTGAAAGTTTAAATATTTCTTTTAAATGAAAAATTTAATGATGGAAGTTTTCCACACATGCTAGGAGAAGAAGCATAGATTTTCTTTGAGTTATGAGTCTAGAGGGAATATTGGGTGGTTATTTGCAGTTTGCAAACACATGGAGAGCATATAGGAGATTGTTTCTTCCTTTTTATGAGCTTTGGAGGGTATTGTGGAGAAAATTTGAGTTGTCATCATATTTGATATGGTAAAACTTGACCTTTTCAATGTTTTGAAAGTTTTGTGGATAAAATCTAGTTGTTATATTTTTGGATTTTTGAAGCCATCCGACCCAAGAAGCTTCCAATTCCTATTTTGGTGCAACTATTTGAAGCTTGGCTACTTAATCATTTTTGAGCTCATTATTGTACTCAGTGCTTAGTATGTGGCTCTTGGAGATAGTGAATTTTGGAAGTCCTTTCACAGGTCCTGTGCATGCTATTGTAACTCAGTTTTGGAGATGAAATTCAGTAAAGACCTTGATTATTATCGTTTTGAAAGCTTTGCCTACTCATTATTTGGATTTATGTGTTCAGTCACTTGATTGATCAAGTCTTTTTAGTGAAGTGATATTTATTTCCTTGAAGATTTGTCTCAGTTTTAGAACCTTTATGCAAAAGGTATGTTTATGCAGGTTACAAATTGTGTCAAAAGGTGTAAAATATTTTTGGATATGAAATTAACTTTCCTTCTAGGATTCTGAGAACTAAAACTTGTTTGTGGAGCACTTTTGCAAGAATATATAGAAATGAGTTGTGCAAATTTATCTTCAGTCATTACAAGAAAGTGTATGAAATCTGGTTTCAAATTCAAGGAATGTTTAGGTGTATCACCATAGAATTTAGTTTTTATTTTCATGCATTCCTTCTTCCCTTTTCCTTCATAATCAATAGTTTTTTTAGGTGATAATCCAACTACGAAGCCGACCTTCTCCGGAGGTTGACCTCTGCTTATAAGTGACCCACAACTTTAGAGGTCTTCCCATGTTACACTAGAATGTTGAATTTCGTATTCAACATGGTGCAATTTTAGTAGATAACAATTATCTCATACTACAAACAATTAAAATGAACCCTTGTTTGATAACACTATAAATGGTTAAAATGAATGTGTGCATGATGTGTTTTGTGATTTAGTAACAACCTCCATAGTGTGTATGAAATTCTCTTGCGCCTTGTGTGATCTGGAGAACCAAAAACACTAAATATTTGGTTACTAAATCACCCCTTTCATATTTCAATTTGGATTAAAATGAACAATCTGGCTAGTGTGAGATTAGTACATGGTGTGTGTTCTCTCTTTGTTTATGCAAACAAATATTTATTGAACTATAGGTGTACTAACTTGAATTTTTTTTATCTTAGAGGGCTTGCCTGGTGGGAAAAAGTAATCACCCCAAGGAATGACCCAATTGGTAACACGCTAAAGCCAATCGACTTCCAACCGGTATATAAGTGTGGGTTCTCAAGAAAAGTTCGAGAATCATGAGCATCATTCCAACAAGAAGGGAAAAAATGGTCTCTTGCCGCATGGATGGTGCCCCATGGACGAAATGCCCAAATTAAAACCCTTGTTCTAGAGTGACCAAAGTCCTTTTCTATTCTTTGGTGCAACAACGATTGTTGTGAAGGCACCCACATCTTCACAATTTTTTGTAGCGATGATCAACCTGCCATGGGAGATTCATGGGGGTTGGAAGCTTGGTTTCTCTGAGAAGTGAGTGCATTGTAAGGGGGATCCCATGGGGTCAAGATTTTGGATTCATCCACTAAGAATATGCGATTGGAGAAAAATCCGTGTGGGATCAAAAAGAATACAGTCTTTTCAGCCATAGGGATTGTACATGTTTTCCATTTGGTTATTTTTTAATTTATTTCAAGATAATGTGTTTGCCAAGTGTATTTACAAAAAAAT
Source organism: Sequoiadendron giganteum (assembly GCA_007115665.2). Lineage (NCBI taxonomy): Eukaryota > Viridiplantae > Streptophyta > Pinopsida > Cupressales > Cupressaceae > Sequoiadendron > Sequoiadendron giganteum. The sequence goes on from CM021109.1 coordinate 116,283,891, forward strand.
GAACAAGTCAACATCCTCCTCAAAATTTGAAACAACATTGCAAAACTGAAACAAATTCTTTGCAATCTGCCAAATTTTTACCACAACTTACATTTGCGACACATCTGCCATCTTAAATTGCAATTGATTAATACTGAGTTGCAACTGATTTTTCAAGCCGTAATCGCCATCTCAAACGCCACAATTGACTGTCATTCGACACAATTGCTAGATTAAACACCGCAACTGATATTTCAAACTGCATTCGCTTGCTTAAACACCACAATCGGCTTTACTACAACACACTTGCTCTGTCACAATGCATTTTCTGTGACATATTTTCCTGTGCCTTACCATTTCATTCATTGTCCAGAAACTGAGACTCAATTTGTCCATAAAAGATTCCAGACACTTTTGTCTGTTATTTCTGTCCACAACCAGATCTTGAGTTGCTCAACTTCCATCATCCTTACATTGTAGGTTGCATTCTTAGGTGGCCATAGGTTTTCATTGCATTTCCTTAATTGTAGCTTTACCATCACCTTAGGCACTCATTTTGCAGATTTGAGGAGTAGACTCTTTACCATCCTTTGTCAAAACTGTGCTTTCAAGAGTAGGTTATCATTGGACTTGATCACACCATTTCCTTTAGCCATTGTATTTTGTGAACCATTTCCCACTCATTAGTCTAGTGTGGAAACTTCACTTTGTTCTCTTTAGTCCTTTTACAAGTCCACTGACATTCCCAAAATTAAAACATTGCCAACACTTTTTATGGTTAGGTGTGCATCTCCTTAAATTTTCCAACATTGAGTGCATTTTAGAATCCTTTACATTTGCATTAGTCTCCTTTGTGCATTCAATAGCATACATTATTCCAAAAAATCAAAAAACATAGTGTCATAACATTTGCATACTTAGGTCATCCCAAAGTTGAGCAAAACTTTTATGGTTGAAACTAGACTACAAAGAAAGAGAAGACTCATGGGTTATTTTGGTCAAGACACCAACCTCTACGAATTTTCCAATGACATGAATGCCAATACCAATGATTTACCTAATGACATGAACACAAATTCAAACATGGGAAATTCCCTCATTAATCCATTCAGTGAGATGTCCATTCCATCCTCTTCACACAATCCTTTTGAACAATTCATCCACAAAGATGCAAATGGACAAGTCTTTGAGGAAGACATACAAGTTGCTGCCCAAAATCTTGAAGTGGCCTCCTTTGTGGAAGATTTTTTCCTAAATGATTCTGCTAGGTATCTAGCCATGCTCCTCGACCAAGGGTCTAAATTTTCAAAAGTATTTGATATCAACACCATAAGAGCAGCATCTCTTGAACCCACCAATAAAACAAACCAATCATATGATGCAAACAATACTTCCATGGGAGCCACTTCACAAAATGTCATCAACATCATTAATGCTACCTCCCTTGGTCATACTACCACCACAACCAATGCATCTAATATGATAAACACAATGTCTATTGGGGATCATCTACCCAAGATAGCACCACATCACAATCCATCCCCCAACAAACATTCACAGTTTCTTCACAAACTTTTGGATCAACAATGGATGTCAACACATCAAATTTTTTTGGGGCATCATCTACTTCTATGGGGGCATCAAAAATCCTCCTATTAGGTTACTCTAATAAAATGGCAAAAAAATCATCAAAACCCTTTTGGGAGGAATAAATGAAGAGCTATCATTCAAGGAACTCAACCTAATTCCTCACAGGTTAATACCAACATTCCTTTGAGGAAAAATACTAACATTCCTCTAGGCCATAATTATCTATTTGGGCAAGGCAATCAAGGCACCCAATATTCCACTCCATTTGGGAATCAACATGCTCAAAGCCAACAAGGCCCTCAAATTCAATCCAACATGGCTGGATCCCACATCCCAACTTATGCTTCTTAAGTTCATACACAACAACACATCCCCGATCAAAACATTCATTTCCAACAACCACCAAATCAAAACACCCAATTTTCTCAACAACAACAAATCCCAAATCAACACATCTCATCTCAACAGGCGGGCAATCAATCCATACCTATCACCAACATGTGTGATGCTACCAACAATCCAATTGTGGAAGCACTCACACTCAAACTTGTTGCTCTTCAAATACAGGTAGAAAGCTTACAACAATCAAAGAAAAAGTCTTACATGTCATATGACTTATGTCCATATCTGTTCGACACAACCTTGTATATGCCACCATTTCCTCATGGATACATGGTACCACATTTCCCTAAATACAAAGGCAAGACAAATCCCATTGAACATATACGAGAACTCACTACTAGTTGCATGGAAATTGCCTATGAGCACACCTATTTAATGAGACTCTTCTCTAGGATTCTTGAAGGGCACACATTGGAGTGGTTTGCACAGTTGCCTAAAGGAATCAAATATTGGGATGAATTGGAAACCAAGTTTGTTGAAAATTACGCCTATAACATTGACATGAACATTGAAAGTTCCTGCTTATGAAAACTCACCCAATAAGATGCAAGAGAGAACTTATTCCTTTCTTCCAAAGATGGAGAACTCTAGCTAGCCGATGTCCTGTCGAGATTCCTGAAAAGGAAAAAGTCACATTGTTTGTGCAGAATCTCCTCGGCCTATTGAGATATGGCTTACAAGTCCATTTTTGCACCACCTTTATTGATCTTGTTGAAAAAGGTGTCCAACTTGAGAAAGCCTTACTTGCCAAAGGTGAACTCAATTATGGTGGTAAGACAATCAACACTACCAAAAACACCAACCCAAATGCTTCCAATGAAAAAACAAAATATTGGGTAGAAAATAAACACATCACCAATGATGGCATGGTTGATGCGAAATAGTCAACACAATAGGTCATGTACTCACAATCAAAGGAGTACAAACTCAAAATGCACCTGTTACTGCACCAACACCAACTGTTAATTCCATTCAAAACAATCTTGCTCAAACAAACCAAAGGCAACCTCGTCAGACAAAGAAATTCCCAAAACACACATACACCCCCTTGGGTGAACCCATCAAAGTTGTCTTAAAGAAGCTCATCCAAAATGGTGTCAAAAATTTGGAAGAACCTAAACCATATGATCCTAGTCATTTTAAGCCATCATGGTGGGATGATAATGCATTCTGTGACTACCACCATGTTAAAGGGCATGAAACTTCCTCTTGCCGCCAACTCAGAAATATCTTCCAAGATCTTATTAAAAATCACACTATTGAGTTAGGAGATCAATATTTTGTGACTAATGAAAACCATACCATTCATAAGAAACCATTGCAGGACCATGTTTCAGGTAACCCCTCCTCAATGATACAAAGAATAATAACAATCAATCCAATTACGCTCGTGCTACCTACACCTATTCTGGTGGTACCATCATTAATAATCTTCATGTTGCTGATGAAGATAAATGCGTCAATACCATTAACATTAAGAAGACCCCAAAATGAAATGTCACTACATGCAAAGGCAAGGTCACCATCCCAGGCCCTTTTGCTCGTCAACCGAAAATCACCATACCAGGCCCGTCTACTAAGAAGTTAATACCCAATCTAGAATTCAACCTCATCAAGCTATTAAATAAGATCGCTGCCCAAATTTCCATCCTGGAATTGCTCCGCATTTTGCCAGTGCATAAGGCCATATTAGATAAGGTCTTGCAAGATTCCTCCATCCCAAATGATATTGATGTCAACCATTTTGAAACTATGGTCGGATATTTGACTTCACCTCACCACATTACCTTTTCAGATCGCGACTATTCTTCACCCAAGCCATCTCATAATGACGCCCTGCATATTGAGGTTTTTGTCCATAAGCATAAGGTTAGACGAGTCCTAATAGATGGCAGAGCAAGATTGAATATCCACTCTTTAAAATTGGTTAAGGCTCTTGGCTTCTTTGATGCATGTGTAGATGCGACCAAGAGTATTGTCATAAAAGCATATGATGACAAGGAGCGTTCTTCTAAAGGAACCATCACACTCCCTATTTGTGTGGGACCAGTTATCATAGACACCAGATGTCAAGTCCTAGATCATGATATACATTACAATATCTTACTTGGTCTCCCATGGATTCATGCCTTAAAGGCCATCCCCTCCACCTACCACCAATGCTTGAAGTTCCTTTTTGATGGCACCAAAATTACTATACCAGGGGATCTCGATCCTTTTCAATATTGCACCAACTTGAGATCTATTGTTGAGCATCAAGTGCTTATCAATCAAGAGGCTTCGACATCCAATCCCTCTAAATACATTGATCCATCCAAGCTTACCAAGATATCCATATCCACTCTATGAACTTCCGCCACACCATCCTCCTCAGCCTCCATACCAAGTACTAACTTTAAGATCCAGGACATGGGTTGTGGAGAATTCAAATTGAATACTACTTACTGTATCACCACAAGACCTAAGACACCTAAAGTTATATGGCCGGCCTTGCTATGTAGTAGAGCCTAAGAAGACCTTCAAAGTTACTCCAAAAACTATGTTCATATTATGGGGAGACATGAATAATGAGGACATTTCAGATTTATCTACATGGATATACAAGGACCCCATGGAATCACCCCCGTTACCAGTAATGATTTATGGAAAAGGATATGAGATATACAAGGAACATAGTTTTGATGGAACTAGCGGACTAGGACTAAGTAATAGTGATCGGAGAGAGCCTATGATTCCTTCTTCCAGAACAAAGTATCTATGGCTAGGGTTTGACCAACTTGAAACTGATGATCAACGTACCTATGTACCAAAACTGACTCTCATGTATGGGAATGGGGATCTGCTAGAACCCTAAGTGATTATGATATTGATGAATTATTCCTGGAACCTGACCAACTCCCTTTTGAGGAAATATTCAACCAAATGTACAACATTGATCCTATATATTTCCATTCTAAACATAAAGAATGGGTAAGCATCCCTTGGGACCCAAATGAGCATAAATTGTCAACGAGAACATCTACATCATCCTAGCCCATTCCCGAGCCCACCTAGAAGCCTGACATGTTCAAACATACTGAAAATTCCTTTGGACTACCTTCCATGGATTGCGATGTGGATCCATTTGTCCCATATTATGACCAAGAGCATAACTCATCTAACTCTGAAGACGATCCTTGGATTGAATCTGATTGGGAAAGTGAATCGGAAAATTTTTCCTTTACACTTGAAGCTTCCATTTGCATGTTTTTTGCATCATCCTCCTGCTTTACCAACATAGATGATGGGATCTCCCTTGTCTACCCACAACTCATTTATTGGGACCAAATAGGGCCACCCACCATGGAAATTTTTCAAAATGACGAGGCCATTGTAGAATTTATGGGACTCCGTGAGGGCATACCAAGTGGTGATCATGAGACAGTATTCTCTATTGATCTAGATTGTGCAACATACTTTGGGGAGACTCTGCAGTCCTCCAGTCACAAAAAAAAAGAAAAATCAAACCAAAAAGGACATGTCTTTAGGTGAAAACCACAAGACACCTTCTAATAATTCAATAGTAAAAATAAAGGACATATCCAAAGGTGAAATCCTCTCTGAGGTACCTAAGGATGGAGGATTGGAATTTCTTACCGTAACACAAGAAAAATCAACAATGCTCATTGAAGACACCATAGAAGTTAACATAGTTACACCAGAGAATCCCAAAATGGTTCTCTTTGCTGCATCATTGACAAAAGAAGAAAAGCCTAACTTCAAACAATTCTTCTTAGATAGAATAGTTAACTTTGCATGGTCATATGGTGACATGCCAGGGCTGGACCCCGAGTTAGTATTGCACCATCTACTTGTGATTCTAGGTATTAAACCATTCAAGCAAAAATTATGAAAAATGCATCCGCAGATTGTGCTACTTGTGAAGGCTGAATTGAAAAAGTTACTAGATGTTGGATTCATAAGATCAATAGATTATGTAGACTAAATTTCCAACCTTATCCTTGTCACCAAGCCCAATGGAAAAATCTGCATTTGTACGGATTTCAGAGATCTAAATAAGGCTTGTCCAAAAGATGATTTCCCACTACCAAGCATAGAAATTATTATTGATCTCACCATGGGATATGAGATGTTTTCCCTCATGGATGGTTTCTCAGGATACAATCAAATATGTATCACCCCCAAGGATCAACACAAAATGACATTCACATGCCCATGGGGAACATACTATTGGAATGTCATGTCTTTCAACTTAAAGAATGCAAGTGCCACATACTAGAGAGCAATGAAAAAATACTCCATGATCTCATTCATACCTTAATAGAATATTATGCGGATGACCTCTTAGCCAAATATTTGACAAGGAAAGATAATCTTAGAGTCTTGGACAAAAAATTTAAGTGGCTAGAAGAATACAAGGTTCATTTGAACCCCAAGAAATGTGTTTTTGGAGTCACTTCGGGAAAATGATTGGGCTACATAGTTTCACAAAGAGGCATAGAAGTCGACCCTGTAAAATTAAAAGAAATCTTGAACATGCCTCCACCGAAAGGAATTAGCGAAATAAGGACTCTATAGGGAAGATTACAGTCCATCTGATGCTTCATTGCTCAACTAGTAGACAAATGTCAGCCATTTCAGTACCTGTTGCACAAAAGTATCCCATTTGTGTGGATAGATAAATGCCAAACAAACTTCCAAAAAATAAAAAAATATCTATTGACACCACTTGTCTTAATTCCTCCCATTGAAGGCAAGCTGTTGATCCTATATGTCTCTGCAACCACCAATGCACTAGGGGCATTATTGGCACAAAATGACTATGAAGAAAAAGAAAGATCCATATACTACATCAGTCACACACTGATAGGATATGAACTTAATTACACATCTGTGGAATGTGCCTATCTTGCAGCTATATTTACGGCCCAAAAACTAAGAAATTACATGCTGAATCACCAAACATAGTTGGTAGAAAAGATTGATCCACTAAAATATCTTCTAAGTTGGGCAACATTGATAGGTCGGTTGGCAAAGTGGGTCATGATTTTGAGTGAATGCAACATACAATATGTTGAGTGCAAGGCAATAAAAGGGCATGTAATAGCTAATCAACTTGCAAACACACCCATCCAAGGCACTCATCCACTGATAACTAATTTTCCCGATGAGTCTATCTTTCATGCAAAACCTACATCACCTTGGAAACTATATTTTGACGGGTCTCACACTGTTCATGGTTCAGGAGCGGGTATCTCATTCATCACACCATAAGGTGATTCCATTCCTAAAGCATTCCAAATCACCTTCCCTTCTACTAATAACATTGTAGAATACAAAGTACTGGTCACAGGACTCAAATTGGCAATTAAATGGAAAATCTAGACATTGCTAGTATTCGGGGATTCTTAGTTAGTTATCAACCAAGTGAATGATGATTCTGAAACAAAGGATGAAAAATTGCTTCCCTACAAGTGAATGGTTGATAGCTTCCTGACCTATTTCAAATTGATTGCCTTTGAACAAATCCCTAGAGCACAAAACAAGGCCACTGATGCAATGGCAACTATTGGATCTCTTTTGGACATCCCCAAAAATGTGTCACAATTTGAATTCTTAGTGGAACAATTGTTGATGCCTTCATACGATATTCCAAAGAGAGTTATCCAATAATCGACACAAATCCTTCATTTGAAAATTTGCCCGATACACCATCGTCAGTGACACCCTTTAAAGTCGTAGCTTTGACAATACCCTTCTTCACTATCTCGACAATGATGAAGCTCACACAAATTTATGTGAGGTACATGAGGGTATATGCGGATCTCATTTGAGTGGCCCAACTCTAGCTAGGAAAGTCATCAGACTGGGGTATTACTGGCCGACATTAGAAAATAATACTCTTCAGTTTGTCAGAATATGCCAAAAATGCTAGGTGCACAGTGACCTAATCCACACACCTACACAGGAGCTGAGACCGATCACTTCTCCATGGCCCTTCACACAATGGGGACTTGAACTCATGGGTAAAATCCATCCATCTTCCTCTAATGGCTATAATTTCATCGTTATCACCATTGAGTACTTCACAAAGTGGATTAAAGCCATCCCCCTTACTTACATCATCGGTAAGTAGATTTCAAAGTTTATCCTTAACTACACCATCTTCCGGTATGGTGTCCCACAATCCATCATCATATATAATGGTCATCCATTCAAAAATCAGGATGTTCATGAACTCTGTGAACGATTCCACATCCAACACCTTTTCTCCACACCATATTATCCACAAGGCAATGATCAAGCTGAGGTGTCAAATAAAACAAGTCTTCTCATTCTTAAGAAGACCGTCAATGATGTTGGCCAAGATTGGCATCTACAACTCAATCTTGCCTTTTGGGCCTACCGTACTAGCATCTGCACACCCACCATAGCCACTCCATTTTCCTTGGTCTATGAATTTGAAGCTATATTTCCCATCGAGGTCTAAATTCCTTCTCTCCGAGTCTCCTTGAAGGGAATGATCGATGACAAAGAATACAGAAAGTCTCACCTACATGAATTAGAAATGCTAGAAGAAAGAAGACAAAATGCCTTAAACCACTTACGGGCATATCAAAATTGTCTTTACAGGAGCTATAACAAAAGAGTGATGGTCAAAAAATTTGAAATTGGTGACTTGGTCCTCATGCAAAATATAAGAAATCAGGATGATTGTGAGAATATTGGAAAATTCGAGCCTAATTGGCTCCGTCCTTATATTATTACTACAACATTTGATTCTGGAGCATATCAGTTAGCCATACCTGATGGAGAACAGTTGATAGAACCCATCAACAACCTATATCTCTGAAATTTCTACACATAGCATCAGAGAGCTTGGCTGAAACCTTAGAAATACAAACAAAATTGAAAAAATAAGAAAAAATCATCCCTTGATGAAAACTTGGCAAATAGGCATCTTGGTGACACCAAAATAATCAAAAAATGGAAAAATTAGTAAAAAGAAAT